>CM068368.1:512462733-512996618 GCA_034769895.1 Magicicada septendecula
AAAAGAGTTGCAGTCTACCTCCAGTTGTAACAATGCCTTACCTTGTGATAAAACAGTAATTCAGAAGTATCCAACCTATTAAATAAAATGTCTGAACTGTTCTACAAGAGGAAATTTTCTCTCTTTATGTATTTATAATGTTTGTAGAGATATATGTAACTGATTATCTGATGTTTTTTATATAATTGTGCACTCTGAAATCTGTAAGCCTTGGGGCTACACCAGTTATACAGGTTTAAGGCAGGGGGGAGCACATGCACTTGTGAGTTCCACACAAGTATATATTATCTATCTCATTTTGCATTTTACTTTATTGATTAGATGAGTCTTCTTTCTAGTGTTTGAGTTAGATTTCAGAGGGCGCATGTTGTTGGGTAATGTAATTGTTTGGATTGTTGTGGCTGTAATGCTTGTTAAAGGTTTTATAAATTTTGTATAGTGTTCAGTATGGCCTGTAAGAGTTCTTTAAATGTTTTATATATTTTGCATAGTTTTCAGTATGGCCTGTCAGAGATTTTAAATGTTTTATATATTTTATAGAATTTCAGTAGGCTATGTAAGGGTTTTTAAAGGTGATATATATTTTATATACTTTTCATGGAATTTGTCTTAAATATTAAATTTGAATGTTTTGAAAATTTTAGATTCTGGTTACCCTGTCATGGATTTTGAATATTCACATATTTTCTATAATTCTGATAGAATACCTTCTGTCTGGACACTATGAATCATTTTCAGAAAACATGTAATATTTTGTAGATGTTTTACAGATTTATATATTTCTCATGAAATAATTTTACATATTAAATTTTGAATATTTTTTGAAATTTTAAATTGGAGTGTCATGTAATATAGTGAATATTTCACCTGCTTATAGATTTTAATGGAATAACCTCACAACCTGATTTTATGAGATTTCATTGTAACAAAACACTATATGATAGCCTCAATAAACTTGTGTTAATTTTTGAAGTTTTAAAACTGAGGTCACCTCATTCCTCCAATTACCCAAAGGTTATCTAGCATGCGGATATTCTTCCACTAGGAGGCCTCTCCTAGTTCAGTGAAATGGTGAGCCGGTCATCAAGGTAAGTTGAGGTTTTTTGAAATTTATTTTTCGGTTGTCAGTTTTGGAAAGTTTAAAAATTGTTGTGACGTCATGGGTGATGGGCGGTTCACAAATGGTAGCAGAGCGTGGTTAGACGTAGTCCTGTCCACCTCTGAAACGAAAATTGGAAATGGATGAGGTGACCTCCATATCTTAGTGGGACATGTTATGTTAAGTATGATATATTATTAGTGCTGTAAATCTTGGTCTTTGGGTGCGGTTGCCGGGCCGGGACCCCTCGGGGGGGGGGGTTGAGCACAGCCTGGCGATTTCTGATGGTTTTGGGGGTTCTTGAGTGTTTATCTGTTTGTTTGTGTTCTTGTGTGGTCATTGTTGTCTTGGTTGTCCTATCGCACTTCATCTTGGTCTTCATTGTTGGTCCGGTGTCGGGTCGGGACACCCCAACTAAATTTGTTGTTTTATGGGGATACGAGATATTGTCAGGGGTAGTTTGTGTGGTGTATAAGTGCAAAAATACGTTGTTTGTCATTGTATCCGGAGTCTAGACATCGACAGAGTAACTTGTAACCAGCTGTATTGTTGTAAATTGTTATCTGGGTGAGTTGGACTATGAGATGTTGATAGCCGGCTGCAGGGTGGAATGTTGTTGTTGTCGTTTGCGTAATCTGATAAACCCGTTCTTTTCTCTTGTATCGGTTCTAGGTTTGATATGTCAATTCACGGTCGATCTGGTTGGTGCATCAGCTGATTGGACTTTGTTATTAAATGGCCATGTCGTTTACCCCTGTTGGAATTAGCTATGGTCCTCGGGTTTGGTGTTCGGGGGGCTTCGCTGGAGGGATTGTGTTTTATGGTTTTACTTTTTAGCGTTTTATTGTTTTCAAGTTTTATCTGTATTTTAGCTCCTCTCCTTTCCTTTCTTCTTTCTATAGCTTTAGGCCGCGGCCGCTCACACTCCCCGTATCTTCTACACACACACACATACCTTGTCCTTCCTTCTGGTGTCTTTTCGTTTTCAACTTCCGCCTGGTTTTATCTGTTTATTGGTTTTTAGTCAGTCCCCGCTTTTCCTCCGGTGGTGGCAGTCCCGGTGTCGTCCAACCCGTTGGACTCCTTTTGTTGTGGGGGTGTGCCGTACGTAGGTGTACGGCAATTAGCGGTCATACGGATTCCGGGTGATATTTTCTTGCATTGGGTAGTTCGCTTCGGACAGGTTCACTTCGCTATCTATGAGACGTTATGGTAACTTCGAACTAAGGTATCTTTCGTTCCGTCTGCTAGATGGAGTCTGCTGAACTTCGTCGTGGTTTGTAGGCGCCTTTGGGATTCCCATCGGTTAATTTTCAGCTGGGGAGAGAGGTTGTTTCTGACTTACGTGGTAGGTTGACCTTTGGTTTTTTTTCCCGTTGAGTGGAGAGTTGCGTTTTTGACTCGATGGGTTGGTTCCGGGTCAGCTGTTCTATTCGGGAGCTGTTCACCACGTGTTGGTCTCAATTGTTGAGTGCTGAAAAGTTTCGTGGTTTTCTTTTTTTTTATGCCCGCGTTGAGTGAAACCATTATGTCAGGCTAAGGGAAAAGCGTGCTAGGGGTCCTCGGGGGGCCGGCATCCGTGAATCTGGGAAGACCAAGATGTGAATTATGTGATAGATTGTGTGAGTATTGAACAGGTATTGTGATGTGAGGTATTGATGCACCATGAACAGGTATGGAAAAATAAATTTATTAAATTTTGCCCTGGGACTTTGTGGGTCGGGTCTGGCTGATTTCTCTAACACTACAAAAATAAAAGAGAGGGGACAATAGTTTCTTAATACTGGAGTTTTGTCACTTCTTGGTACTCTTGTAATATCATGTACTATTGAAACATGCCGGTTTTTGCAGAACTTGAGTAACTTCGCATGTTTCTCTCTAATGATGAGTAGCTTCGCCGCTGTTTGCGGTGACCGTGTATTCTATGGACAAAACTTTTCTTACCTACAAAAAAAAAAAAACAAAAACAAAAAAAACTTAAGAAAATGTGTTGGGAATCGGCCGGGGCGTTTATTTGGCCTAGTGGAGCAACATTCCTTAATTGCTCTTTGAATGACTCAGGGTGATATTTGTCTTGTGTTGAATTGCCAGAGCATGTAATGGCCAGTACATCTTTTACTATAGTCTGTGTGGAACTTGTATTGTGGCTGCCTTTTTATTGGAACTTGTAGATCTGGTTGGGAAAAGAGTTGCAGTCTACCTCCAGTTGTAACAATGCCTTACCTTGTGATAAAACAGTAATTCAGAAGTATCCAACCTATTAAATAAAATGTCTGAACTGTTCTACAAGAGGAAATTTTCTCTCTTTATGTATTTATAATGTTTGTAGAGATATATGTAACTGATTATCTGATGTTTTTTATATAATTGTGCACTCTGAAATCTGTAAGCCTTGGGGCTACACCAGTTATACAGGTTTAAGGCAGGGGGGAGCACATGCACTTGTGAGTTCCACACAAGTATATATTATCTATCTCATTTTGCATTTTACTTTATTGATTAGATGAGTCTTCTTTCTAGTGTTTGAGTTAGATTTCAGAGGGCGCATGTTGTTGGGTAATGTAATTGTTTGGATTGTTGTGGCTGTAATGCTTGTTAAAGGTTTTATAAATTTTGTATAGTGTTCAGTATGGCCTGTAAGAGTTCTTTAAATGTTTTATATATTTTGCATAGTTTTCAGTATGGCCTGTCAGAGATTTTAAATGTTTTATATATTTTATAGAATTTCAGTAGGCTATGTAAGGGTTTTTAAAGGTGATATATATTTTATATACTTTTCATGGAATTTGTCTTAAATATTAAATTTGAATGTTTTGAAAATTTTAGATTCTGGTTACCCTGTCATGGATTTTGAATATTCACATATTTTCTATAATTCTGATAGAATACCTTCTGTCTGGACACTATGAATCATTTTCAGAAAACATGTAATATTTTGTAGATGTTTTACAGATTTATATATTTCTCATGAAATAATTTTACATATTAAATTTTGAATATTTTTTGAAATTTTAAATTGGAGTGTCATGTAATATAGTGAATATTTCACCTGCTTATAGATTTTAATGGAATAACCTCACAACCTGATTTTATGAGATTTCATTGTAACAAAACACTATATGATAGCCTCAATAAACTTGTGTTAATTTTTGAAGTTTTAAAACTGAGGTCACCTCATTCCTCCAATTACCCAAAGGTTATCTAGCATGCGGATATTCTTCCACTAGGAGGCCTCTCCTAGTTCAGTGAAATGGTGAGCCGGTCATCAAGGTAAGTTGAGGTTTTTTGAAATTTATTTTTCGGTTGTCAGTTTTGGAAAGTTTAAAAATTGTTGTGACGTCATGGGTGATGGGCGGTTCACAAATGGTAGCAGAGCGTGGTTAGACGTAGTCCTGTCCACCTCTGAAACGAAAATTGGAAATGGATGAGGTGACCTCCATATCTCAGTGGGACATGTTATGTTAAGTATGATATATTATTAGTGCTGTAAATCTTGGTCTTTGGGTGCGGTTGCCGGGCCGGGACCCCTAGGGGGGGGGTTGAGCACAGATTGGCGATTTCTTATGGTTTTGGGGGTTCTTGAGTGTTTATCTGTTTGTTTGTGTTCTTGTGTGGTCATTGTTGTCTTGGTTGTCCTATCGCACTTCATCTTGGTCTTCATTGTTGGTCCGGTGTCGGGTCGGGACACCCCAACTAAATTTGTTGTTTTATGGGGATACGAGATATTGTCAGGGGTAGTTTGTGTGGTGTATAAGTGCAAAAATACGTTCTTTGTCATTGTATCCGGAGTCTAGACATCGACAGAGTAACTTGTAACCAGCTGTATTGTTGTAAATTGTTATCTGGGTGAGTTGGACTATGAGATGTTGATAGCCGGCTGCAGGGTGGAATGTTGTTGTTGTCGTTTGCGTAATCTGATAAACCCGTTCTTTTCTCTTGTATCGGTTCTAGGTTTGATATGTCAATTCACGGTCGATCTGGTTGGTGCATCAGCTGATTGGACTTTGTTATTAAATGGCCATGTCGTTTACCCCTGTTGGAATTAGCTATGGTCCTCGGGTTTGGTGTTCGGGGGGCTTCGCTGGAGGGATTGTGTTTTATGGTTTTACTTTTTAGCGTTTTATTGTTTTCAAGTTTTATCTGTATTTTAGCTCCTCTCCTTTCCTTTCTTCTTTCTATTGCTTTAGGCCGCGGCCGCTCACACTCCCCGTATCTTCTACACTCACACACACCCAACTACACACACACACACACCTTGTACTTCCTTCTGGTGTCTTTTCGTTTTCAACTTCCGCCTGGTTTTATCTGTTTATTGGTTTTTAGTCAGTCCCCGCTTTTCCTCCGGTGGTGGCAGTCCCGGTGTCGTCCAACCCGTTGGACTCCTTTTGTTGTGGGGGTGTGCCGTACGTAGGTGTACGGCAAGTAGCGGTCATACGGATTCCGGGCGATATTTTCTTGCATTGGGTAGTTCGCTTCGGACAGGTTCACTTCGCTATCTATGAGACGTTATGGTAACTTCGAACTAAGGTATCTTTCGTTCCGTCTGCTAGATGGAGTCTGCTGAACTTCGTCGTGGTTTGTAGGCGCCTTTGGGATTCCCATCGGTTAATTTTCAGCTGGGGAGAGAGGTTGTTTCTGACTTACGTGGTAGGTTGACCTTTGGTTTTTTTTCCCGTTGAGTGGAGAGTTGCGTTTTTGACTCGATGGGTTGGTTCCGGGTCAGCTGTTCTATTCGGGAGCTGTTCACCACGTGTTGGTCTCAATTGTTGAGTGCTGAAAAGTTTCGTGTTTTTCTTTTTTTTTATGCCCGCGTTGAGTGAAACCATTATGTCAGGCTAAGGGAAAAGCGTGCTAGGGGTCCTCGGGGGGCCGGCATCCGTGAATCTGGGAAGACCAAGATGTGAATTATGTGATAGATTGTGTGAGTATTGAACAGGTATTGTGATGTGAGGTATTGATGCACCATGAACAGGTATGGAAAAATAAATTTATTAAATTTTGCCCTGGGACTTTGTGGGTCGGGTCTGGCTGATTTCTCTAACACTACAAAAATAAAAGAGAGGGGACAATAGTTTCTTAATACTGGAGTTTTGTCACTTCTTGGTACTCTTGTAATATCATGTACTATTGAAACATGCCGGTTTTTGCAGAACTTGAGTAACTTCGCATGTTTCTCTCTAATGATGAGTAGCTTCGCCGCTGTTTGCGGTGACCGTGTATTCTATGGACAAAACTTTTCTTACCTACAAAAAAAAAAACAAAAACAAAAAAAACTTAAGAAAATGTGTTGGGAATCGGCCGGGGCGTTTATTTGGCCTAGTGGAGCAACATTCCTTAATTGCTCTTTGAATGACTCAGGGTGATATTTGTCTTGTGTTGAATTGCCAGAGCATGTAATGGCCAGTACATCTTTTACTATAGTCTGTGTGGAACTTGTATTGTGGCTGCCTTTTTATTGGAACTTGTAGATCTGGTTGGGAAAAGAGTTGCAGTCTACCTCCAGTTGTAACAATGCTTTACCTTGTGATAAAACAGTAATTCAGAAGCATCCAACCTATTAAATAAAATGTCTGAACTGTTCTACAAGAGGAAATTTTCTCTCTTTATGTATTTATAATGTTTGTAGAGATATATGTAACTGATTATCTGATGTTTTTTATATAATTGTGCACTCTGAAATCTGTAAGCCTTGGGGCTACACCAGTTATACAGGTTTATGGCAGGGGGGAGCACATGCACTTGTGAGTTCCACACAAGTATATATTATCTATCTCATTTTGCATGTTACTTTATTGATTAGATGAGTCTTCTTTCTAGTGTTTGAGTTAGATTTCAGAGGGCGCATGTTGTTGGGTAATGTAATTGTTTGGATTGTTGTGGCTGTAATGCTTGTTAAAGGTTTTATAAATTTTGTATATTGTTCAGTATGGCCTGTAAGAGTTCTTTAAATGTTTTATATATTTTGCATAGTTTTCAGTATGGCCTGTCAGGGATTTTAAATGTTTTATATATTTTATAGAATTTCAGTAGGCTATGTAAGGGTTTTTAAAGGTGATATATATTTTATATACTTTTCATGGAATTTGTCTTAAATATTAAATTTGAATGTTTTGAAAATTTTAGATTCTGGTTACCCTGTCATGGATTTTGAATATTCACATATTTTCTATAATTCTGATAGAATACCTTCTGTCTGGACACTATGAATCATTTTCAGAAAACATGTAATATTTTGTAGATGTTTTACAGATTTATATATTTCTCATGAAATAATTTTACATATTAAATTTTGAATATTTTTTGAAATTTTAAATTGGAGTGTCATGTAATATAGTGAATATTTCACCTGCTTATAGATTTTAATGGAATAACCTCACAACCTGATTTTATGAGATTTCATTGTAACAAAACACTATATGATAGCCTCAATAAACTTGTGTTAATTTTTGAAGTTTTAAAACTGAGGTCACCTCATTCCTCCAATTACCCAAAGGTTATCTAGCATGCGGATATTCTTCCACTAGGAGGCCTCTCCTAGTTCAGTGAAATGGTGAGCCGGTCATCAAGGTAAGTTGAGGTTTTTTGAAATTTATTTTTCGGTTGTCAGTTTTGGAAAGTTTAAAAATTGTTGTGACGTCATGGGTGATGGGCGGTTCACAAATGGTAGCAGAGCGTGGTTAGACGTAGTCCTGTCCACCTCTGAAACGAAAATTGGAAATGGATGAGGTGACCTCCATATCTTAGTGGGACATGTTATGTTAAGTATGATATATTATTAGTGCTGTAAATCTTGGTCTTTGGGTGCGGTTGCCGGGCCGGGACCCCTAGGGGGGGGGGGTTGAGCACAGCCTGGCGATTTCTTATGGTTTTGGGTTTTCTTGAGTGTTTATCTGTTTGTTTGTGTTCTTGTGTGGTCATTGTTGTCTTGGTTGTCCTATCGCACTTCATCTTGGTCTTCATTGTTGGTCCGGTGTCGGGTCGGGACACCCCAACTAAATTTGTTGTTTTATGGGGATACGAGATATTGTCAGGGGTAGTTTGTGTGGTGTATAAGTGCAAAAATACGTTGTTTGTCATTGTATCCGGAGTCTAGACATCGACAGAGTAACTTGTAACCAGCTGTATTGTTGTAAATTGTTATCTGGGTGAGTTGGACTATGAGCTGTTGATAGCCGGCTGCAGGGTGGAATGTTGTTGTTGTCGTTTGCGTAATCTGATAAACCCGTTCTTTTCTCTTGTATCGGTTCTAGGTTTGATATGTCAATTCACGGTCGATCTGGTTGGTGCATCAGCTGATTGGACTTTGTTATTAAATGGCCATGTCGTTTACCCCTGTTGGAATTAGCTATGGTCCTCGGGTTTGGTTTTCGGGGGGCTTCGCTGGAGGGATTGTGTTTTATGGTTTTACTTTTTAGCGTTTTATTGTTTTCAAGTTTTATCTGTATTTTAGCTCCTCTCCTTTCCTTTCTTCTTTCTATTGCTTTAGGCCGCGGCCGCTCACACTCCCCGTATCTTCTACACTCACACACACCCAACTACACACACACACACACCTTGTACTTCCTTCTGGTGTCTTTTCGTTTTCAACTTCCGCCTGGTTTTATCTGTTTATTGGTTTTTAGTCAGTCCCCGCTTTTCCTCCGGTGGTGGCAGTCCCGGTGTCGTCCAACCCGTTGGACTCCTTTTGTTGTGGGGGTGTGCCGTACGTAGGTGTACGGCAAGTAGCGGTCATACGGATTCCGGGCGATATTTTCTTGCATTGGGTAGTTCGCTTCGGACAGGTTCACTTCGCTATCTATGAGACGTTATGGTAACTTCGAACTACGGTATCTTTCGTTCCGTCTGCTAGATGGAGCCTGCTGAACTTCGTCGTGGTTTGTAGGTGCCTTTGGGATTCCCATCGGTTAATTTTCAGCTGGGGAGAGAGGTTGTTTCTGACTTACGTGGTAGGTTGACCTTTGGTTTTTTTTCCCGTTGAGTGGACAGTTGCGTTTTTACTCGATGGGTTGGTTCCGGGTCAGCTGTTCTATTCGGGAGCTGTTCACCACGTGTTGGTCTCAATTGTTGAGTGCTGAAAAGTTTCGTGGTTTTCTTTTATTTTATGCCCGCGTTTAGTGAAACCATTATGTCAGGCTAAGGGAAAAGCGTGCTAGGGGTCCTCGGGGGGCCGGCATCCGTGAATCTGGGAAGACCAAGATGTGAATTATGTGATAGATTGTGTGAGTATTGAACAGGTATTGTGATGTGAGGTATTGATGCACCATGAACAGGTATGGAAAAATAAATTTATTAAATTTTGCCCTGGGACTTTGTGGGTCGGGTCTGGCTGATTTCTCTAACACTACAAAAATAAAAGAGAGGGGACAATAGTTTCTTAATACTGGAGTTTTGTCACTTCTTGGTACTCTTGTAATATCATGTACTATTGAAACATGCCGGTTTTTGCAGAACTTGAGTAACTTCGCATGTTTCTCTCTAATGATGAGTAGCTTCGCCGCTGTTTGCGGTGACCGTGTATTCTATGGACAAAACTTTTCTTACCTACAAAAAAAAAAAACAAAAAACAAAAACAAAAAAAAAACTTAAGAAAATGTGTTGGGAATCGGCCGGGGCGTTCATTTGGCCTAGTGGAGCAAAATTCCTTAATTGCTCTTTGAATGACTCAGGGTGATATTTGTCTTGTGTTGAATTGCCAGAGCATGTAATGGCCAGTACATCTTTTACTATAGTCTGTGTGGAACTTGTAATGTGGCTGCCTTTTTATTGGAACTTGTAGATCTGGTTGGGAAAAGAGTTGCAGTCTACCTCCAGTTGTAACAATGCCTTACCTTGTGATAAAACAGTAATTCAGAAGCATCCAACCTATTAAATAAAATGTCTGAACTGTTCTACAAGAGGAAATTTTCTCTCTTTATGTATTTATAATGTTTGTAGAGATATATGTAACTGATTATCTGATGTTTTTTATATAATTGTGCACTCTGAAATCTGTAAGCCTTGGGGCTACACCAGTTATACAGGTTTATGGCAGGGGGGAGCACATGCACTTGTGAGTTCCACACAAGTATATATTATCTATCTCATTTTGCATGTTACTTTATTGATTAGATGAGTCTTCTTTCTAGTGTTTGAGTTAGATTTCAGAGGGCGCATGTTGTTGGGTAATGTAATTGTTTGGATTGTTGTGGCTGTAATGCTTGTTAAAGGTTTTATAAATTTTGTATAGTGTTCAGTATGGCCTGTAAGAGTTCTTTAAATGTTTTATATATTTTGCATAGTTTTCAGTATGGCCTGTCAGAGATTTTAAATGTTTTATATATTTTATAGAATTTCAGTAGGCTATGTAAGGGTTTTTAAAGGTGATATATATTTTATATACTTTTCATGGAATTTGTCTTAAATATTAAATTTGAATGTTTTGAAAATTTTAGATTCTGGTTACCCTGTCATGGATTTTGAATATTCACATATTTTCTATAATTCTGATAGAATACCTTCTGTCTGGACACTATGAATCATTTTCAGAAAACATGTAATATTTTGTAGATGTTTTACAGATTTATATATTCCTCATGAAATAATTTTACATATTAAATTTTGAATATTTTTTGAAATTTTAAATTGGAGTGTCATGTAATATAGTGAATATTTCACCTGCTTATAGATTTTAATGGAATAACCTCACAACCTGATTTTATGAGATTTCATTGTAACAAAACACTATATGATAGCCTCAATAAACTTGTGTTAATTTTTGAAGTTTTAAAACTGAGGTCACCTCATTCCTCCAATTACCCAAAGGTTATCTAGCATGCGGATATTCTTCCACTAGGAGGCCTCTCCTAGTTCAGTGAAATGGTGAGCCGGTCATCAAGGTAAGTTGAGGTTTTTTGAAATTTATTTTTCGGTTGTCAGTTTTGGAAAGTTTAAAAATTGTTGTGACGTCATGGGTGATGGGCGGTTCACAAATGGTAGCAGAGCGTGGTTAGACGTAGTCCTGTCCACCTCTGAAACGAAAATTGGAAATGGATGAGGTGACCTCCATATCTTAGTGGGACATGTTATGTTAAGTATGATATATTATTAGTGCTGTAAATCTTGGTCTTTGGGTGCGGTAGCCGGGCCGGGACCCCTAGGGGGGGGTTGAGCACAGCCTGGCGATTTCTTATGGTTTTGGGGGTTCTTGAGTGTTTATCTGTTTGTTTGTGTTCTTGTGTGGTCATTGTTGTCTTGGTTGTCCTATCGCACTTCATCTTGGTCTTCATTGTTGGTCCGGTGTCGGGTCGGGACACCCCAACTAAATTTGTTGTTTTATGGGGATACGAGATATTGTCAGGGGTAGTTTGTGTGGTGTATAAGTGCAAAAATACGTTGTTTGTCATTGTATCCGGAGTCTAGACATCGACAGAGTAACTTGTAACCAGCTGTATTGTTGTAAATTGTTATCTGGGTGAGTTGGACTATGAGCTGTTGATAGCCGGCTGCAGGGTGGAATGTTGTTGTTGTCGTTTGCGTAATCTGATAAACCCGTTCTTTTCTCTTGTATCGGTTCTAGGTTTGATATGTCAATTCACGGTCGATCTGGTTGGTGCATCAGCTGATTGGACTTTGTTATTAAATGGCCATGTCGTTTACCCCTGTTGGAATTAGCTATGGTCCTCGGGTTTGGTTTTCGGGGGGCTTCGCTGGAGGGATTGTGTTTTATGGTTTTACTTTTTAGCGTTTTATTGTTTTCAAGTTTTATCTGTATTTTAGCTCCTCTCCTTTCCTTTCTTCTTTCTATTGCTTTAGGCCGCGGCCGCTCACACTCCCCGTATCTTCTACACACACACACATACCTTGTCCTTCCTTCTGGTGTCTTTTCGTTTTCAACTTCCGCCTGGTTTTATCTGTTTATTGGTTTTTAGTCAGTCCCCGCTTTTCCTCCGGTGGTGGCAGTCCCGGTGTCGTCCAACCCGTTGGACTCCTTTTGTTGTGGGGGTGTGCCGTACGTAGGTGTACGGCAAGTAGCGGTCATACGGATTCCGGGCGATATTTTCTTGCATTGGGTAGTTCGCTTCGGACAGGTTCACTTCGCTATCTATGAGACGTTATGGTAACTTCGAACTAAGGTATCTTTCGTTCCGTCTGCTAGATGGAGTCTGCTGAACTTCGTCGTGGTTTGTAGGCGCCTTTGGGATTCCCATCGGTTAATTCTCAGCTGGGGAGAGAGGTTGTTTCTGACTTACGTGGTAGGTTGACCTTTGGTTTTTTTTTCCCGTTGAGTGGACAGTTGCGTTTTTGACTCGATGGGTTGGTTCCGGGTCAGCTGTTCTATTCGGGAGCTGTTCACCACGTGTTGGTCTCAATTGTTGAGTGCTGAAAAGTTTCGTGGTTTTCTTTTTTTTTATGCCCGCGTTGAGTGAAACCATTATGTCAGGCTAAGGGAAAAGCGTGCTAGGGGTCCTCGGGGGGCCGGCATCCGTGAATCTGGGAAGACCAAGATGTGAATTATGTGATAGATTGTGTGAGTATTGAACAGGTATTGTTATGTGAGGTATTGATGCACCATGAACAGGTATGGAAAAATAAATTTATTAAATTTTGCCCTGGGACTTTGTGGGTCGGGTCTGGCTGATTTCTCTAACACTACAAAAAAAAAAGGGAGGGGACAATAGTTTCTTAATACTGGAGTTTTGTCACTTCTTGGTACTCTTGTAATATCATGTACTATTGAAACATGCCGGTTTTTGCAGAACTTGAGTAACTTCGCATGTTTTTCTCTAATGATGAGTAGCTTCGCCGCTGTTTGCGGTGACCGTGTATTCTATGGACAAAACTTTTCTTACCTACAAAAAAAAAAAAACAAAAAACAAAAACAAAAAAAAAACTTAAGAAAATGTGTTGGGAATCGGCCGGGGCGTTCATTTGGCCTAGTGGAGCAAAATTCCTTAATTGCTCTTTGAATGACTCAGGGTGATATTTGTCTTGTGTTGAATTGCCAGAGCATGTAATGGCCAGTACATCTTTTACTATAGTCTGTGTGGAAATTGTATTGTGGCTGCCTTTTTATTGGAACTTGTAGATCTGGTTGGGAAAAGAGTTGCAGTCTACCTCCAGTTGTAACAATGCCTTTCCTTGTGATAAAACAGTAATTCAGAAGCATCCAACCTATTAAATAAAATGTCTGAACTGTTCTACAAGAGGAAATTTTCTCTCTTTATGTATTTATAATGTTTGTAGAGATATATGTAACTGATTATCTGATGTTTTTTATATAATTGTGCACTCTGAAATCTGTAAGCCTTGGGGCTACACCAGTTATACAGGTTTATGGCAGGGGGGAGCACATGCACTTGTGAGTTCCACACAAGTATATATTATCTATCTCATTTTGCATGTTACTTTATTGATTAGATGAGTCTTCTTTCTAGTGTTTGAGTTAGATTTCAGAGGGCGCATGTTGTTGGGTAATGTAATTGTTTGGATTGTTGTGGCTGTAATGCTTGTTAAAGGTTTTATAAATTTTGTATATTGTTCAGTATGGCCTGTAAGAGTTCTTTAAATGTTTTATATATTTTGCATAGTTTTCAGTATGGCCTGTCAGAGATCTTAAATGTTTTATATATTTTATAGAATTTCAGTAAGCTATGTAAGGGTTTTTAAAGGTGATATATATTTTATATACTTTTCATGGAATTTGTCTTAAATATTAAATTTGAATGTTTTGAAAATTTTAGATTCTGGTTACCCTGTCATGGATTTTGAATATTCACATATTTTCTATAATTCTGATAGAATACCTTCTGTCTGGACACTATGAATCATTTTCAGAAAACATGTAATATTTTGTAGATGTTTTACAGATTTATATATTCCTCATGAAATAATTTTACATATTAAATTTTGAATATTTTTTGAAATTTTAAATTGGAGTGTCATGTAATATAGTGAATATTTCACCTGCTTATAGATTTTAATGGAATAACCTCACAACCTGATTTTATGATATTTCATTGTAACAAAACACTATATGATAGCCTCAATAAACTTGTGTTAATTTTTGAAGTTTTAAAACTGAGGTCACCTCATTCCTCCAATTACCCAAAGGTTATCCAGCATGCGGATATTCTTCCACTAGGAGGCCTCTCCTAGTTCAGTGAAATGGTGAGCCGGTCATCAAGGTAAGTTGAGGTTTTTTGAAATTTATTTTTCGGTTGTCAGTTTTGGAAAGTTTAAAAATTGTTGTGACGTCATGGGTGATGGGCGGTTCACAAATGGTAGCAGAGCGTGGTTAGACGTAGTCCTGTCCACCTCTGAAACGAAAATTGGAAATGGATGAGGTGACCTCCATATCTTAGTGGGACATTTTATGTTAAGTATGATATATTATTAGTGCTGTAAATCTTGGTCTTTGGGTGCGGTTGCCGGGCCGGGACCCCTAGGGGGGGGTTGAGCACAGCCTGGCGATTTCTTATGGTTTTGGGGGTTCTTGAGTGTTTATCTGTTTGTTTGTGTTCTTGTGTGGTCATTGTTGTCTTGGTTGTCCTATCGCACTTCATCTTGGTCTTCATTGTTGGTCCGGTGTCGGGTCGGGACACCCCAACTAAATTTGTTGTTTTATGGGGATACGAGATATTGTCAGGGGTAGTTTGTGTGGTGTATAAGTGCAAAAATACGTTGTTTGTCATTGTATCCGGAGTCTAGACATCGACAGAGTAACTTGTAACCAGCTGTATTGTTGTAAATTGTTATCTGGGTGAGTTGGACTATGAGATGTTGATAGCCGGCTGCAGGGTGGAATGTTGTTGTTGTCGTTTGCGTAATCTGATAAACCCGTTCTTTTCTCTTGTATCGGTTCTAGGTTTGATATGTCAATTCACGGTCGATCTGGTTGGTGCATCAGCTGATTGGACTTTGTTATTAAATGGCCATGTCGTTTACCCCTGTTGGAATTAGCTATGGTCCTCGGGTTTGGTGTTCGGGGGGCTTCGCTGGAGGGATTGTGTTTTATGGTTTTACTTTTTAGCGTTTTATTGTTTTCAAGTTTTATCTGTATTTTAGCTCCTCTCCTTTCCTTTCTTCTTTCTATTGCTTTAGGCCGCGGCCGCTCACACTCCCCGTATCTTCTACACACACACACATACCTTGTCCTTCCTTCTGGTGTCTTTTCGTTTTCAACTTCCGCCTGGTTTTATCTGTTTATTGGTTTTTAGTCAGTCCCCGCTTTTCCTCCGGTGGTGGCAGTCCCGGTGTCGTCCAACCCGTTGGACTCCTTTTGTTGTGGGGGTGTGCCGTACGTAGGTGTACGGCAAGTAGCGGTCATACGGATTCCGGGCGATATTTTCTTGCATTGTGTAGTTCGCTTCGGACAGGTTCACTTCGCTATCTATGAGACGTTATGGTAACTTCGAATTAAGGTATCTTTCGTTCCGTCTGCTAGATGGAGTCTGCTGAACTTCGTCGTGGTTTGTAGGCGCCTTTGGGATTCCCATCGGTTAATTCTCAGCTGGGGAGAGAGGTTGTTTCTGACTTACGTGGTAGGTTGACCTTTGGTTTTTTTTCCCGTTGAGTGGAGAGTTGCGTTTTTGACTCGATGGGTTGGTTCCGGGTCAGCTGTTCTATTCGGGAGCTGTTCACCACGTGTTGGTCTCAATTGTTGAGTGCTGAAATGTTTCGTGGTTTTCTTTTTTTTTATGCCCGCGTTGAGTGAAACCATTATGTCAGGCTAAGGGAAAAGCGTGCTAGGGGTCCTAGGGGGGCAGGCATCCGTGAATCTGGGAAGACCAAGATGTGAATTATGTGATAGATTGTGTGAGTATTGAACAGGTATTGTGATGTGAGGTATTGATGCACCATGAACAGGTATGGAAAAATAAATTTATTAAATTTTGCCCTGGGACTTTGTGGGTCGGGTCTGGCTGATTTCTCTAACACTACAAAAAAAAAGAGAGGGGACAATAGTTTCTTAATACTGGAGTTTTGTCACTTCTTGGTACTCTTGTAATATCATGTACTATTGAAACATGCCGGTTTTTGCAGAACTTGAGTAACTTCGCATGTTTCTCTCTAATGATGAGTAGCTTCGCCGCTGTTTGCGGTGACCGTGTATTCTATGGACAAAACTTTTCTTACCTACAAAAACAAAAAAACAAAAAACAAAAACAAAAAAAAAAACTTAAGAAAATGTGTTGGGAATCGGCCGGGGCGTTCATTTGGCCTAGTGGAGCAAAATTCCTTAATTGCTCTTTGAATGACTCAGGGTGATATTTGTCTTGTGTTGAATTGCCAGAGCATGTAATGGCCAGTACATCTTTTACTATAGTCTGTGTGGAACTTGTATTGTGGCTGCCTTTTTATTGGAACTTGTAGATCTGGTTGGGGAAAGAGTTGCAGTCTACCTCCAGTTGTAACAATGCCTTACCTTGTGATAATACAGTAATTCAGAAGCATCCAACCTATTAAATAAAATGTCTGAACTGTTCTACAAGAGGAAATTTTCTCTCTTTATGTATTTATAATGTTTGTAGAGATATATGTAACTGATTATCTGATGTTTTTTATATAATTGTGCACTCTGAAATCTGTAAGCCTTGGGGCTACACCAGTTATACAGGTTTATGGCAGGGGGGAGCACATGCACTTGTGAGTTCCACACAAGTATATATTATCTATCTCATTTTGCATGTTACTTTATTGATTAGATGAGTCTTCTTTCTAGTGTTTGAGTTAGATTTCAGAGGGCGCATGTTGTTGGGTAATGTAATTGTTTGGATTGTTGTGGCTGTAATGCTTGTTAAAGGTTTTATAAATTTTGTATAGTGTTCAGTATGGCCTGTAAGAGTTCTTTAAATGTTTTATATATTTTGCATAGTTTTCAGTATGGCCTGTCAGAGATTTTAAATGTTTTATATATTTTATAGAATTTCAGTAGGCTATGTAAGGGTTTTTAAAGGTGATATATATTTTATATACTTTTCATGGAATTTGTTTTAAATATTAAATTTGAATGTTTTGAAAATTGTAGATTCTGGTTACCCTGTCATGGATTTTGAATATTCACATATTTTCTATAATTCTGATAGAATACCTTCTGTCTGGACACTATGAATCATTTTCAGAAAACATGTAATATTTTGTAGATGTTTTACAGATTTATATATTTCTCATGAAATAATTTTACATATTAAATTTTGAATATTTTTTGAAATTTTAAATTGGAGTGTCATGTAATATAGTGAATATTTCACCTGCTTATAGATTTTAATGGAATAACCTCACAACCTGATTTTATGAGATTTCATTGTAACAAAACACTATATGATAGCCTCAATAAACTTGTGTTAATTTTTGAAGTTTTAAAACTGAGGTCACCTCATTCCTCCAATTACCCAAAGGTTATCCAGCATGCGGATATTCTTCCACTAGGAGGCCTCTCCTAGTTCAGTGAAATGGTGAGCCGGTCATCAAGGTAAGTTGAGGTTTTTTGAAATTTATTTTTCGGTTGTCAGTTTTGGAAAGTTTAAAAATTGTTGTGACGTCATGGGTGATGGGCGGTTCACAAATGGTAGCAGAGCGTGGTTAGACGTAGTCCTGGCCACCTCTGAAACGAAAATTGGAAATGGATGAGGTGACCTCCATATCTTAGTGGGACATGTTATGTTAAGTATGATATATTATTAGTGCTGTAAATCTTGGTCTTTGGGTGCGGTTGCCGGGCCGGGACCCCTAGTGGGGGTTGAGCACAGCCTGGCGATTTCTGATGGTTTTGGGGGTTATTGAGTGTTTATCTGTTTGTTTGTGTTCTTGTTTGGTCATTGTTGTCTTGGTTGTCCTATCGCACTTCATCTTGGTCTTCATTGTTGGTCCGGTGTCGGGTCGGGACACCCCAACCAAATTTGTTGTTTTATGGGGATACGAGATATTGTCAGGGGTAGTTTGTGTGGTGTATAAGTGCAAAAATACGTTGTTTGTCATTGTATCCGGAGTCTAGACATCGACAGAGTAACTTGTAACCAGCTGTATTGTTGTAAATTGTTATCTGGGTGAGTTGGACTATGAGCTGTTGATAGCCGGCTGCAGGGTGGAATGTTGTTGTTGTCGTTTGCGTAATCTGATAAACCCGTTCTTTTCTCTTGTATCGGTTCTAGGTTTGATATGTCAATTCACGGTCGATCTGGTTGGTGCATCAGCTGATTGGACTTTGTTATTAAATGGCCATGTCGTTTACCCCTGTTGGAATTAGCTATGGTCCTCGGGTTTGGTTTTCGGGGGGCTTCGCTGGAGGGATTGTGTTTTATGGTTTTACTTTTTAGCGTTTTATTGTTTTCAAGTTTTATCTGTATTTTAGCTCCTCTCCTTTCCTTTCTTCTTTCTATTGCTTTAGGCCGCGGCCGCTCACACTCCCCGTATCTTCTACACACACACACATACCTTGTCCTTCCTTCTGGTGTCTTTTCGTTTTCAACTTCCGCCTGGTTTTATCTGTTTATTGGTTTTTAGTCAGTCCCCGCTTTTCCTCCGGTGGTGGCAGTCCCGGTGTCGTCCAACCCGTTGGACTCCTTTTGTTGTGGGGGTGTGCCGTACGTAGGTGTACGGCAAGTAGCGGTCATACGGATTCCGGGCGATATTTTCTTGCATTGGGTAGTTCGCTTCGGACAGGTTCACTTCGCTATCTATGAGACGTTATGGTAACTTCGAACTAAGGTATCTTTCGTTCCGTCTGCTAGATGGAGTCTGCTGAACTTCGTCGTGGTTTGTAGGCGCCTTTGGGATTCCCATCGGTTAATTCTCAGCTGGGGAGAGAGGTTGTTTCTGACTTACGTGGTAGGTTGACCTTTGGTTTTTTTTTCCCGTTGAGTGGACAGTTGCGTTTTTGACTCGATGGGTTGGTTCCGGGTCAGCTGTTCTATTCGGGAGCTGTTCACCACGTGTTGGTCTCAATTGTTGAGTGCTGAAAAGTTTCGTGGTTTTCTTTTTTTTTATGCCCGCGTTGAGTGAAACCATTATGTCAGGCTAAGGGAAAAGCGTGCTAGGGGTCCTCGGGGGGCCGGCATCCGTGAATCTGGGAAGACCAAGATGTGAATTATGTGATAGATTGTGTGAGTATTGAACAGGTATTGTGATGTGAGGTATTGATGCACCATGAACAGGTATGGAAAAATAAATTTATTAAATTTTGCCCTGGGACTTTGTGGGTCGGGTCTGGCTGATTTCTCTAACACTACAAAAAAAAAAGAGAGGGGACAATAGTTTCTTAATACTGGAGTTTTGTCACTTCTTGGTACTCTTGTAATATCATGTACTATTGAAACATGCCGGTTTTTGCAGAACTTGAGTAACTTCGCATGTTTCTCTCTAATGATGAGTAGCTTCGCCGCTGTTTGCGGTGACCGTGTATTCTATGGACAAAACTTTTCTTACCTACAAAAAAAAAAACAAAAAACAAAAACAAAAAAAAACTTAAGAAAATGTGTTGGGAATCGGCCGGGGCGTTCATTTGGCCTAGTGGAGCAAAATTCCTTAATTGCTCTTTGAATGACTCAGGGTGATATTTGTCTTGTGTTGAATTGCCAGAGCATGTAATGGCCAGTACATCTTTTACTATAGTCTGTGTGGAAATTGTATTGTGGCTGCCTTTTTATTGGAACTTGTAGATCTGGTTGGGAAAAGAGTTGCAGTCTACCTCCAGTTGTAACAATGCCTTACCTTGTGATAAAACAGTAATTCAGAAGCATCCAACCTATTAAATAAAATGTCTGAACTGTTCTACAAGAGGAAATTTTCTCTCTTTATGTATTTATAATGTTTGTAGAGATATATGTAACTGATTATCTGATGTTTTTTATATAATTGTGCACTCTGAAATCTGTAAGCCTTGGGGCTACACCAGTTATACAGGTTTATGGCAGGGGGGAGCACATGCACTTGTGAGTTCCACACAAGTATATATTATCTATCTCATTTTGCATGTTACTTTATTGATTAGATGAGTCTTCTTTCTAGTGTTTGAGTTAGATTTCAGAGGGCGCATGTTGTTGGGTAATGTAATTGTTTGGATTGTTGTGGCTGTAATGCTTGTTAAAGGTTTTATAAATTTTGTATAGTATTCAGTATGGCCTGTAAGAGTTCTTTAAATGTTTTATATATTTTGCATAGTTTTCAGTATGGCCTGTCAGAGATATTAAATGTTTTATATATTTTATAGAATTTCAGTAAGCTATGTAAGGGTTTTTAAAGGTGATATATATTTTATATACTTTTCATGGAATTTGTCTTAAATATTAAATTTGAATGTTTTGAAAATTTTAGATTCTGGTTACCCTGTCATGGATTTTGAATATTCACATATTTTCTATAATTCTGATAGAATACCTTCTGTCTGGACACTATGAATCATTTTCAGAAAACATGTAATATTTTGTAGATGTTTTACAGATTTATATATTCCTCATGAAATAATTTTACATATTAAATTTTGAATATTTTTTGAAATTTTAAATTGGAGTGTCATGTAATATAGTGAATATTTCACCTGCTTATAGATTTTAATGGAATAACCTCACAACCTGATTTTATGAGATTTCATTGTAACAAAACACTATATGATAGCCTCAATAAACTTGTGTTAATTTTTGAAGTTTTAAAACTGAGGTCACCTCATTCCTCCAATTACCCAAAGGTTATCCAGCATGCGGATATTCTTCCACTAGGAGGCCTCTCCTAGTTCAGTGAAATGGTGAGCCGGTCATCAAGGTAAGTTGAGGTTTTTTGAAATTTATTTTTCGGTTGTCAGTTTTGGAAAGTTTAAAAATTGTTGTGACGTCATGGGTGATGGGCGGTTCACAAATGGTAGCAGAGCGTGGTTAGACGTAGTCCTGTCCACCTCTGAAACGAAAATTGGAAACGGATGAGGTGACCTCCATATCTTAGTGGGACATGTTATGTTAAGTATGATATATTATTAGTGCTGTAAATCTTGGTCTTTGGGTGCGGTTGCCGGGCCGGGACCCCTAGTGGGGGTTGAGCACAGCCTGGCGATTTCTGATGGTTTTGGGGGTTCTTGAGTGTTTATCTGTTTGTTTGTGTTCTTGTGTGGTCATTGTTGTCTTGGTTGTCCTATCGCACTTCATCTTGGTCTTCATTGTTGGTCCGGTGTCGGGTCGGGACACCCCAACTAAATTTGTTGTTTTATGGGGATACGAGATATTGTCAGGGGTAGTTTGTGTGGTGTATAAGTGCAAAAATACGTTGTTTGTCATTGTATCCGGAGTCTAGACATCGACAGAGTAACTTGTAACCAGCTGTATTGTTGTAAATTGTTATCTGGGTGAGTTGGACTATGAGCTGTTGATAGCCGGCTGCAGGGTGGAATGTTGTTGGTGTCGTTTGCGTAATCTGATAAACCCGTTCTTTTCTCTTGTATCGGTTCTAGGTTTGATATGTCAATTCACGGTCGATCTGGTTGGTGCATCAGCTGATTGGACTTTGTTATTAAATGGCCATGTCGTTTACCCCTGTTGGAATTAGCTATGGTCCTCGGGTTTGGTTTTCGGGGGGCTTCGCTGAAGGGATTGTGTTTTATGGTTTTACTTTTTAGCGTTTTATTGTTTTCAAGTTTTATCTGTATTTTAGCTCCTCTCCTTTCCTTTCTTCTTTCTATTGCTTTAGGCCGCGGCCGCTCACACTCCCCGTATCTTCTACACACACACACATACCTTGTCCTTCCTTCTGGTGTCTTTTCGTTTTCAACTTCCGCCTGGTTTTATCTGTTTATTGGTTTTTAGTCAGTCCCCGCTTTTCCTCCGGTGGTGGCAGTCCCGGTGTCGTCCAACCCGTTGGACTCCTTTTGTTGTGGGGGTGTGCCGTACGTAGGTGTACGGCAAGTAGCGGTCATACGGATTCCGGGCGATATTTTCTTGCATTGGGTAGTTCGCTTCGGACAGGTTCACTTCGCTATCTATGAGACGTTATGGTAACTTCGAACTAAGGTATCTTTCGTTCCGTCTGCTAGATGGAGTCTGCTGAACTTCGTCGTGGTTTGTAGGCGCCTTTGGGATTCCCATCGGTTAATTCTCAGCTGGGGAGAGAGGTTGTTTCTGACTTACGTGGTAGGTTGACCTTTGGTTTTTTTCCCGTTGAGTGGAGAGTTGCGTTTTTGACTCGATGGGTTGGTTCCGGGTCAGCTGTTCTATTCGGGAGCTGTTCACCACGTGTTGGTCTCAATTGTTGAGTGCTGAAAAGTTTCGTGGTTTTCTTTTTTTTATGCCGGCGTTGGGTGAAACCATTATGTCAGGCTAAGGGAAAAGCGTGCTAGGGGTCCTCGGGGGGCCGGCATCCGTGAATCTGGGAAGACCAAGATGTGAATTATGTGATAGATTGTGTGAGTATTGAACAGGTATTGTGATGTGAGGTATTGATGCACCATGAACAGGTATGGAAAAATAAATTTATTAAATTTTGCCCTGGGACTTTGTGGGTCGGGTCTGGCTGATTTCTCTAACACTACAAAAAAAAAAAGAGGGGACAATAGTTTCTTAATACTGGAGTTTTGTCACTTCTTGGTACTCTTGTAATATCATGTACTATTGAAACATGCCGGTTTTTGCAGAACTTGAGTAACTTCGCATGTTTCTCTCTAATGATGAGTAGCTTCGCCGCTGTTTGCGGTGACCGTGTATTCTATGGACAAATCTTTTCTTACCTACAAAAAAAAAAAAAAAAAAAACAAAAACAAAAAAAAACTTAAGAAAATGTGTTGGGAATCGGCCGGGGCGTTCATTTGGCCTAGTGGAGCAAAATTCCTTAATTGCTCTTTGAATGACTCAGGGTGATATTTGTCTTGTGTTGAATTGCCAGAGCATGTAATGGCCAGTACATCTTTTACTATAGTCTGTGTGGAACTTGTATTGTGGCTGCCTTTTTATTGGAACTTGTAGATCTGGTTGGGAAAAGAGTTGCAGTCTACCTCCAGTTGTAACAATGCCTTACCTTGTGATAAAACAGTAATTCAGAAGCATCCAACCTATTAAATAAAATGACTGAACTGTTCTACAAGAGAAAATTTTCTCTCTTTATGTATTTATAATGTTTGTAGAGATATATGTAACTGATTATCTGATGTTTTTTATATAATTGTGCACTCTGAAATCTGTAAGCCTTGGGGCTACACCAGTTATACAGGTTTATGGCAGGGGGGAGCACATGCACTTGTGAGTTCCACACAAGTATATATTATCTATCTCATTTTGCATGTTACTTTATTGATTAGATGAGTCTTCTTTCTAGTGTTTGAGTTAGATTTCAGAGGGCGCATGTTGTTGGGTAATGTAATTGTTTGGATTGTTGTGGCTGTAATGCTTGTTAAAGGTTTTATAAATTTTGTATAGTGTTCAGTATGGCCTGTAAGAGTTCTTTAAATGTTTTATATATTTTGCATAGTTTTCAGTATGGCCTGTCAGAGATATTAAATGTTTTATATATTTTATAGAATTTCAGTAAGCTATGTAAGGGTTTTTAAAGGTGATATATATTTTATATACTTTTCATGGAATTTGTCTTAAATATTAAATTTGAATGTTTTGAAAATTTTAGATTCTGGTTACCCTGTCATGGATTTTGAATATTCACATATTTTCTATAATTCTGATAGAATACCTTCTGTCTGGACACTATGAATCATTTTCAGAAAACATGTAATATTTTGTAGATGTTTTACAGATTTATATATTTCTCATGAAATAATTTTACATATTAAATTTTGAATATTTTTTGAAATTTTAAATTGGAGTGTCATGTAATATAGTGAATATTTCACCTGCTTATAGATTTTAATGGAATAACCTCACAACCTGATTTTATGATATTTCATTGTAACAAAACACTATATGATAGCCTCAATAAACTTGTGTTAATTTTTGAAGTTTTAAAACTGAGGTCACCTCATTCCTCCAATTACCCAAAGGTTATCCAGCATGCGGATATTCTTCCACTAGGAGGCCTCTCCTAGTTCAGTGAAATGGTGAGCCGGTCATCAAGGTAAGTTGAGGTTTTTTGAAATTTATTTTTCGGTTGTCAGTTTTGGAAAGTTTAAAAATTGTTGTGACGTCATGGGTGATGAGCGGCTCAGCTGGAGGAAAGAATATCGATATGAGTTCTTCAAAGAACTCCACAGTGGTGTCGTTTTGGTGATCCATACAATCTATGTGGCAGAATATGAAGACAAGTATGATCACAAAATATTTGTCGAACGCCAATAAAAACAACGCTGGATTAATAGATGAGGCCAAATAATACGTACGTATCCATGACTAAATACAATATTGAGAGCTGAATCAAAAAGTATTTAATACATTTTTCTTTTCCAAGACATTTAGACATGCTTGGAATCGGATGTGGTTAAAATGTGATAGCAAGTTGTCAATAAGCAACACGATTTACTGTGATAATATTTTCGAGCAATCAACTGAAGACTTCGGACCTTTTTCGATGTGCACGAAACATAACAAAAGCTAATAGATTTAAACTGCAATCTTTCTCGAAAACGAACGACTACAAGTATCTAGAATATCCGTTACGTTTGTTACCACTGACCCATAAACTAGATATTGATATTCCAACGTCTGCCGTTCACACGTTTGCAGTATGATATTGGTAGGGAACACCTCTGCTACCTATTTGTTGAAATGAAACATTTTTAAGTTATTTGCTTGTTATTTGTTCCAAGGTAAGACGTACTCTACTTTGCGGACGTAACTTCGACACAATGGTTAGTTGAAAAGTTCGCGGAGCGACATGTGTAGTACAACATTACAACAATTATACAAATACATTACCATGTACTCAACGTAACTATAAAGTGTATTACACCGGCCAGGTCGCAGGATTTTGTTTCTCGTTGCGTCAAGTATATGTACTTGCACAAAAATTAAATAATTTTTAAAGAGGAGTGAGATGTTGTTGACGATGCAGTTGGCGTTACACACACAAACGCTGTAACTTACGCTACCACAGCAGGTGTCACTCTCGACAGGCCAAAGCCTGAATTTTCCTGCACAAAATTGTATAAACTGTTCGTCTTATTATTTTTACACTAATTACAATACACACCTACCGCTCTGGGCAAATATGCAAATATTTGTATTGTTGCATATATTCCCCAGGTGGGTTTAAATAAAATTTTACAATTGTTCAAATCTTATTTACACAGCTATATAGGTGTACCTTATAATTAAAATTACATCTTATTAACTACATTACAATTGGTTTTTAAAACTCCTTATAAAAGTAAATATTTTTATCGGATGCACGAAACATTTCCCTGTTGTGGAGGGTAACAAAATTCTTTTCCCTCAATATCAGCATAGCATATCCGGTTTTCTATTGTTGTCGTCCAGACACACACATGCCGTTGTCGGCTTAATTTTCTCACTCTCTTTCCCTCTCTCTCTCTATATGCGTTCCTGCATTAAGAGAATTAATTATACTACTTTTTTTACTGGAAATAGGAAATATTTCCTCATCGATGAAGCATAATATTTGCCAATTTCTTTTTGTCTTTCCGTGTCATATACCATAAACTTTTGTGCTCCCCGTCTTGTTTGCAGAACATAGGGACCTTCGTATAATCTAAAGAACTTTTTGGCGGTGTTGTCTATTCTCTTCCCTACTGGATTACTTCGTATCAATACCATATCTCCAACTTTAAATTCCACTAACTTGTGTGTTCGATTGAATCTCTCTACCCTCTTCATACCCTTATCTTTTATCCTATTTCTTGCGTTATCTAATTTTTTACTCATAGGTGTAGGTAGATTCTGATTCTCAGATTTACTAACGAAATTCTTCCAAAATCTAGTTGCTTTCTGCCCTTCTCCCAATTCAATTGGTGGGTATCCAGTAGCTTCACTATAATTTTCATTTATAGAATCCTCAAAGAACGACAAGTATTCAGCCCATTTTTTATGCTGATCATGACAATATATACGCATATACTTGCCCAATTCTTTATTAACACGTTCTGCAAGGTTACTCTGAGGATGCCTAATTGATGTGAGCATGGGTTTTATTCCTTGCTGCGTTAAAGTTTCAGACCATAGCTTATTCCTAAATTGTTTGGCTTGATCTATAATTATCTTCTTCACGTGACCATATGTGGGTACATACTTTTGCAGTAATATCTTCAGAACAGTCTTTGTGGTGGGTCGCATAATAGGGTATAACTGGACAGCCTTGGTAAACACATCTACACATACAAGAATGTGCCTAACACCCCGACTTGATAGTGGCAGCGGACCCAAGAAGTCCAGAGCTAACAACTCCCCTTTCTCCTTTGCTCTGATGCTTTGCATAGATACATAGGTATGTAAATTTGGATGTCTAGCGGCCTGGCAATCATTACACCTTTTAATCGTCCTAAACATATTATTGATGGTGAAATCTTCTCTCAACGTCCAGTAACATTTTAATGCTGACGCATGGGCTAGACTTTCGTGACATGGTATAATTAACTGTTGTAACATTTCTGGTGATAACACTACTTCCCAGTCTTGGTCCATTAACTTAAATAGTATGTTATTTTTAACTGCATACATACCGTGAGACGGTTGCTGTTTTAATTTTTGAAGCTTTGGATCTTCATCTTGCTCTCCTGCTAAGTTCCGGAGTAGCTGTTTTACTTCGTCGTTTGCTTTATACTGGATATGCAGTAATTTCAAATCTTCATCACTGGAGAAATGAGTCTCTTCCTTCTTCTCCGTGACATATCGACTTAGTGTATCTGCTGTCTTGTTATCCATTCCTCTACAGTATTTAATGGTAAAAGAATATTCTTTTATGGCCAGAATCCATCTCATCAGTCTCGCATTTGTGATTCTACACCTCAGTAAGAATGATAGAGCTTGGTGATCAGTGTGGATTTCAAAGTGCGTTACATATATGTAATACCGGAATTGTTTCAATGCATATACGATAGCCAATATTTCCTTATCCAAAGTACAGTAATGTTTCTCGGCACCTTTGAACACTCTGATTGCATAGGCGATCACTCGAAGTTCTCCATTTGCATCTTCTTGATAGAGTACGCTCCCTATTGCATAGTCGCTGGCGTCCGAGCAGATGACGTACTTTCCTTCACATTGTGGGTCGTGTAGCATAATATTTTCCACTAACAGCGCCTTGACCTTGTTGACCGCATTGGTGTGATTTTTTTACCATTTCCACTTCACTTTCTTCTTTGTAAGCTCCAATAGTGGTTTGATTTCTTCTGCATATAATGGTAAAAATCGTCTATATTATCCCGTTAGCCCTAGGAATGCTCTTAACCCTTTCACATTTCTCGGTATTAGGGACTCAGTGATACTGCTTATTTCGCATGGATCTGGTCGTATACCTTCCTCAGATGCAATATGACCCCAAACGTTTATAGAAAAATTGCATAGATTCACATTTATCTAAATTTAATGAGATGCGTACTTATCGAAACTTCTCAAAAATCGTGCGTAAATTGATTATATGTTCTTCTAACTTTTTTGATATGACCAATATGTCATCAAAAAAATCATGGTGTAAGGTTCTGCTTAGACCAAAAGGTACTACCTTATGCTGGTAGCATTTACTTCCATACAGAAATGCAGTATATTTTCTATCGCTTTCTCTAATGGGAATCTGCTAAAAACTAGAGGTTAAATCGAGTTTAGTTAAATACGTAGCTCCTTCGCACTTTGTGAACAACTCATCTGCCGTGGGTGCACAGTCAATATCCTTTACTACGACGCTATTCAAATTCCTTATGTCCAAACATAGTCGAATTTCACCATTCTTCTTTTTCACCACAACCAACGGGTTTAAGAAGTTACAGTTCGATCGTTCTGTGACATAATTATCTAGCATTATTCTTATTTCTTTCTCGACTTGCTCCTCATACTTCACTGGAATTAGATACGTCCTCCTCACGAATTTTGACGGATCTGTGACTTTGGTTCGATGTTCATATACATTTGTTTGTGTAGGCAGTTAGCTAAATATGTCTATATACTCTTTAATTAACGTGTCTATTTGTTCTACTCCTTGGTGTTCACCATTGTTTTCTTCACTACGATGTTTATCATTCCCATAGGTTACTGAATGTCTGGAGATAGTTACCGGTTCATTTATATTTGACGACTGAACCTCTTCGGTTTCATTCAACTTAATATTTTGTGTGATATTATTCAGAGTGCACGTCAGCGTTTGATCTGCTATATTTATTACAGCCTTCATTTTATTTGAAGCATCTATTCCTAATATAAAGTGTCGAACTAGTTTATTTACTACTAACATAGGAAATCCATATTGTACATTCCCACACTTTATATTCGCAAATATTTGTTGCTTAACTCGTTCCCTGGTACGATTAGCAGTGGTTATGTAAAGTTCATTAGCAGGTAGAGTGGTTGTCAATTTAAAGTATTGTGTGTTGTTGTGTAGCCATGTCTTACTAACAACAGATATTTCGCTTCCTGTGTCGATCAATACCTGCACTTTACAGTTGTTGATGTACACAGTAACAGTCGGAGAGTAATTATATTCGTTCAAACGTCTTGCATTTGTATCCGTTTCTGTTATGTCGGCGTACAAATCAGGTGGAAATAGGCTGTTCATTTTTACTTCACTTGACGGTCAAATATTCTTTGAAGTAGACGGCATATCCGGTGTCGGTCTCTGATCAATTGTTTGTACATTTCGGGTATATGGCTTGTTAAATCTTTTATTCGAATTCGGCCAAGAGTACCCCCCTTCGTATTACTTCCATCTTTTTTATACTCTCTCTTGCGCTCTTAACTTCTAAACTCTCTCCCCCCTACGTTCTCAGCATACCTTCTCTCGTCTTGGACATTAGTTTTGTTTCTGTAATCGTTATGAAACATGTGTTCGGACTGCGTGAGTAAAATTAATAAATCTTCAACAGATTTAATTCCTTGCGTGTAAATAGCTAATCTAATATATCTGTGGAAGTGATGTGCTAATTTCAGTACCAATTCGTGTTGTGTAAATGTGGTTCTAAGATGTTTACTTCTTTCTACAAGCTGGATTACATATTCTTCTAAGGTAAACCTACCATTATGTTGATATTTACTATATTCTAATAGGTCTCGTACTTGTCTTTGTGTGTGAATATTCCAATAGCGGCCTTCAAACGATTCTTTGAATTGTTCATATGTAGTTGAATTATCTTTGACAATAGTATACCATCGTGCAGCACAATCTTGAAAATGCTTACTAATAAAATCAATTCTTTCTTTATCAGTTAACGCACTACCTATTACCTGCATTTCTCGTTCACACTGTAATAAAAATTCAACTGTGTTTTCTGTTTCCAAACCTCTAAATATTCGGTTGGTCCGTTCCTCTATCTGTGTTTTTTGATACATCATCATCTGTGCCGGTCGTCCCCGCAGTTCCTCACGAAGTTGATCCATTTCACTCTTCACTTGATCCTTCATATTGGACGTCTCTCCAGAATAATCTTTCGCACTCTTGGATGTCTCTTCTATCTTATTCTGTATTACAATTGTGGGAGATTCTATGTCACTCGTTTTACTAGTGGTCGCTCGAAGCAGATCATGAACATCCTGTATTTTATTGTCCTGTTCATGTTTTATCACATTTAGTTGCTCATTTACCCCGTCATTTATCTGTTTCTAAATGTCTGTTAAATCTTTCCTCCATTCTACGCGTAACTCTTTAAGCTTATTCTCTATCCTAACAGAGTGTTCATGCAGGTTTTCTTAAACCTATTCTCTAATTCTTTGATGCGCGTATTTGTGTCGATAATTTTTTCTGGTAACTGCATCGTACTATCTACGATCTCTTGTTTTAATTCGCCTAGATTATCATTTATATTTTCTGTTTGTTTGACATTCTCTTGTTTTAATTCATTTAGTTTTTCATCTATATTAGGATTTACTTTATCTTTTAGCTGTACATTATCTTTTCTTAATTCACTTATTTTTTCCTCTGTTTATTTAGTTTAACATTTATTTTCTTCGTTTGTTTGACATTCTCTTGCTTTAATTCTTCTTTTAATTGTTCATTATATTGTTTTAATTTATTTATATTTTGTTTTAATTCTTCTTTAAATCTTTCTGCTTGTTTTAGAATTAATTCGTCCATCATGCCTAGCACCGTACTTCTAAATGCCTCTAGATTTAAACCTCCTGGTTCTGCCATGTTGAATTATTTTTATTTTTATATTTTAAAATAATTATTATTGGTAAACCGCGACTCTATTGGTTTTTTTTAGTTAATATTATTTATTTATATTTTTATTATTATAACTTGTCTCCTACCAACAATTTCTCTCCTCTTTTTGTTTTGTTGAGCGCCAGTTGTGAAACTCACAACAGTATTACAAATACAATAAAATAATATTGTTACGTCTTCGACGCTCTCGAATATTTCTTGAGTTAGTCTTACAACGTGATGCTGGTATAATAATTTGGATAATATAAAATAATGTAGCGGACTGTATTTTGAATTAACTGTTTATTTGCATTTTGGTAATAATGATTGCATGGCCCGTGCAGTGTCGCGTGGCATATATTGCCAAAGTAGGAATTAAATAAGTACTGAAAAATATAAGAATAAATTGAAGTAATCTTCCGATTTGAAATAGTTACATAGCCGCGGCGTTAAGAAGTGTGTTGTCCGGTCAGAGGTTAACAGTTAACTCCCTTCAACTGCGAGCGAGCGTAGACACGCTGGTAGCAGTTTAGGGGGATGACGTCACTGCACGAACCAGCTGTTTACATATGCAATTATTGAGGGTACAAAGTTTAACATACTGCCCGCACAAAATCGGGCGATTTTGCGTTTTGAGTTATTATATGAATAATGCATCATAAGTGTCAAGACATAATAATACATAATAATATGGTACGGATACATAATAATACAATAATAAAAAGGCATAATAATTGACATGACATAATAATAGAATAATAACCCCCCAAAATTCATTAATACATAATAATATGATAATAAGAAAGATATAATAATTGACATTATATAATAATAGAATAATAACACCCAAAAATTTCAATAATACATAATGATATGATAATAAGCAAGATATAATAATTGACATTACATAATAATAGAAAAAGAACACCTAAAAATTCAATAATACATAATGATATGATAATTACAATAACAAATGGTAAGCATGCGATCACCCGGGGTATGTTCCTGGCATGAAGAACGAGAATGCGATAAAAGTTGAAGTAAATAGTACATGTCATTTGAACGTTGTAGTGGGATTAATCTGAGGGCACTGGAAGTGGGCATAATTTGTGAATGGGCCTACGTAGGATGCCATTTGCGGTGCAAACATCCGCTACGCGCACTAGGGAATCCTGACCCAAATGGACCTGAGTGATTACACCGCGTTTCCACTGCAGGGGGATGTGACGATTTAATTGATAATAAAATCTTTAATAAATAAAAACTTAATTTACTAGCAATTAAGTATTTTTAAATCGCACTATTATACATGAAGCCCCTGTACTAACTCAGAATAAGTATGAGATGTAAATGGAAAATCTAACTAAACAATTAATAAAAAATCGAATTTTAAAAAAGCTATTAATATCACAGTTAACCCTTTTGCAAGTCATCATGCGTTGACCTGTTTAATTCCGGACTCAACTTGTTTAGCGAGTCGTCTGTAACTTAGGAAGGTATAAAAATCATAATGTTTGTAATTAGTAATTTGAAGGCACGAGTAGTAGTTAAAATAATTCTCGTAAATTATATATGTATAATTAATGTGTTCTTTCTTATAATAATAATGTCACTTTAAATAAAAACAGGAACTATATTATCGCGGAGTACTCGCCCCGCTCCGTTGTAATGTGCCAGTCGAATCGAGAAAAGAGTGACAATGCAGCCGTCAGACCGTACACACCTACGAGCGAGAGCTCTTCAAAAATGCATTGATTAATTTTAAGCTTAACTGTTAGCTACCACTACTAAACGTGGCGAGCAATTTTTAATATATAAAATGTAGAAAGTTGTGTTATGAAATGTAATAAGTTAAACAAAGAAAGAAACTAACAACTAGTAAGCAAGATGACGTCTCCCCTCAAGAGGTAAATTCCAGTACAACTTTACATATGAAGATGTGACCTGCATAAACTTCACATGTGGACGTATACGAGCCATACGACGCTGACTAGGACCTACGTGGATCTACACCAACTTTAACCAGAATAACTTCAATCTCCTCAGTGAACCAGCTATCTAGTACTCGCCGAAGACACGACTCAGATGACGACGCCGTCTTCCAGAATTCCCAAGAGTGACACCCCAGGACGAGGTCACCACGACTTATAGTAAAGGTGACCCGATAGCTTGCCTATCGAGAGTTAATTATATTTGAGTCATAACTTACAGAAGAAAGAGACTTTCCAAAGACAATAATTTTCTTGAAACTATAAATGAGACTAACTAAGAGTATACTGTAATATTGAATATCATACGTTGTAACGTTAATATGTAAATGTAAATAATAATCTCTTTAGTAAATAATACCATTCTTCAAATGGTAAAAGAAGTCTTGCAAGCACCTAGATGAACGTAGTAATACTCAGACATCTTTGCAATATATCTAAAGTAAACTCGGATCCGAGGTAAAATACATGATCATTATGATCCCTAGATTTTCAGAAAACCCTTTGAATATTTTAATCTAATTAATTATGTTATGGGATCTTTTCGTATCATATGTTAATAAAGAGAAGTCATCTTATTACACATGGAAATGAGTGCATATATCAGTGAAATACCTTCCCTTGTTTCCTAATAATTAGCTTAATTAATTTTGTTAATTGTGTTGAGTTTAATTTCAGTTCGTTACAACGTAGGCAGCCCATATAATTGGCTGGTGTCAATTAGGATGGGTTCCCTAGATTTGTAACTTGGCAAAAAACGTTACAAAAATGCGCCACTCTGCTAATTAATAAAAAAGGTTGTAAGCATCGTGACATTAAAAGATACGTCACGCTGATAATTAAAATAATTGTTACGTAGTAAAGTAAATAACTTTCGGCACTCAGTTATCTGATCTATGCACTCAGTTACTGTATTTTATGTAACATTAATTTTCATAAAATGAATTTATTTTAAGATACGTAAATTAATACAATGATAGTCTGTATAACTTGAAATATCACTGTATGAAGCCAAATGCAAGTATGTACATGAATTTTAGTGCTTGTTGATCTGTTCAGTCTTTAACAGGTTTATATTGTGACAATTCAAGACCTGTAGTTTCTTGAATATGCCTGCATGGTATGTCAGTGTATGTCTGTCGTCACGGTAAAAATAAAAACATATACTCCTGCGTAAAGTAAACGCGGTTAATTACGTGAAAAGAATTTCGTAACTTAGAGTTGTTACCAAAAAAATAAATAATTTAATGGGGACAGTACGAGAATTAATTACTAAACTCAGACTGTTATAACCGTAATACACCTGTAACTTGTAAAGCGTGTTTTGTTGAATAAGATTCACCCTATGCGTCCGACTGGCTTCTCCATTTAAAACCGGTCGAGAAAGATAGGCTGAGGCATTGTGTAGAGAACAATACGTGTGCGTAATCCCCTCGTTCCCACGCATACACTACCTTGTCTTTGTTTACTAAATAAAAGAGGGTGACCTACATTCCAGCAAACAGCTGATCGGTCATTTAACATTGAAATATGTGTGTGTGGAATTTCTGTCTCTCCCTTAGAAGAGAACTTATTCTCTTGAGAATTATGCAAATGATTTTACCCAAGAATGCAACTTGTCTATGTAGTTAGTGTATAGTGTTGTAAAATCAATTTGAAGTACGTTTTAATGTGTTAGAAATAAGATAATAATGGCACAATTTAATCCGGATTTGCTATTAAAGGACGAGCTGTCTTACGAAGCTCTTTTGCGTGGTCTACCCATGCGAATGTAACAGTCGCGGAATTGCGTAAGTCAATACGCTAATGTGGATTTGATGCACCCGCGCAATTAAGCAACCTAAGCGGACTCGATTATGAAAGCGAGAGAGAAATTTGTAATGCCAAGTATAGTGAGCTAACCTTATTGTCTGAAACCCTCCAAGACAAGAAATCTCCGGCGATAATTTTGCGGACTACTCAGAGAATAGAGCATTTAACCCGGCGAATGAAAAATTTGTTTATCTGGCCTAATCTTACGGAAATACTTCCTGAAGTCCAAAACTTTGCTGACGAAGCTTTACGTCGATTACCCACTATTATCAATAAGTTAAGAAGAAAATCCGACTCGTTCCGAATGGATGAAATTGAGAAGTCCTTGAAGAAACTACACATCTCCCCAGTTCAATCCCCTACTACATATCTACCTCCACCTAACACTGATCGCGACTCACCCGCCGTATCGCAAATGCAAGCTACTCACGAGCAATATCCTGATAGAGATTTAAATGCCCCTCCTCCCAATCGTTTCCAGATTCGCCCCGGAACGCACGAATTGATCACCCCGAATGCATCATATCATCCTCCTAAAGGGATGCCAACCTTGAACTATAACGCAGACCTATATGGAAAAATCACTCATCCTGTGGAGAAACGTTTATCTGAAATCCCTTACACTGATGTATTAAATGTCTCCAAACTACTAAATTTCATCAAATATCTCCTGCAGATAAAAGATCTACAGCAGCTGAATGATTGGCAAATTTTGCAAGTTCTGCTACCGAAATGTAAACCCCCCTTAAAGAATCGTGTGATAGAAGCATTAAGCTCTACACTTCCAGTAGAAGACCTACATACCTCAATAATGAAGTACTTTATTCCCACCGGAATTTATGAAGAACTTAAAAGAAAGACCGTACTACGAGTACAAGGAAATCAAGAGAGATTAGCTCATTACATCTCAGATATCAGGGAGTCATCTCGACTACTACGTGTAGATTGGAATGAGACACAGATGGTCGACACCATTTTAGTAGGATTGTCACCAGAGGAAAGATCTCGTTTAGCTTTGATAAATCGACCTAACACCTTTGCGGATCTAGAACAATGCAGTATCCATTCTTCGAATGTATGGTACTCCGATCAGAATAGACATACGATGAAATCAGCAGAAGCAAATAGAAATGAATTACGAGCCCTAGAGCCCGGTGTAACAACCCTGCATGAAAGGCGAGTATTCAATAGACCTCACAATGCGCGCAGCCCTGGTAAGTTAAATGTAACACCATCTAAAACGGAAACAAGGTACCCTGCTCGCAATAAGCCCATCTGTTATAATTGCGGCAAATATGGACACATAAGAAAAAACTGTAACAGCAAGCAATTGGAACGTAAACACCCTGATCCAAAAAACATATAAGGCAGGGAGACCAGAAATCCTGTGTCTTCCGCAGCAACTCGAAATCTGGTGAACCTAAAGAAACGTATAAAAAAAAATTTTATATCAAAAGAGGAAGGAAAAGAAGCTCTAAAGAAATAGACCCCTACGTAAGAAAGTTTCTTGAAAAATGTAACGCGATAAATAAATGTAACTGGACTAGAAGTCTATTACCCTTAATACAAGTTGACCTAGGTGTTACCTCCACGATCGCATTAATTGATTCGGGATCTACCAGAACCTTAATCAGTCAAGAGTTAGCAGATAAATTATCGAAACACCATCTAGTAAAACGGAGTCAAGCGGTGAATATAAAATGTGCTACCGCCAATAAACGAAATATAATAATAAAACGGAGCATTACCGTTAAAGTTAAAATCAAGAACCTAACCTGGGTTTTCACTATGTTAGTATGTAATGAATTAGGACCCGACTTAATATTGGGAGCAGACTTTATTAGTAAAACGGGAATGATTCTTGACATCTATGAGCAGAAATATTATTTCCGATTCGACCGTACACGGAAATATAGATTTGATTGTAGTAATGGTAAACACGAAAAAACTAGATCATCTACTGCACACGTAATACCCCAAGAGTCTGAGTTATCTCATCTAGAAAGTAGAGATAGAATGAGAATACAGAAATTAATAAAAGAATTTTCCTCAGTTCTTACACCTAAGCTAGGACTTACGAAACTAATAGAATATAAAATCAATCTGAGCGATCAGAAAGTAATACGCCTACCCCCTTACAAGTTGTCGCCTCCCAAGATGGAAGTGATGAGAAACCATATCAACAAGTTGTTGGAACAAGGTGTCATTGAACCCTCTACGTCCCCATATTCATCACCCTCCTTTTTAGTACCGAAAGGTCACGATAAACACAGACTAGTTGTGGACTACCGGCAATTAAACAAACGAATAGAATTTGAATCTATCCCTCTTCCAGACATCCATAGTGATTTTCATTATTTCACGAAAGCGAAAGTCTTTACGGTAATGAATCTGAATCAAGCTTTTCACCAAATACCCCTGTCGGAAGAATCAAAACGTCTAACCGCGTTTGCCGTTCCTTTTAACTTGTACCAATTTACTAGAGTACCCTTTGGAATATCTCAAGGAAGTTCCGTATATAGTAGATTATTAGAAAGGATATTTCACGATATTAAATTTAAATATGTGTATCACTATTGACGTGAAAACGTCTATTCGCTCGTTAAGCACAGTGATAGCCTGTCAAACTTTCTTGTGTTACAAAATACCGTCAGATTTCAATCGCTAATAACTACGAGACTAATAATGCGATAACAACGGTTGAAGTCACAATGGATAGAGCATGTCTGTACGTGTTTGTTATGCAGTGTTTGTTTTGCCTGTGACGTCATCAGGCTAGTGTAGGCGCCTGCGTGTGATTGTTGTGAATTAACGTTGTGTAAAATTATAAATTAGTGTAGCGTGGGAACGCGTTTAGCTAGGACGTTGATTCGGGTGTCATTGTAAAGAGCTTGAGAAGCACTACTAGGACTCAAAGTGAAACAATAAAAATATTCGCCGAAATATATGTAAAAATCGGTATTAATTTGAAAATTGCAAAAAAATTAAAGATGTCGTCTCATATGAGTCGTAAGTATGCGCGGAATTATAGAAAACGCAAATCAGAGGAAAGCTCGCATCAAAAGGAATTTAAAAAATCTAAAAAGTCCAGTGCCGAGCAAATGCGAGAGCTACGGCAGCATCGAAAAAAAATGAAAAAACGGCGCAAAGCAATAACGTAGGTGGCCCATCGGGCGTACAGCGGCCACCGACAGTCCAAACGTCCACAGATCATGTGCAGACGTCGTTGGAAGGCAATACAGAAAACAGTGATAATATAGAGATCAATGGCAAAGTGACAGCGCCAGACGAGTATGCATTGCGATCACCAAATATCGTCGTGATATCAACGTCGGGCATCAATGCGCGTGCGTCGATGGCGGGTGCTACGGTAGACTGTGATGTTATTGAACAACCCACCAGCAACATCAACATCACTCGGCAACACCAACATAGATATGACTTTCACTAGACACTTGAATTCGATACAGTGTGAGGTGTACGTGTGTTACTTTAGCTACCACAGACCCTTGCTACATGCAATAAACTTGTGATTTATCTATTCTGTAACCATACTACTCTGTATAACCATTGTATTAAAGAGATTGATAATTAAATTACATATTAATACGAAACACTTGTTATGATTTTATCCCGACGTTTTCACGGAAAATCTACGGCGCGGACCTTGACTACGCCTTTCGGTATTTTTATTTGGACGACATCGATATCTATAGCGAATCAATGGAACAACATCTTAAACACCTACTTGAAGTGTTATCTCGGTTACAAAAAGCAGGATTAACTGTTAACCCCAAAAAAGTAAATTTTGCCGTCCCACAATTTTCATTCTTAGGTCACATCGTGAAAGCGAATGGAAAAGTATGCATTGACCCCGAACGAACCCGCGCTATTAGAGAATTTTCACCCCCACAAGATGCAAAAGGTATAGCCCGATTTCTGAGAATGGTAAATTATTTCCACAAGTATATTCCCCATCTTGCCGAAATATCAGCACCGCTGAATTCCTTAAGAAAGAAGGGAGCGAAGTTTGAATGGAGCGCACAACATCAAAATGCGTTTGAACAATTCAAAGAAAGTATCATATCTCCCCCAGTTTTGCAACTAGCGGATTTCACGAAACCTTTCGTAGTGCAGACCGACAGTTCTAGTGTAGCGTTAGGTGCAGTCATCTATCAAGAGATAGAAAACAGTAGTCTACCTATTAGTTATGCATCGCGTACCTTGAGCGACCAAGAAAGAAAATATTCCGCATATGAATTGGAATGTTTAGCCATTGTTTTTGCATTTGAGAAGTTTAAACCCTTTCTTGAACATAAAGAATTCCTTTTGGAAACTGATAACCAAGCATTATCTTGGTTACTGAATCATCCTAAACAGTTAGGACGTATTGGAAGATGGGTGTTGAGGTTAAACTGCTACAAATTCAAAGTGCAGCATACTAAAGGTACACAAAACGTAGTCGCTGATACCCTGTTCCGTATGTGCCAGTCGCCCACTAATACTCCCGGAAATAAGGAGAATCCGGAAACAGCACTTGCTAACGCCGTAATTACTGAATTCCCCCTTGCCTTTACAAATATTGCCCTGTATCAACAACAAGACCCTTTTCTGAAACCGATTATAGAACAACTTGCGGAAGGTATTAAATCCGAGAAATACGTATTAAGTAAAAGTGTACTGTGCCACAAAATAAGAAACGGAAAGGAATTAAGAATAATCGCCCCTAATGTGATTAAGCCCATGCTGATGGAGTACTTCCATTCATCTACCATTGGAGCCCATATGGGAATCAATAAAACTATACATCGTGTTCGAAAGGAACATCATTGGACAATATGAACAGCGAAATAGCTAGTTTCGTAAAGAAATGTAATTTATGTGCTCTCAGTAAACCGGCCAGAAATAATCAAGTAAGCCAATTAATTTCAGAAATCCCTAAGACCCCTTTCTCTAAACTTTATTCTAGACTTTTCAGGTCCTTATCCACGATCGAAATCAGGTAATACTATGTTACTCATCTGTGTAGATTCGTTCACCAAATTTGTTTGGATGTATCCCATGCGACGAGCATTAGCGTCGACGACTGTAAAAATATTACAGGAAAGATTATTTAAAGACTACGGTACACCTGTACGTACAGTGTCAGAAAATGGACCACAATTTAAAGCGAAAGAATTTAAGAATATGTGTTTCAAGTTAGGAATAGACCATATTACCACTACGGAGTATCGACCGCAAGGCAATATTGCTGAAAGGTATCTACGAAACCTCAAATCTGCTTCAATCGGCTACCATGCGAACGATCATACGTCTTGGGACTAAAACCTATCCTGGATACAATACGCCTTTAATTCAGCTTATCACGAAGGTCACAAGTCGACCCCGTTTGAGTTACTGTATAAATACAAACCAAACCACCCCTTGTCCACTAAATGGAATATACACGACCTGCTACCTCCGCAAATAAAGGATAAGCAGATTAAGCAAAAAACGTTACAGGGGGGGAATTATCTTCCAAAATAAGGACGAGTTGTCCGGGAGCCAAGTTTTTTGACTGGTGACGCTATCTGTTGCACTGTTGCAACTGGTGTAAATAATCCCTTGACCACCTCTTCCATATAGAGTTGGTGAATCTTTGCAGCAGCAGCCATCTACCCAAGCGATCAATTTTGACTTCGGAATAGTCAGGTTCCGGGAGTGAAGTGAGTGGAGAACCAACCAAGAAGTGCGCTGGAGTCAATGGCTCGGGATCCCCAGAGTCATTTGAGTTGACGAACAATGGGCGTGAGTTGAGGCAGGACTCTATTTGAGTTAAAATGGTGTAATATTCTTCAGACGTGAGAATGGTTATGCCGACAACGCGCCGCAAATGAAATATGACGCTTTTGACTTCACTCTCCCACAGGCAACCGAAATGAGGTGCTGACGGGGGAATAAAGGACCATTTGACTCCTTGGGCACTGATGAAGTCCTGGGTAGTTTGTTCAAATTCGTTTGATTGAAGAAGTTTGTATAAGTCGTGAGGTGTACTGCTAGCACGACGAAATTTGTACCATTGTCAGAAAATATCTGTGAAGGGATGCCTCTTCGAGCTATAAAACGTCTAAAGGCTGCTATGAAAGCGTCTGAGGTGAGATCTGAAACTAATTCAAGGTGAATGGCCTTAGTGGCCATGCATATATATAGAGAAATATAAGCTTTTGAAATCGATTTGGAACGCTACCCGCCCTGACGTATAAATAGAGGACCGGCGTAGTCGACTGCACAATGAGAAAATGGGTTAGAAGGAGTAACTCGGGAAGAGGGCAATTAACCTAATAATTGGCTTGAGCAACTTGCACGGAATCGAAAGCACGTGATGGATTTGTGTATTACTGATCGTATGTAAGATTTATCATTGATTATCCAGTATTTCTGACGTAGAGAGTACTGTGTCAATTGCACCCCTTCATGGAGTAGACGAAGATGCTCGCCTTCTATGATTAGTTTACTGAGATGAGAATGCGGGTGGAGTATGATTTGGTGTTTGCTATCATAGGTGAGCTGGGAGTGCTGAAGGCGTCCGCCCACGCGTAATATCCCCGTATTGTCCATAAAGGGGTTAAGTGAAAGAATTTTGTTATTATTAGGGATAGAGAGTTGTGCCTCAAGTTTCTTGATTTCGATATTAAAGTGCGATCGCTGGGACTGACGAATAAAAATCAAAGATGTGCCATGTAGCTCATGGGAAGTTAAAAAAGAAGTGTTTCTCTCAGATACGGGAAGTCTAGAGTTCCGAATGAATCCAAGGCAGTAAGAAAATACACGAAGAAGTTTTGAAAGCGAAGAGTAGTTTTCAGAGTAATTAGGCGTAGTGAAGTGGCAACCAGTGTGGTTTGGACTTATTTACGTTTTCCTTGATCAAGATCGGGATGAGTGCAGGGTGAATGGGCATCGAAAGCACTGGTGGGCCATAATGATGACTCATTGGACAACCAGGATGCACCATACCACCATTGTGGGTGACAGTGTAAAAAGCGGGGTAGACAACCACGCGATAGGATGTCAGCAGGGTTGTCATGTGAGGAGACATGATGCCAGGTACCCTTTGCAGTGAGCCGCTGTATTTCCGCAACGCGGTTGGAAACAAAGTCTTTCCATCTGGAAGACTGCTGGTGAATCCAGTGTAAGGCGATCATTGAGTCGGAGTAAAAATACAATTCGTCAAATTTATAACTCACAGAGTTTACAACCTTGGAAACCAACTGAGCCAATAAGAGACAGGCGCAAAGTTCAAGTCGGGGTAATGTTACTTGCTTTAAGGGTGCGACTCTAGATTTAGAGCATAATAAGTTTGATGAAATCCTGTGGTTTGAATACACCGTTCGCACATAAATGCAGGACGCGTAACCTTTTACTGAAGCGTAGGCAAACCCATGGATTTGAAATAAAATAATTTGTGAATTATTTTAATTCTTTACGGATCTTGGAATCTTAAAATAAGTGTCTGATATCAACTGAGCATAAAGTTCTACCCGTTGATTAGATAATGAGTCTGACAGGGGGTCGTCCCAACTTGTTACCGTTAACCACAGTATCTGCATGAAATGTTTGCACCAAAATGTAACCGGGTCAATAAGTCCTAATGGGTCGTACATTCCGGTTCTTTTGTTAAATACATCCACTTCGAAATTTCTTTGAAAACTATATATGAAATTATCATCGTTAATGTCCCATTGAATACCCAAAGTACGTACAGTTTGATTCTTGTTAAAGTCAAGGGAAGAGTTGGCGTGTGAAGTTATAATGGTTTGATCATTGGAAAACCACTTGTGCAAAGTAAAGCCGTATTGACTTAATACATTTGTAATGTCGGACTTCATTTGTGATAAAATGTGTGGGTTATCTGAGCCGGTCATGAGATCGTCCACATAGAAATCGTTTGCGATAGCTGAACAGGCTATAGGGTGTTGAGTTTTGTTTTCCTGGGCTATTTGTGCCAAACATCTTGTGGCCAGAAATGAAGAGCTTGCAGTCCCATATGTGACTGTCCTCAAGGCGTAGTGTTGAAGTTCCCTATGTAGGGCGTCGCGCCAAACAATTCGTTGCAAATTAGAATCCCTGGGAGTAACTAAAATTAACGGTATATTTTTTCAATGTCCGAAATGAGGACGTATCGGTACGTTCTAAACCGAGACATAATTGAAAAAAGATCCTGCTGGACCGTGGGACCAACCAATAATGTGTCGTTTAAGGACAAATTATTTGTTGTTTTGGCAGAGCCGTCGAAAACAACTCGCAATTTGGTGGTTATACTAGAGCCTTTAGAAACCAAATGGTGCGGTAAGTAGAAGGTGTCTGACTTATTGACTGACAAATCGTAAGAATCATGCAAAGACATGTGACCCAGAGTTAAATATTCCTTCATGAATTTACTATAGTCTTTATGAAGAGCAGGGTTCTGCTTGAACTTAAGTTTCAGTGATTGAAATCTGCGAATAGCTCCAGGAAGAGAATCGCCCAAATGAGAGAAGTATCCCCTGCGAGGTAGGGATACAACAAATCTACCACTATTATTGCGTAAAGTGTTAGCGATAAAATGACTTTCGCATTCTGAGTCCTCAACTGAGGGAGTACGGACTGCAACGTCCTCCAATTGCCAGAAGTCTTTTAATTGTGATGAAATTGTATTGTTATCTTCGCACGCTATAAATGATGAAACCGGTTTTGTCATGTCGACATTAAAGGGCAGGTTACCAGCGAGGATAAATCCCAATTTTGTCTCCTGTATTATGGGAAAAATGTGGGCTGCGGATGAATTTAATAGGTTCAATCAATTGTAAATGGTACTGGGCACCAAGTAATATGTCGATTTGTGAAGAAAAGTTTAGTTGCGGGTCAGCCAAGAATATGTTTTTAGGTATATTTAGGGATGAAATATTAAACGATTCTGCGGGGAGATTATTCGTAATACTGGGAAGCAGAGCGCAATGCACTTATATATTGAAATCCTTGTAACGAGAATTCAGCCTTACCCTTTACTAAAGTCAGCTTGACGTAGGGAATTGTTTATACCAGTGATGGGTAGTTGAGACTTGGTTAATTTTAGACCCATGCGGCGTGCGAAACTCATGGTACAGAAGTTTGCTTGAGATCCTGAATCTAATAGAATACTTACTGGATGTTTCCTACCGGCTTGGTCCGTTGTCATGCAGACAGCGGTGGATAACAGAATAGATTTACTTGTTTGTAATTTGAGGGAAACTTGATTGTTGCCCCTGTTTGAAGTGTTACTGCCTGATATATGAATCATTGTATGATGTCGTTTAGAACATGTCCTACAAGAAAATTTGGAAGGACAGTGTGAGGGCTCATGGCCTGGACGCATGCAATTTAAACAAATTTTGTATTTAAGTAAAATGTTCTTTCGCTCAAAGGGAGATGTAGCCACGAATTTTGGGCATTCAGACAGTCTATGTTTACCGTGACACAGCTGAAAAATGTTATTGTTGATATTAGTATGAAATGTTGACCTAGTGAGCTCAACGGGTTTAATAGTCTTGCAATAGGGAATCTTATCGCTAACTGGTGTTCTGTTTGCTGAACTGGTTGATGCGCCAACGTTTTGCATTAATTGCCTTCTACTATTTAAAAATTTAATCAAATTGTTGAAATTAGAGAATCGCTCGTCGGATAGACTTTACTTCCATAGTCGACATGTCTGGTTATCGAGTTTCTGAGTTGAATATTGAACAAAAATAATTTCAAAGTATTTACAGGTAAACTCAATGAATTCAAAGCGTTTATATTTGCGGTGATTTCGTCTATAAATTTTGAAATGCCAACCGTGGATGGAACCATGCCACTCTTGCTGAATGGACTTCATGCACTAGACATACCCTACATGATACGCTGAGACAATTACTTTACTATCATACCTGGCCTTCAATAGCTCAATGGCTACCGCATAATTATCAGAGACTTTATTACATTTAAAGCCTCGTCCCTTAGTGACGAATGTAAGTAATGCAATTTGTGGATGGCAGTCAGGTCCGTTCTGACGTCTGCTAACTCCAAGAACATATTGTAATAGTGCTGCCAATCAATAATGTTGCCTGAGAAGCAGGGCAATTTAATTGGCTCTAACTGAATAGGGGATGCTTTAGTTGGCGTAACTTCAGCTTGATTTAATATTTTCTCGTTCACCTCCTCTACACGTTCCAACAAATTTTGGAGCTTACACTCAATAGTGCAGAGATCATCCTCTGTCTGAACCCTGTCACTTACTGATGGATGTGAAATCAGATTCATCAGCCTCAGTTTGGGTCTGAGTTTCACCATACTTCGCGGACAACTCCATCAAGTGAAGAAGTTTTATTTTCAAAGCATGGTGATCATTTATTTCATGATCGAAATTGTCCGCGAAGGTGTTTATACGGGATATAGAGGCTTTGATTGTGCCACGTTTTTTAATCAAAGCTTTCACATCAGTCATGATCGAACTGCAAGCTGGTGATCCGAAATCGATAAATAAATGCAGAACAGGTGAACAATTAATGCAATTTGAATATTTTATCAAATTCTGATATAATGCGGCAGCCAGTTAGTGGTATACCTTAATCCAATTCCTTATTATAATATGTACTTATTATTTTTAAATAGTTATATGAAATTTATTTTAAAAATATGACTCATTTAAAAATAAAAATATAAATATTGTTTTATTCCATTATTTAGTTTATGACTGATTAATTGTAAAATTATATAAGTGAAAATTTGTGTGAAGATACAGGTTTATAGTCACTTGAAACTGATTTCTGTTTATATAAAAATTATTTTGCAAATATTACTTATTTTTAATGTATATGAAATTATATAAGTGAGGAACTATGCGAAATATAAGTTCATAGTCACTTGAATTTTGAGAGTCCTCTGCAGGTTTAAGATGGCTCCGTTGCCTGTCGCTTCCTTGGGGATCCAGTCCGGCTGGCCTTGGATTGGTGGCGCAAATCTTGTTTCCGCTAGTCGGGTGATGTTTGAAGTTGTAGCTGTCAGTGCAGGCTTGAAGTTCTGATTTTCAATGATGAATGACAATTGACGATGACGTGGAATATCTTGCAGTATTAGAAATGATGTCTTGTAGAAGCTTGTACCGCCAAGTATGATGTTTTTTTTTGAAAGCTATGAATGTATGCTCACGGCAGCAATTTTACGTTTAAGAAGATTTGGGATTGACCAAAATGTTATTTGAGCCTGTTAAATGAAATATATATTCGGCCCGGAGGACCAACTGTTACGTCTTCGACGCTCTCGAATATTTCTTGATTTAGTCTTAAAACGTGATGCTGGTATAATAAATTGGATAATTTGAAATAACGTAGTGGACTGTATTTTGAATTAACTGTTTATTTGCATTTTGGTAATAATGATTGCATGGCCCGTGCAGTGTCGCGTGGCATATATTGCCAAAGAATGAATTAAATAAGTAATGAGAAATTTAAGAATAAATTGAAGTAATCTTCTGATTTGAAATAGTTACATAGCCGCGGCGTTAAGAAGTGTGTTGTACGGTCAGAGGTTAACAGTTAACTCCCTTGAACTGCGAGCGAGCGTATTGAGACACGCTGGTAGCAGTTTAGCGGGGGGATGACGTCACTGCACGAACCAGCTGTTTACATATGCGATTATTAATGGTACAAAGTTTAACAAATATTAATAACAATTATAACAATACTCTTATTAATTCTGAGAATATATGATAATTAACATATATCGAGCACGTCTCTTTATTATGGCACCTTGAATATCGGGGCCCCACTTTGGACACGCCAATTTATTATGCAACGTTACAACAATTATACAAATACATTACGATGTACTCAACAAAGTGTATTACACCGGACACGTCGCAGGACTTTGTTTCTCGTTGCGTCAAGTTTACATAGTTGCACAATAATTAAATAATTTTTAAAGAGCAGTGAGATGTTGTTGACATGAAAAACTCTTTTAAAACCATTTCAAAATAATCATTCTAAATAATCGTTTCTATTAATTAATAGAAAATATTTAAATATTAAAATTTCAAACATTAAACAAATAAATATTCACATTTATAAGCGTTACAAATATACTGTAACCTGCTATGCTATTCATAACATACAACAAAAATAAACACCTATATAATCTTACTAACTAAACAAACATGTTAAACAAGTTATTTAAATTCTTTATATTTTGGTGTGTCTGAAATTAACTCATATTTTAAATAAAACTAGCAACCCATTTAAAAACAAAAATAATATTAAGGTTCAATAATGAATTTATTGTTGCTGTACACAAATAGAAATTATATTACATTTACTTCCAATCTATTATGGATTTATACTGACACACCCAAAAATACAACAAAAGATTAGTGTTTCATTTCTAGATTAGCTTGTTAAATTAAACTCTCTTATCTAACTACTATTAACTTTACAACTGTTAATTATTATCTGTTCATACTTAAGTTCTTTTAGAGAGCTCTCTTCACAATAAAGAATATAATTGTTTTTTTTATCACCTGCGTATATCTGCCGTTAAAGTTGCGTGTGTGTGAGTGCCCAGAAACCTGAGAGGATGATGATGACGATCATCATCATCATCATGCTGATGCGGTGTTAGTTGTCTCTATGAGTGTGACGATTTAAATTCTAACTGTAATCGTAAGTAAAAAAATTAAGGTTGCGGGCGATTAAGTATTTTTAAATCTCACTATAAAACCTAAAACCCCGTATTAACTCAGTAGGAGAATGAGAAGTGATTGAAAATCTACAGAAGCACTAATAAAAAAGGCCGAATTATAAAAAGTTATTATTATCATAATTAACCCTTTGCTAGTCATCATGCGGTGACCTGTTAATTCCGGACTCAACGTGTTTATCGAGTCGTCTGTAATTTAGGAAGATATAAAAATCATAATGTTTATAATTAGAAATTTGAAGACACAAATAGTAGTTAAAATAACTCACTTAAATTATATATGTATAATTAAGGTATGGTTTTTGGTAATAAGAATGTTAACTTAAATAAAAATAGGGACTATATTGTCGCGGAGTACTTGCCCCTCTCCTTTGTTATGTACCAGTTGAATCGAGCAAAAGACTCGCTATGTTGCCTTCACGCCGTACAGACGTAAGAGCGAGAGCTCTACCAAAATGTATTTGATTTGTTTGTTTTATTTAACTGTAGTATATTAGCTACCACTGCTAAACGTGGAAAGCATTGTGTCATGTATCAATAACATAAATATGTGTTAAGAAGAAGATGTAAAATGTAACACAAAAACAGAACTAGTGGTAAGCAAGATGACGTCTCCCCTCAAGAGGTAACTCCAATTACAACATCACTCCTGAAGATGTAATCTGCAGAAACTTCATAAAGACACGTATACGATGCATAAGACTCTGCCTAGGACATCCGTGAATCTACATCTACTTACACCAAAGAAACTTCAATCTCCGCAGTGAACATCCGACCTAATTCTTGCCGAAGACACGACCCAGATGATGACGCCGACTACAAGGATTCCCAAGACGGACACCCCAGACGAGGTTACTACGTTCAATTGTAAAGGTGACTCGATAGCCTTGCTATCGAGAGTTAATCATATTCGATACACAACTCACTTCTAAAAGAGACTTTTCAAAGACGATTAATTTTATTTAAAAATTAAAATGAGACAATCTAAGAGTTTACTGTAAAATTCAATTATCATACGTTGTAACGCCTTAAATGTAAAAGTAATTTATTATCACTTCAAGTAATAATGCCATTCTTCAAATGGTAAAAGAAGTCTTGCAAGCTTCTAGATGAACTGAAAATAATAAGAAGTCTTTACTATAAATATACATAAATAAACCCGGATCCGAGGTATTAGAATACATAATCAATTTGATCCCAAAGTTATATGAAAAGCATTTAAATATTTTAGTTTAATTAATGATGTCATGGGATCTTTCAGTAACTGTTGTTAATAAAGAGAAGTCGTCTTGTTACACGTGAAAATGAGTGCATAAATCAGTAAAATACCTTCCCTTGTTTCCTTATACTTATAGTGAATTTGTTCAATTAATTTGATTTTCAATACAGTTCGTTACAACGTAGGCAGCCCATGTAATTGGCAGATGTCAGTTAAGATGGGTTCCCTGGATTTGTAACGCGGAAATACGTTACAAAATTGCGCCACTCTGCTGAATAAATGATAATTAGCAAAATAAAATACTCTGTGTTTGTCATTTAATATGTGGTAGAATTATGCACTCTATGAATGTTAATTTAAAATACGCAAGAGGAAGAATTAAAGTAAGTAAAATCAGAATTAGGATAATGTGTTTTTATAATCATTATGTGGCGTAATAATATAATATAATATAATAACCATGATATATAAGGTAAGGATATTTAAATATAATATAATAATTATTTAAACATTGTAAGCCCTGGGTAAAACCTGTTTAAAAATGTATTCCCCAACTTGTCTGTCGACAATCTCAGACAAGAAAATGACCTGTTACCGCTTGTACCAAACTATCCCTTTGTTACGCTCTGCCACGTCGAGTTAGACAATACATCACCTCCCTCTATTGTATTAAAAAGTGTGTGACCCCTTGCCCAGTAACAAAAGATTTCAGACATATGTTGAAAATTTAAAAAAAAAAAGTAAATAATTTTATTATTAAAATGCGCTACTGTTTTTGGTTTCATTTTGTGTAAATGGTTAGTGTACTTAGTGTCAATTATAAAATACTCTATTCTGTATATCTATGCACTCAGTTAGGAAATTGCATGTAAAAAGAAAAAGGCTAAGTAGCATATATGAATAATATTGACGATATTTATAAGTGTATATTTTGTGTGAGATTACGTACATACTCGTATATAATTATACGTGAAAAGATTAGATTGTATATTACCAATTCATGTATGTACGTGTCAAAGTATTCAGTCTCTAACACGTCTATTTTGCGACAATATAAGTCCTGTAGTTTTCCTGTACAAGCCTGCATAAATGTGTAATTCGTGTTTCTATTGACACGATGAGTTATATAAATTACTGACTAAATAAAACAAGAGTACTAATTAATTTTATGGAATGATGCTTCCCTAAGTAAATAAACGAGTAAATATTAATCGAGTATGGAACTACTCTTATGCTGAATAGTAAGTGAAGCGAGATTACTACACTCACCCCTTAACTAATAAACCACTTGCGATGGAGCGGTCGAGGCGTAAACAGCATACTGCCGAGATGCGGTATAGTAATTATATTTTCAAAAGTTAATAAACTCACAGTTGAGACGTAGCGGCACTAAATACAAATTTAAACAACATGTGAACCGCGAATATAATCTACAAGTATAATTAAAGTAAATATGTAGTGAACAAGTGAGTGTGAATGAGAATTGCGCATCTATGACATCTCTAGAAATCTAAACAATAAAGTGTATGTAATTAGAAATATGGTGAAATCATAATGTGAAACTCAATAACTAAATCAACATGTGACGTGATTACAAGTGAATAAAACTTTTGTGTAAAAGTCCAAACCAACAAGCGATTACTACAACTTATTAAAAAAGGAGAGAACCAGGACTCACCATGACTAAAATGACTTCCGAACTTCACCAACAACAGAAACCTGATCTTCAGAAGAAAACTACAAGACACCAGGACAACCGAGAGAGTCGCCGATTCGCCGAGGATGATACCCACAGGTGACACTGAACTTTGAATTCAGTGGTTCAAAACTTGAAGTATAATATTGTATGATAAACACTAAATAGATAAAAATTGAACGTTAAGTAAAACAAGAAAGACTGATTTAATTAAATTAAATGTAATTTCATGTTTAGCAATAACATGCGTTAATTTAAATAATTTTTGGTTAAATAAAGCAGTATTTAAGATAACACAAGAATAAATATTATAAATGTAATATCATATGCTGAAACGAAGTACTCGGATCCGAGGGTATTAATAAAAGAAAAACTATGTTAACTCAGTACTAAATTACTCTAATTCTCTTTGTACAAGAGGTACAAATGTTTTAGCTTTAATATACTCATTGCTAAATTTATGTAATAAAGAGATGTCATGGTTATCCAAAAGGTGAGTGAATATATCTACCAAATCCTTTGTCAATATCCCTCAATTCACGGGACCCTATTTATCATTTGTGTACTTAATAGTTATTTATGATTTTGTAAAGATTATGGCAGCCTGTTTAATTGACCTGAGCCAATTAACCAGGTTCCCGAATTGTAACGTGTGCAAAACGTTTCAAATGCGCCACTCTGCTAAAGTTAGAATAGTTGCGAGCATCGTGACGCAACAAAATTGCGCCACTGCTGATTAATTTATTAGTAAAGTAGGTAACTCACGGCATTCAGTTATTGATCTATGCACTCAGGGAATGTAATTGATGTAACTTTAATTTTCAAAACATATCTCATATCTTACGTATCTCAAAACATACGTAAATGATAGTCAGTATAAATTGAAATATCATTGTATGAAGATATATGGATGTACCTACTTGCATACATGAATTGTAATGCTTGGTCAACTGCTCAGTCTTTAACAGGTTTATATTATGACAATCCAAGACCTGTTGTTTCTTGAATAATGCAGGCTTATTCAATCTGCATAGTATATGTTAGTGTATATCTGTCGTCACGGTAAAAGAAAACAAATTTGTTAATAATAATGCTCCTGTGTAAAGTAGACCCTGTTAATTACGTGGAAAGAATTTCGTAACTTGAAATTGTTACCAAAATAAATAATTGATTTAATTGGGGAAAGTACATGAATGAATAAAGTCAAACTGTTATAAACAGTAATACACGTGTAAGTTGAAGGCGTGCATTGTTGAATAAGATTCACCCTAGCGTCCGACTGGCTTCTCCAGTTTAAACCGGTCGATTTAGTTAATCGGTGGCATTGTGTAGAGAACAATACGTGAGCGTAAACCCCCCCGCATTCTCACGGACACACTGACCCTACCTTTGTTTAATAAATAAAAGAGGGTGGCCTACATTCAAGCAAACAGCTGATCGGTTATTTAACTTTGAAAAATATGTGTGTGTGGAATTTCTGTCTCTCCCTTAGAAGAGAAATTGTTCTTTTCTGAATTATGCAAATTATTTACTCCAGAATTTATCTTATACAGGGTCCGCCAGTGAAGCGGGAAAATTAAAAGTAACCAATTTTTTCATGGAACATTTATTAACAGAATTTTTTTTTACAGATTTCAGTTGAGTAAAGTATGCCATTATTTTACTTTTTAAAAATAACGCCGCTCAAGTGAGAGCCATTTCTGTGTAAACATTCTTCTAATCTTGACCGAAAATTTTCCATCACTCGACGAAGCAGGTCAGGTTGAATCCTTGCAATTTCTTGTCTGATATTCGTTTTTAATTCCGGTATGGTGTGCGGTCTATCAATGTACACCCTGCTCTTCAGAAATCCCCAAAGAAAAAAGTCGCATGCGGACAAATCTGGGGATCTTGCAGGCCACGAAATGTCGCCATATCTGGATATGAGTCCGTCCGGGAAGAGTTCTCTTAAAGCAGCCATGGACACACGAGCAGTATAACTTGTGGCCCCATCCTGCTGGAAAAAATTAATTTCCGGAAACCTAGGGAGCTGTTGCATCAAAAATGTTCTGACCATGTGTGTGTAGCGGTCTGCATTGACAGTTGTGGTGTTTCCTCTATCGTCTTGGAAAAAATATGGCCCAATAATGCCAGATGATGAAACTGCTCACCACACCGTAACTTTCGGACTATGTAATGGCTTTTCATGCAACTCACCTGGGTTTTCATCATTCCAATATCGAAGATTTTGTTTGTTTACATATCCATCCAAATGAAAATGTGCTTCATCTGACATAAACATGTGGTGAATAAAGTTTTCATCATCATTTACACGTCGCAATATTTCTTCGCTGAAAATCCTGCGAGCCAGCATATCGCCATCTTTCAACTCCTGGATTACTTGAATTTTGTAAAGATGAAAAGATAAGCCTTTATGCAAAATTCGTCGTAACGATGTGTCACTAATGTTTAGCGCGGATGCATGTTTCATTGCAGAACGTTGTGGACTACGCGTCAATGCTACTCGAACTCTTTCAATGTTTTCCTATGTTCTTACAGACCTTGTTTCTCCTCTATGCTTTAAGTTTAATGTGGAACCAGTTTCTTCAAACTTTTTCACCCATGACATAATTGCATGAGCGGACGGCACTCTTCCATGTCGTGGAATATTGAAATGATTACGAAACAATCGTTGTACAGAAGTCACACAGTCACCAATCTTATAAAACGATTTTACGCAGAAAGCACGCTGTGCACCGGACCACTGCTCCATGTTTAACAAATGGCATTAAATGTAAAACAACAATCGAAAACCTCCACGCCCTCTCGTGAGCAGAAAATGAACTATTGGACTTTCAAAATTTCCCGCTTCACTGGCGGACCCTGTATATGTAATTAATGTGTAGTGTTGTAGAATTAGTTTTAAGTACGTTTTAATGTGTTAGAACTAAGATAAAAATGGCCCAATTCAATCCGGATTTGTTATTAAAAGACGAGCTGTCTTACGAAGCTCTTTTGCGTGGACTACCCCATGCGAATGTAACAGTCGCGGAATTGCGTAGGTCAATACGCGAATGTGAATTTGATACACCCGCGCAATTAAACAACCTAAGAGAACTCGATTATGAGAGCGAGAGAGAAATTTGTAATGCCAAGTATAGTGAGCTAACCTTATTGTCTCAAACCCTCCAAGAAGAGAAATCTCCGGCGATAATTTTGCGGACTACCCAGAGAATAGAGCATTTAACCCGGCGAATAAAAAATGTGTTGATCTGGCCTAATCTTACGGAAATACCTGCTGAAGTACAAAACCTAGCTGACGAAGCTTTACGCCGCTTACCCACAATTATTAATAACTTGAGAAGAAGATCCGACTCGTTCAGGATGGATGAAATAGAGAAGTCCTTAAAGAAATTACACATCTCCCCAGTACAATCACCTACTACTGATCTACCTCCGCCTAACACTGATCGGAACTCACCCGCCGTATCGCAAACGCAAGCTAACCAAGAGCAAAATACTGATAGAGATTTAAATGCCCCGCCTCCCGATCGTTTCCAGATTCGTCCCGGAACTCATGAATTGACCACCCCGAATGCATCATATCGTTCTCCTAAAGGAATGCCAACCTTGAACTATAACGCGGACCTATACGGTAAAATGACTCATCCTGTGGAGAAAATCTTAACTGAAATCCCTTACACCGATGGATTAAATGTCTCCAAACTACTAAATTTAATTAGCTATCTCCTGCAGATAAAAGATCTACAGCAGCTGAATGACTGACAAATTTTGCAAGTTCTGCTACCGAAATGTAAACCCCCGTTAAAGAATCGTGTAATAGAAGCTCTAACCTCTACGTTTCCAGTAGAAGAGCTACATAGCTCGATAATAAAGTACTTTATCCCAACCGGTATTTACGAAGAAATTAAAAGGAAGACTGTACTCCGAGTACAAGGAAATCAGGAGAGATTAGCTCATTACATCTCCGATATCAGGGAGTCATCTCGACTACTACGTGTAAGTAGTATATAAATGTTCTTTCTGGGACAGGTCAGAGGTCTAGGACAAGGTCAGAGGTCATGTCAAGAGGTCACCTTATCAGTGATAACCCCGCCTTATCAGCGATGACCCCAATTAAAATCCAATTAACCCCGCCTTATCGCTGATAACCCCAATTGACCTCGAATTAATCAGCAGATAACCCCGTTGACCTTTCGTAATCAACAGATAACCCCGTTGACCTTTTCTAATCAATGTAAACACGACCTCGAGGTCACTAGACCGTAACACACTGACCTAGTAAAAAACGTAAACATAAACAAACTGTCTAGTGATAACGTCGTAAACATGACCTCGACAACACGCTGACCTAGTAAAAATGTAAACATAAACATTCCGAGTTCGTTGACACGACCGTAAAAAACGTAAACATAAACAAACGTTCTTGTGATAACGTCGTAAACATGACCTCGACGACACACTGACCTAGTAAAAAATGTAAACATAAACATACACGTCGGCTTTGTACATTTAAAAACGTAAACATAAACATTCCGAGTTCGTTGACACGTAAACTGTTTTTTTCCTTTTACAGTGCAGATAGCGTCGTCTTCATCTAATATATTACATTTAAATGTAACGATTGTCATGGTATACAGATAAGATATGAATTAGCTTAGTCGGTAACGTGCAACTATGCTATTCTAATAATAGATTCTATGTAAGGTAAGTATCAATTGTTCAATCCCTAGCTAATTCATACTTTTTTTGAATAAAAAAATGTATTGATTTATATATAATACTTGTTAGCAGTTGATTTATTAGTGTTCCAACGTGAATTCTGAAAGCAACATCTTTGTTAATAACATGTCGGTAGTTAAAAATTTATTATATATAGTAATTGTTCCAATATTACTAATAAATTCTTTAGCCGATAATACAACACAGATTGAAGTGGATAGAGCTAAGCAATATTTATATGAATATGGTTATCTTCAAACAGACGATGAATCTTCGTTGCAAACTGTAAATGAAACAGATATTACTAATGCGTTACTTATATTTCAAGAATACTATAAATTACCTACTGATGGTAAGCTAAATAATGAAACTATAAATTTAATGTTAAAACCTAGGCGCGGTAATAGTGATATTATTTTTGATTATCGAGTATCCAGTTTTAAATGGAACAAACCTGAAGTAACATGGCATTATTATTTAGCGAATCAAGAGGTGTTAGAATTGACTAAACAAGCTTTTGCAGTATGGGAGGAAAAGTCTGGTATACGTTTTAAACATGATAGAGTAAATACAGATATTTTAATTTCTAATAAACGATTGAAACATATGATGCAAAAAGAATCGTGGCAATGTACGAGAACGTTTGACGGCAAAGGTGGAACATTAGCACATGCATATTTTCCTGATTATAATAATTCAAGGCGAGAAATTCATATTGATGAAGATGAAAAGTGGTCATATTCGATTGATAACGTTGTTCCTCTTGACCACACAAGTTTGTATGCAACTTTAATACATGAAATCGGTCATGTTTTAGGTTTATCACATTCAGATGTATCAGATTCTGTAATGTATGCTTATTATAACGGTAAAATCGAGTTAGGTGATGATGATGTTTTAGCCATTCAAAATTTATATGGTAAGGCAGGAAGTACTTTTATATCATCTTTCATACCGATGTCACCATCTTCTTCAGTACCAAAGATAGAAGACGAGCATCCTATAGATAGAAATAAAATCGATCTTTGTAATTTTAAAAATATTAATGTATTTTTAATTGCTGATAAACGATTATATATATTATATGAAAAATGGTTGTGGATATTAAATCCGGCAGAGATGATATATACCAAACCGCTAATAATAAAACATTGGTTACCGTTTCTTCCAAAAAACTTCACAAAAATTTTAGCTGTATATCAACGACCATCTGGTGAGATAGTTATGTTTATAGATTCTTTGGTATTCATGTTCGATTTAACGAGTCTTAAATTAAGTCATGGTTATCCGAAACATATCCAGTCTTTATTTAACATACAACCGGATAATTTACATGCGGTATTCAACAGTTATACAGGTAAAACTTATATATTTCATGATGATAATTATTATAGAGAAGTCAATGAGTGTACGTTCACTACTAAATCATGGGGTTATATATCTGAACCATTCCCTGGAATTCCGCCTAAAATCGATTCATCATATAGATTTTCTGATGGTAATTTATACTTTTTTAAAAACAATACTGTGTATGTCTTTAATGAATTTACGGGTGAGTTAGTTAGAACAGAAAAAAATAATCTATCGATATTTGGATTGAAATGTGTAAATGATGATGTACTATATAAATTGAAAGAATTAATATTACAATTGATAATACAAAAGAAAGGTCAATCGATATCAAACAATAGTCGATAGTAATGTTGATGAAGAAGAATAAAAGTTCAGTTTCTAAGAACATAATGATTGAACGTACAGTTGTGAAGAATACGTGAAGTTGTTAACATGGAGAAAGGAAATATTCATGCTTTCAATTGGTATATATATTGCATAGAATCTACTGATTCAACGTTTAATGAAATATGTTATTTTGTAAATAATGAATTTTCTGAAGCAAATGTTACTATAATTGAAAATGAACAAATTATCAAGATACAATTTCCAACGATTTGCTTGTATGATGATATATTACAAAGGTTAGAAAAATATCGAAATCAATTAATAATCGATATTGATTTTGAAGAAGAATACAAAACTCTCCGTTGGAAGTAGTTAGTTAGTAGAGGCTCAACAAGTTGGACGCAATGTCAAAAATGGCGAAGTTGTGCAAAAAATTGAACCCCTGTAAGTTATTGCAAGATTTTTTTGAAGAAGCAGGATTTATTTTTAATGGTGATTTAGACAGTATTGTGTGTCGTGAGTGTGGATTTAAAACGAGAGGATCTTTATCTATTTCACATATTCAATTTATGCACAAACTATTTAATTCAGAATGTAAAATGGTATGTTATATATATGATAAATATAATAATTATGCATTATACAGTATATTATTACATATTGATGATATAATGAATGCGAAAAAATGTATATCAGAAACTGAAGAAATCATGAAGTTAACATTTTGCTGTTGGCCTAAACGTTTACCACGAGTTGATAATTTAGTATCGGCAGGTTTTTTGTATACTGGTGTTGACGATGATGTAATGTGTATAGACTGTAAAGTTATACTTCACGATTGGCAAGACACAGACGATCCATGGTTTGAACACGCTAAGGCATCTCCAAATTGTTTACTTGTTAAATTACACAGAGTCATAAAAGATGGCTTCATTGAGTGACAAAAGTGGAAGGTGTATTGAAGACTTTTTTAAAAATCAAAGATTTGTTGATGATTCGGATAATATTGTTTGTTCTAAATGTGGTTTTAAAACGAAATGCTTTAATACTATTACGCATATTCAATTTATGCACAAACTTTTGTATCCGACATGTAAAACTGTGCGTTATATATCTTATAAATATGAAGACTATATCACATCAAAAAAGTGTGTTGCTAATTTTGTTAATATATTAAAGTAAAAATAAAATTTATAAAAAAAGAGTTGATGTGTTTTTGTTAGTTATTTGTTTAACCTTAGGATAACCTTTAGTTAATTAATGTTGTTTATTCTTAACAAAGTAACCTTTGATAACAAAAAGTTATCAGTAATTTATATTGACGTATTTACAAAGTATCCTTCGTTTTTTTGTTAGTTATTTGTTTAACCTTAGGATAACCTTTAGTTAATTAATGTTGTTTATTCTTAACAAAGTAACCTTTGATAATAAAAAGTTATCAGTAATTTATATTGACGTATTTACAAAGTAACCTCTGATAAACTAAGGTCGTAGATGTAAACAGTTGTTAATTAGTTGTTGTACTTTGATACAAAGTAACCTCAATGTTATTTATATATGTCAAACGTATGTTCGAATCCCAAAACACTTGATTCGTGATAACGCGAATTTAATAATTATTTTTCAACAAGACGAACTAAATTTAAAACATATATACAGAGATCATGTTAATACTGATATGACATTTGAAATGTTTAAAGAACTTTGTTCTAAAGCATGGACAAGACGCAAAAAAGGCTTTTTTGTTATAGATAAAGAAAGTGATATGAATTGTGGCGGCCGTTATCGTTTTGATTTTGATATCTATATTACTAATTTGTAATCGAAAATGTTTTTATTACTTATCAATATGTCATCGAAGAAGTCACGTTCCCTTGACAAGCAAGAGAAGCTTGTCAATGAAATTAAAAAAATAAGAAAAAATATTCGAAAGAAACGTCAGACTCTAACACAAAATGTTATTGATGAAGAACAGTTTGCAGAAAAATCGTTGAAACCTATTATCACTCCGTTACAAAAGTTAGTACAAGAAAAAACGAATTCGTCATTGATTAAAAAAGAAGAACAACAATTAGATGTTGAAATGGACGATATTCAGTCGCGTTTACAAAACAAAAGGTTTTCAGAAGAGACCGAAAACATCCCAATATCGAACAAACGAACAGTAGAAACACCGTTACCATTGCCGCGTGAAGAAGAAATAACGTATGAAACCTTACCCACGGTTGAAGAATTGATGTCAACATCAAAAGGACGACAATCAATTGAACCTTTTATCGATATATGGTTTAAAGGTCCGTTAATAAGACACTATATGCGTAAATTTTTTGATGACAGTAATCATAATATTGATCATGTTTTTGGTCCATATTTTGGAGATAATAATATTTTAATGTTAGGTAAATACCCTTTAAAGACTGATGAAAGTGATATTATTACAATTAATAATGTTATGTACAAAGGTACACCTGGTTTGTACGATCTCATTTTTATGAAAACCCCAAACGCTTATGTATATTCACAAGAAGATTTAGACGACTACTCGCGTATAATAAGTGAAACCGCGGCATATTTAAGTTTAAAAACAAACACAGTTAAAAGCAGTACTAGTTACAAATATAAAAATATAATTAAACCTATTATTAATAAGCTTTCACAATCATCCGCATCAAAAGTTGGAAGTAGCCGATTACATAGTGATACAGAAGGTCGCGGTTTATTAAATTTCAGTAACAATAAACCAGTGTTTGTGTACTGGAATAATGTAAATGAATTATGCGATAGATTAAAATTATTGATTGCTTCACAAAGTGCAGGTCATTCGGGTCATGAAAATGAAATATTATCAATTATTGAAGAGCTACAGGAGGCCGGTATAATAAAAGAAGACGCAGCAACGTTTGAAGCGATATTTTCAAAATGAGTATCGATAAATTCGGACACTATAGTGGTGACTTAGCGGTTAGTTTCAACGTTCAGCGTGGACCGCCTGGAGAAGGATTTAAATTAACTGACGACGGAAATTTTAATATAAGTAATAAACGATTATGTAATGTGGGCGATCCTGAATTGAATGATGATGCCGTAAATGTAAAATATATGAGAACAAATTCGATTACTTTAACAAATACAGACGATTGTTACGATGTTAAGATGAAAAAAGTTATTAATTTAGCCGATCCTAACGAACCTTGTGACGCTGTAAATAACAATTATTTAGAAAATGCTACTAAATCATATTTAGCTGATAGAATACCAATTAAGGTGAATAATAATCCAGTGTATCCATTCAAGAATAATCGTGTGGCTCATATCGCACCACCTGTTTATAAATTTGATGCTGCCAATAAACTTTATGTTGATAATAAATTACCTGATGAAAATACACAAACTAATTGTTGTGATTTCAAGCAAAAAAGGTTAATTAATGTAGCAGATCCTATTAATTTGCTTGACGCTATAAATAAACAGACTTTATTAACAGGTATAAATAATACAAAAGATGAATGTAAACGATATATAGATGATAAAATATATTATTTACGAAGTGAAGAAGAAAATAGTATAGATTTTAATGAAAGCAGATTGACTAATGTTGCTGATCCTAAAGATGATACAGACGTTATAAATCAAAAGACTTTAACAAGAGTTATGAATGCATTTAAATTAGATCTAGAAGACTATAAAGTTAACAGCACCTTAGTTAGAATATTATATAAATTATATAAGGAGTGCACTAAAGATAATCCTGTTAAAACTATAAACGAATTTCGCATTGTATATATAATACAAAGTTTATATGAAACGTCATAAATGCATCTGTATCCAAACAAGATAGAAGGCGGTGGTCTAGTGAGTAATATTCTTGGAAAAGTTATAAACAAATCAATTGATTTATTACCTGTCGAACTTCATTTACCCGGTTATCAGTATTGTGGACCCGGTACAAATTTAGCGAAACGCTTACAAAGAGGTGATCCAGGAATTAATAAGCTTGACGCTGCTTGTAAACAACACGATATTGCATATTCAAAGTATTCAGATTCTACAAATCGCGCTAAGGCTGATAAGGAATTAGCTGAAAGAGCTTGGGAACGTGTTAAATCAAGTGACGCATCGTTCGGGGAGAAAGCTGCAGCGTGGTCAGTAACTAACATAATGAAAGCTAAAAGTAAATTTGGTGGGGGAATTAAAAAAAAAAAAAAACTATGTCTAACAGAGTTTATAATTATTTAAAACGTTTTGCTGGTAAAAGTGGAAAAGGTTTATATTTGAGACCGTATAAAAAAACAGGAGGAGGTCTAAAAAAAAAAAGAAAAGAAAAACGAAACAAAGACGACGAAAATAATAAAGAGTATTCCTATACGTCCGCTTTCAATTCAAGATTTACTACTGTATGTTAAACAATTAAAGATTCCTAATTTCAGAGGAGTGTTTATGCGTGACACATTACCGTTACACGCTGGAATTTGGCAAAATGAAACTGGAATAGTTAATTTAGATAATAGTTATGGTCATGGTACTCACTGGGTATGTTATTTTAAACGTAAAAATAAAGTTAATTATTTTGATAGTTTTGGTAATTTAAGACCACCTATCGAACTAATTAATTACTTTTATTCATCAAATCAACGATCTATCGAAATCGTTTATAATTATACACGAAGACAAAATATGGATGCAGTCAACTGCGGTCATTTGTGTTTACAGTTTCTCAGTAATAATGTTTTGTCTAAGCGGTAAAGGATCCGTATTAACATGTGATATTTTTCCACCAATCGAGTTAAGTGATGAAAAATGGGAACTAGGATTAATTGACTTTATGACATATCATTCAATACCTAATATAGAGGAAGGAATTAACAATGTATTATATTATGGTACTGATAAGAAAATAGTATTGCCTACTGGCTCTTATGAAATTTCAGATATCGCAACGTTTATTAACGATTACTTAATTCAACATGATGAAAATGTAAAAATAATTATAAAGGCGAATAATAATACATTAAAAAGTGAAATTTATTCTAACGTTCAAATTGATTTTAGTAAACCCGATTCGTTAGCAACCATATTAGGATTTGAAACATGTATAATAAATCCAAATAAATGGTACAGTTCAACCTTACCGATAAGTATTGTTCGAGTAGAGAGCATCCGATTGATTTGTAATTTAATTAGCGGTTCGTATAACAACGGAATTCCAGATCACATAATACACGAATTCTATCCTAGTGTTCCGCCAGGTTTTAAAATTGTTGAAAAACCTACCAACGTGATATATTTACCAGTAAACACATCTAGGATACATAATATTGTAGTAAGACTAGAAGATCAACAAGGAAGACTGATTAATTTTCGAAACGAAATAATAACGTTACGTTTGTATTTGAGAAAACAATAATAATGGGTCTTATTTTTTATTACGGAATCAATAAAACAACTGCAAATAAGCCAATTACAAGTAGTAAAGATATGAATATCGACCGGTTAACACCACAAAACCTGAAATTTCTACAGTCATTGGGATTAACAGTAATAAAGGATTATTTAAACAAAAAATGTACCTTAATATTCAAAACGTAAACGCTAGCATTCTAAATATTATAGAAGATGTTGTGTATCAAGATGAATCGATAGTAGGATTAGCTTATCACACTCATCTACCGTACACCTCTACTACATTCAATAATAATGATGAAATTAGAATTCCAATTAATCAACAAGATGTGTACACATTACCGTGTGAAAGTTACCTTCATATAAAACTAGAATACACTAATAATAATGGTATATATGATCAAACTTTAAAATTATGTTCAAATGCTTTAGCATTTTTGTTTGATGAAATTAGATACGAAATAAGTGGATCAGAAGTCGATAGAGTTAAAAATCTTGGAATAACATCAACAATTAAGAATATGTTAACGATTAAACCATACGAAATTAACACTTTAGAAAATAGTGGATGGGCCTCAGATTTAATAAGTCATATGGCACCATCATCAAAAGATATTAGCTTCTGTATCCCATTAAAAAGGTTGTTCGGATTTGCTGAAGATTTTAAAAAGATTTTGTTAAATGTAAAGCAAGAATTAGTTTTAATTAGAGCGTCCACTGATAATAATGCAGTAATTTTACTTGAAACAGTAAACACATACAAATTTAAAATAAAATATATATCATGGAGAATTCCGTATGTTTATGTTAACGACGTAGTAAAGGTAGATTTTCTGAAGATAGTACAAATTGATCGACCTTTATTAATGCCGTTTCGAAAATGGGAACTTTACGAGTATCCGTCTGTGCCAAAAGCAAACAAACTTACTTGGACTGTTAAAACGTCATCACAATCAGATAAACCTCGTTACGTTATTGTAGGTTTTCAGACTGACAGGAAAAATAATGTACATAAAAACCCAGCACATTTTGATCTTGCCTCATTCTATAACGTAAAGTTATATTTAAATTCAGAATACTATCCGTATGATAATTTTAATGGTGAAACGTCGATTCTACATGAGTATTATTCATTATTTCAGTCCTCGTATTATTACAACAGTGAAAATTCGCCAATGATAAATCGTTCAAACTTTCTAACGTATACACCTTTTTGTGTAATTGATTGTTCAAAACAAAATGAATCATTAAAAACTGGTTCAATAGACATTCGTCTGGATATTGAGACGTCAACAGACATACCGGAAAAAACTACTATCTACTGTCTCATTTTTTATGATACAATTATGCAATATACGCCTTTATCTGGTACTGTAAGAAAAGTATTTAAAATATAATTACGTTGATAAAAAGTGTATCAGTTCTGCTGTTGCACGCAATGGAATACGTTATCGATTTTCAAGGTTTTCGCGATGATGGAAACAATTTCATTTTTAAAGAACTTTGTATTCAGTGTATACAAGATAACAAATTTTCTGGTGCTAGTGATCAGTATTTGTTTTTACCACCATTTAATTACAAACATTTGTCAGAGAAGAAAAAAAACGTTAATAAATGGATTAAAACCAATCTTGGACTTAGCTGGAAGTGCGGTCTTCAAGATTATAACGATCTAGAGTTTATATTAAATAAATATATGAACGGTAAATGTATTTATGTTAAAGGATCAGAAAAAAAAGTAGCATTAGAAAAAGAATTTAATTGTTATGTGAAAATAGTAGATATGGAAACACTCGATTGTCCATCCTTAAAAGTGTTAAAACAGCAGACTCCATATTCTATTCACTGTCCTTTCAAACATAATTTGTATTATTGTGCTTTAAATAATGTACATCATTTAACTAAGTGGATTATCGAATACTGGAACAGTGTATTACAAATTAAAGAAATTGAAAGTGTGGGGACTGTATGATTTACGTAGTTGATATTTTGATCTCCTACTTACGCAAAACTTATATCAGTTCTGCTGTTGCACGCAATGGAATACGTTATCGACTTTCAAAGTTTTCGCGATGATGGAAACAATTATATTATTAAAGAATTGTGTGTGCAACCTATAGTAAACGCTAAATTCGCTGGTATTTGTAATCAATACTTATTCTTACCTCCATTCGATTATAGACATTTATCAGAAAAGAAAAAAAAAAGTTAATGACTGGATTAACAATAATTATCTTGGACTTAGTTGGAATTGTGGATTAACAGAATATAGTGAACTTCCAGTAATATTAAACTCATATATATTGTAACAGGACGACCTTTAGGGTTCTGCCTTCTTCCTTAATGCCCAGCGTTGGGTTCGTCACTTTGTAAGAAGACCCCTGTATGTGTGGCTATAATTTGTCTGTCCCACTGTTTGGGCTAGCCACTTGGTCACCAGACCGCTGTATGCCGGTCGTTACAAAAGAATAAAAATAAAATGGAAATTTCAATAATAATAGAATTTCCAAACAATAAAATAATTTTGTTTATGTTTATAGAGGTATGTATACAAGATCAATCTGTTTTTTAAAAGATTCTGGTAAAATTTTAATAACAGGTAGGTATTTATTGACCATCGAGCACTTCTTGAAGATTTGCACCAAGTCTGGAGTTAAATAGATTAACTCCAGGTAATAATCGATTGGTGACTTTCCTTACTGGTCCAATATCTTGTTCAAAATAGAATGTATTCTTCTCACTTAATGCCTTCAGCCTTATAAATACCCTTCAATTACCCTGTGAAATAAGTACAGATACAAAATAATGGAAATATAAAGATTTATTGACAATTTTAAATAAATAATCGATATTTTATCGATGGAGAGCAATTATCGACTCTGTCTCAGGAATTATCGATTGTCATACAGAACAAAATTTTATGTTATATTATATTAAAGACAGGTTCTTTGAGCGATTAAGAATTAATAGTCAGAGAAGGGTGACGAGAGAGTATAACATTAACAATTAACACATAAATACAATAATTACTATTTAATAGTATTTAAATAATTCAGGTTATGATATTAGAATAAATGTTTTGTCGAACCAATGAAGACTGATGTGACGTCAGTAACTATGATGTAGTAGGCAGGTTTCGTTTTCAAGATGGCCGCTCCTTGGGTTGGTCTCGGCTATTGTATATGCGTCGAGTCAGAAAATTACTATAAAATTACCTTCATCAAGGTCTAAAATGTCCCGCACTGGTGTAATAAGTCTGTTAATCTATTTAGTGTATTCTGGTGAAGTGTTCTGTGTAAACTTGCGTTAGTTAGTTTATTTTCTATTTGTTCAACTATTACGGTTAAGCTTTCAAGTTGCGGTTAGGTTTGTAGAGTAAATCAGTTGTAATATAATGTTTTACCGTTTACTGTCACTCGTATAGTGAAGTTAGAGGTTTGTTTTCACTATTGTCGTGAATGTTTTTATAGTATTGGCTTCAAAAAGTGTTTAATTTGTCTAACTCCCGTTCACTGATTTCAATGGCTAAACGTTAGCATCATGTTCGACTCGATTTTTTCAGAACGTTTTTGTCACACACCTATTCAGCTTGATATTCAACAAAAGACTAATTAACTTGGTCATAAATCTTGCCCAGTTAATCCTTGAAAAAGTATTGTTAACATTTTTTGACTTCCATACACATTAGAAAATATTACATTATATATGGAATTTTTCTATTTTATTCCTTACTTTTATGAATTACTAATCTTATTATTAGTTTAATCATCTTATTCCCTTTAAATTGATGTATTATAGTCCATATCTGTAGACATTTTGTGGAAATTAACAAATTTTGTTCACACTTTGGAAATATAGGCTCAAAATTGGATTTCCGTTTTTATATAAAATTCCTTCCATTTTAAATATTATTAATACTATTATAATAAATTTTAATTAGTCATATTTCTCTTCCTTTCCTTAAATACATATAAATTACACCTTTGAACTGGTTTTTTGTGTTAATTTGTAGATTTGATATTGCTCTTTAAAATTAATTAATTTATATATTTTGACAATTTACAAAATGTTAAGGTATATTTCCTTATTGTCATTTTAATTCATAGGATCATTCCTAGTAGTAGTTAATTGTGTTATCTTATATAAATCTGGGTAGTTTACAGGATTTATTAGTGAATTATACTATTTTATATTGGTTCTCTGATTTCACCAAATGGCCTAGATTTTAGAATTTTATATTTCTTTCTTTCTCAATAATTTAAACTTAATTCCTCCTCTGACTTTACATAACTACAATTATATGAAAATAACATGATCTATAACTTATTGTTTTGTGTAGTAGTTAATTAACACTACAGTTATTAAAATAATTAATTATGAACATTGTTTAGTAATCTGCACAATTTAACATATTGCAGATACAGCTTAAACATATCTCTTTTGACTATTTTTAATCTAACATAGCATACCTCTTAGAACATTATTACTGGTATGTAGGTTATTATTTATCAAACATAATTCTTTTTAAAACACATAACATAAATCTTATTTTCTAATAAAAATTACAAATACATTTATTTAATACATTGATTTTAGGACTGTGAAATAACAGTCTATTTAAACATGTTACACTTATTCATACTATATTAGTGTCAGTCCTTTTTGGTTTAAATCATTATTATTGTGATCCCCCACATCAGTAAACATTAATTCCCATACTTTTTATTATCATTTTTTACAAATGTCTTGTAAATAAAGATTTACATTAAAATAATAAAATACTGGAAAACTTCCATTTTATTATTTTATTATGCTGTTTATTATTTAGATTTTAAAGTTGTGATATAGCATACTACTAAGTTATAGTATCACCAACTTTAAGTTTATTGCTTTTTTTAAAAAACACTTAAACAAATTCACTTTCACTGTTGGTTCTGATATTCTGAGTCTTATTATCTCAGATCAGACCTTTAGTCATCATGGACCGTTAAGACTAGTTTATTTTCTTTATTACACAATAGCTTTAGCCGGTGCACTTCTTATAACGCTATACAACACTTTAGTTTTCTCAATAATTACATTTTTATAAGATTTTGGGTATGTTATACTTTCTTTGGCATAGTTTTTGTGGGTTTGGGATTGATAGTAGTTTATATAATAATAGGTTTTACTACGGTGTTTCTTTCATACTATGTCTTCCTCTCCTCCTGTCTTCCTTCTTGTCCTTCTTCCTATCTTCCTTCTGGTATTCATTCTTGTCCCTCTTCTAGTTTTCATTCTTGTCCCTCGTCTAGTCTTCACTCTTCTGTTCTTCTTTCCTCATTCTTGGGTAAACCAAGGTACTTGGTGTTATCACGACTGAGGTTTAGTTTTTAGTATTGAATTTCTTCACTGAACTGACTTTATTCTTCTATTTGTTTTTAGAGTATTTTGGTATTCACCACTCTTTGATTGAGTCTCTTTTTTCGGGATATTGTCTTATGTAACTGGTTTACTGCTCTGAGCTTCCTGGGTAACTTACTGGTATTATACTATGAGTTGATGAGTTGCTTCAATACTTTCTTTGGTTTCTTTTAACAGTGGTTTTAATATATTATGTAGTGAGGATTTTTATCTTATTGTGTTTCATTCCTCTGATTTATTTAAATGTCATTTAATATTATTACAACATTTGTTGATGTAATTAAATTTTATCATTTCATATGATTTACAATGTAGTGGATTTTCTGTCACGCTACAGAATGCCCTTCTCCAGAAGTAATTTTTTCAGACTATACTTGCTTTGTCTGAAACAATTGCTTATGATAATTATTCAAAGTTTGTTATTATTTTTGGACTTCCTTCCATTTTAAAGTTCTCTTATTTATATCTGAGTTTATATCACTCTCACTTGATCTTCCTTGATAGTAATAGTCTTCTGAGTTTCATATTTATTATTTCATTTTTATATTCCTTCTTAGTATTTTCTCCTTGGGATATTTTCTCCCTATCGTTCCCTACTTTGTGAGCTGGTTCAGTTCAGAGAGGCACTGTACGCTACTTTCCTCTGCTGTCCAATACTTCACACATATTTGAGTACAGAGGCAAATCATCTCTGCTCAAAAAACATATTAATCCTGCTGGAATTATCATCAGACAGATTAAAAAAATTATTCAGAATAGTACACATTTGTTACTATTTAAAAAATATCTTTGGGATACTTCACTTATTACTTATTATACTTCTCAGAGATTTTAATATTTCTATCTCAGTTGTTCATCTGACTTATTATCTGGATGTTTCTTTCATTTGATATTATGGTAGGAAGCTCTTCTATTATTACCTTTTTATACTTTTATTATCATATAAATCTTTTGGTTATAAATTCTTTATTACCTTCTGGTTTTTTCATTATAATCTGCATTATTTGTAGTAGCATATCTTTGTGACATTTTTAGACTGTTTCTTGTTTCTTAAAATTTCCACTTGTTCTATTTTCTAGAATTTTTTATAACTGTCATTATCATAATTGTCATTTAATTTATAAATCATTTTATATTAATTCATTTAATTACATACATTTTTGACATTATTTTCACATTATTCCGGTCATTGCGATTATACTTGCAAGTGCTGGTTTTTTTATTTATTTCATTATGAGGTCATATTTTCTCCTCATACCACTTAAAGTTTCATTCTCTCATAATTCCAAAGAAGTTTTTGTACTTTATTTTATTCACTCACTTAAATCGTATTAAAGAATTTTTTCTTTTTTATTTCCTTCAACAACATTTTACGGAAAGGTTTTTACTCTTCATATTGAACTTAGACATGATTAAACTGTCTAGAATTATTTGTTTTTTGACCTTAGATGGTTTTATTTCTAAATTCTCTCCTTCTTTATTATTATATTATAGCCATAAAGTTTTTCTTAGATAATTGGTATGTAAGGTGATCTCATTTATGTTTAAAATTTTGTTGACTTATTTCAAACTCTTCTTATATTATTCTTCTTTTCAAATAATTTCTTTCAAATAATCTTTATGTAAGATTGGCTCACACCTTTTTAGAATTTGGAGGATTTTATGTTTTTAAACTTCTTCTCTTCTATTCTAGCCATAAAGTTTTTTCACATTTTCTTGGTATGTAAGGTTAACTTACACCTTTTTAGAATTTAGAGGTTTTATGTTTTTAAACTTCTTCTTTTCTATTCTAGCCATAAAGTTTTTTCACATTTTCTTGGTATGTAAGGTGAACTTACTTATTTTTTGAATTTAGTTGATTTTTTAATCATAAAATTTCTTCATGGATGCCTGGTTAAAAACACCCTTGACTTTACTTGAACTTATTTCTTTGATTTCGTAGGTGTTGTTGTTATTGTCTTTTGAGACGATATAGGGACCAGTATACAGGAGCAATAACTTTTTTGTTATCCCTTCTAGGGAACTGGGTAATTCCCTATTCTTCAACAACACCATCTCTCCAATGGTATAATGATTAACCTTACCCATGCATTTATTGTATTTGTTCCGCCGTTTCTCCTGATCTTCGGCCACCTTATTACAAAATTGAATTTTATTGAATTTATATTTATGTTCTCTTGGGAACTCCAAGATGTCTGAAATTTCTCTAGGGGGTTGTCTCTCGTACATTGCGGAGTATGGGGTTATTCCTATGGCTGGATGGTAGGCCAGGTTGAGGAATTCTTCAGTGGCCTCCAAGTATTCTTGCCACCTTCTCTGCTGATCATGGCAATATGTTCTTAATAGGCGCCCTACCTCTCGTAAGACTCTTTCGGCCGGGTTACTGCTTGGGTGGTATACGGATGTCTTGTATGTGTGAACCCCCATGGACAGCAGTGTATCCCGCCATCTCCTCCCCTTGAATTGCGTTCCGTGGTCGGTTATGATCGATACCGGTTTTCCGACGGTTGGGAAGTACTGGTCGATCAGGATATTAAGAACTTTCTTCGTAGTCGCCCGATTTGCTGGGTATAGCTTTATGAACTTAGTGTAATGGTCCATAATGATGACGATATATCTGTATCGGTGGCGGCCTCCACTGCGGGGAAATGGCCCGCAGATATCCAGGAATACTTTCTCAAGTTTAAACTGTGATGTTATTGGAATCATCTGCCCTTCTCTTTTCTCGTTATTAGTTTTTACGAGTTGGCAGATGCGACAGTTTCTAATATACCTCCGTACCTTCCGATTGATGTCCTTTATATAACAGTTTTCTTCCAGGGCCTTTACCACCTTTAAAGCGCCCATATGCCCATATCGAACATGATAACTGATCACTACCTCTTTCTCGATATGGGTTGGAATTATTACCTTCCATTCCTCCTTAGATAATGATGGTTTGGAAAACAGGATTCCCTTATGTATAGTATAATATCGGGATATGGTTTCATCTCCTGCTTCCAATCTTGAGATAATATTAATTAATTTCGGGTCAGCTTGTTGGTGTGTGCTTAGTTGTTCTAGAACTGATTGTAGACCGGCGCTGCTGCTGAGAATATGGTACACCTTCAGAATACTCTCCTTCTCCCCCTCGAACGTCTGCTTGTCAATGTCAACTCTAGACAATACGTCCGCGACGACATTCTTCCTTCCGGGGATATACTCCCATTTCAGGTCGTACTCTTGCAGCAATAGTATCCACCGCGTTAACCTTCCATGGCTCAGCTTACATCTCTTAAGGAACGAGATAGATTTATGGTCTGTCCGGACGGTAACGGGATAACCAAGAATATATGTACGGAACTTTCCGCACGCGAACACGACACTCAATAACTCCTTCTCTGTCACATGATAGTTTTTCTCACTCTGATTCAGAGCTCTGCTGGCAAAACAGATTACAAGATGCTCGCCCTCCTCATCCTCTTGATATAAAGTAGTGCCAAGGCTGATGTCACTGGCATCGCAATTTAGAAAGAAAGGCTTGTTAAAATCTGGGTGACGGAGTATAATATGTTTAAGAAATTTTTGTTTTATGAGAGTCAATATGTTTTGTTGTTCATTACCCCAGATCCATTTATTTTTAGATGACAGTTGCGGCTGGAATCTGGCAGTCAGTTCGGAGTACTTTTCCTGGAACTTGCGGTAGTAGTTACAGAGTCCCAGGAACGACTGTAACTGCCTTCGATTCTTTGGTGTAGGAAAGTTCTGAATTGCTTCGACTTTTTCAGCCGACGGTGAGATTCCCTTATCATTTAATATGAAGCCCAAGAATTGTATCTCTTTAGCAATAAAATGAGACTTTGCTAACTTCAGAGTAATATTGTTTGCTGCTAGCTTCTGTAAGACATGTTCCACACGGTAGCAGTGTTCCTCCCAAGTTTCTGAGGACACTAGCAAGTCATCGACGTATACGGTGGTGAATTTTAGTGCTTCTTGGCCAAGTATTTGATCCATGCAGTGCACAAAGACTGCGACTGAGTTTACCAGTCCGAAGGGCAACCTCTTAAACTGGTAGTTCCGCCCTTCGAATATAAAGGCCAGATACTGGCGACTCTGTGGATGTAATTCCACCTGCCAGTATCCGCACACCGTATCCCAGGTAGTGAAGTATTTGGTACCGTGGAATCGTTTTAATATCTCCTCAATCTCACCGGGCGAAGTCCTGTCATTTATGATCATCTTATTTATCTCGCGCGCATCTAAACATAAACGGACTTGTCCGTTTTTCTTAGGAATAGCCACGATAGGACTTGTGTAAGGGGAATGGCTACTCTCTATAATGTCACGGTTAATCATTTGCTCTATTTCAGCTCTTACTGCCTGCTTTCGTGATTGCGCTATGGGGTAAGACTTCCGGTTAAAGTCTACAGTGTCTCGGAATTGTAGAGTACACTGGAAATTCTTCACTTTACCGGGCTCATCAGAAAAGACTGATTTATATTTATTGTATATATCGATTAATTTGTTCGCTTGGTTTGTTGTTAACCCTTCTCCAGTTGTACCGCTCCGGAAATCCCTGATCTCCTGGATTTTTTGCGACCATAAATCTTCATTGGAGGTGTCGTCTATTTTCTGTTCAATTATGGATGTTGGTTGTATGTAATTGATTTTTCGGATTTGCTGATGGATACTATCGGGAACGACTTGGTCACTACCCACCAAGTTCGCCGTCCAAGTATGTCCGTTTGAAAACAGTGATAATGTTTCAGTTCTTAAGTTAATGATGGCGGAATTTCTCCTAAGCACATCACACCCGACCAGTATATTAAATGGCAGACCGCTCGCCACCAAGAATTCCATGTCAATCGCTATACCACAGCTCATCACACTGGCGGAGACTTGTCTACGTATAGTTTTGTTTTGTCGGCCGGTTGCTCCCAACAAAACAATATTATTCAACGGCAATGTTGGTAAAGTTCTCCCGCACTCTTGCTGTATCCTCTCCAGTTCCGTCGTATTTATTATTGATACGTTTGACCCAGTATCGATCATTAACTTGGCTGGGATGCCTTCTACCTTGGCGTCAACATGTATAATTTCATTATTGAAGTTATTGGTGGGACTCCTGTTATCCTCTTCCAATAACTCCTGCCTGATGTCTTTCAGGTAGTTGCACCCGATGATTGTAATACGATTGTGATTATTTACTATATTGCACTCATTCTCATTATCATACCCAGTAGTCAGAAGCAGTAATGGGTTCTGGTTATTTCTTACTGCCTGTGCCCGTTTAAAGGCTCGGCATCATTGTTTCTTTGAGCCATATTATTGGATGCCTCATTCGGGATGCTCAGGGTGGTTACTTGCCGATCTGTTCTATGGTCTTCTGGTCGTTCATGGTGCGACCTTTGTTCAGTGTTGTCCAAACTATTACTCCTACGCGCCGGATAGTACCTCGGTTGGTCCCGTTCTAGGCTCCTCCGCCTTTCTTCGTATCTTCGGTAACTGTTCCCTCTATGGTGGTTGAAACCTCGCTGTCTTCCATCTGTGGCCCGTATGAAGTTCACTCTTGGGCGAGGAAACCTATTATTACTAAAATTACTATTATTGGGACCCAAACGATTAGCATTATTATGGTAAGGACTATTACCATAATTGGGGCTTCTCTGACTATTTACGTTACCAGGGTTGTGATTGTGGTTACCCTGATAACCATTAGAGGGTCGATTCGGGTTTTGCTGGTTGGGACCCGTTCTATTACTGTCATTGTAATTGGTATTATTTCCAGTATTTCCATTATTATAATTATTATTTCGCGGGTATGTCCGAACTCCTTGGTACCCATTATTTACGTGGTTCGCACCTTGGCTATTATTCTGGTACGTCCTTGGTTCGGGCCCATCACTTCTCCTACGACTCTGCCTGTAGTAATCTTCGTTCTCATAATTCTCCAGGAGTTCGGTCATTGCCTGGATGGTTTTTATCTGGCTGCCCCTCCTAGCGCGAATCACTTCCTCATCATAATGATAAGACAGCTTGTTAATTAAGCATTCCTCCGGTATGGCTGGTTCTAAGTGCTTGGCCATACACACTTTGCCGAGGAAATACGCTGTCATTGAGCTGCCGACTTGTGGTTGGAAGCGGCCGTGGCAGATATTATCTCTGATGAGATTCTGTGTGGTCTCTGACCAGTACTTGGCTTTGAACATGCTCTTGAACTGTTCATAGTTATTGATGTCGCTCCGGTTTGCCATCCACCAATGGTCATTCACTTCCCGGAACGACTCGTCAAGGATCTCTCTATTCTGGACCCATCGGTTCCCTCGGTGTTTCTCGATGTACTCCTCTATTCGTGCCAAGAACTCCATTGGCTTCCGTTTGTATTGTCGGAAATTCAGCCATTCTCGGTTCTCTGACATGGGGAAACTGTGATATCCCGATGGTCTGTTTCTGATTGACTCTATCTCCTCCTGGCTCTGACGCATCTGTCCAGTTATGTTTACCATGGCGGCTTCCACGCCGTCGCATCTTTCTGTTACTTGGGTTCTTAATTTATTTACTTCCTCCAGAGCAAATTTCTTGGTCTCCTCTATTTTTGTTTCCTGCTGTTCTTGGACCTGAGTAATTTCCTTTGTTATTACTTCACGGACTTCCAGCACTTCGTTTTCTGTTAGCCGACATCTTTCGTCTACTTCTCGGATCTGCTGGTTAACAACCACAACTTCCTGTTCTAATTTCTTTACTATTGATTTCTTAGTCTCTGTTATCTTTTTATTTAATTCCTCTTTGGCTAACTCAATCCTCTCTTCTAACTTATTCATGTTCTCTTGGTTCGCTTCTCTTAATTCTTCTCTCAGCAGTAAATTGTCCTCTCTCAATTCTTCCCTTAATTGTTGGTTGTCATTTTCTATTTTCCTACTGGTTTCTTCCATTTTCTCTTCTAAATTCTTATTGTTTTCTTCCATTTTCCTTTCCATCTTCTTACTCAAATTTTTACTGGTTTCTTCAATCTTATTACCCAATTCTTCCTTGGTGGACTGGCTGTTGTTATCCATTTTCTTAGTTACTCCTTCTATTTTGGATTCTAGGTTCTTATTATTTTCTTCATTGCTCTTGCTCATTTGTGCAAGCATTTCCATTATCTTCTCTTCCATAGTTTTAATTTTCTCCTTCTCGGGGACATTGACTTCCACTGTCTGCGTTGGTACTTCGGGTCGTTCCTCTGGTGGTTCAGGTTGTTTATGTTCCACCTGGATAAGTAACACTTCCGGATCCTCCACAGGTGTTGCCTCCTTATCCCCCATGTCAAACTCTTTTTCGGCCTCTGCCGCCCTCTTTTTCGATGTAGCTCGTCTCTGCATCTTTCTGCTGTCTATCAATCAATCGCTGCCAAGCTTAGATTATTAAGCCCTCTAAGTTGGACGCCACTTTGTAACAGGACGACCTTTAGGGTTCTGCCTTCTTCCTTAATGCCCAGCGTTGGGTTCGTCACTTTGTAAGAAGACCCCTGTATGTGTGGCTATAATTTGTCTGTCCCACTGTTTGGGCTAGCCACTTGGTCACCAGACCGCTGTATGCCGGTCGTTACAAAAGAATAAAAATAAAATGGAAATTTCAATAATAATAGAATTTCCAAACAATAAAATAATTTTGTTTATGTTTATAGAGGTATGTATACAAGATCAATCTGTTTTTTAAAAGATTCTGGTAAAATTTTAATAACAGGTAGGTATTTATTGACCATCGAGCACTTCTTGAAGATTTGCACCAAGTCTGGAGTTAAATAGATTAACTCCAGGTAATAATCGATTGGTGACTTTCCTTACTGGTCCAATATCTTGTTCAAAATAGAATGTATTCTTCTCACTTAATGCCTTCAGCCTTATAAATACCCTTCAATTACCCTGTGAAATAAGTACAGATACAAAATAATGGAAATATAAAGATTTATTGACAATTTTAAATAAATAATTGATATTTTATCGATGGAGAGCAATTATCGACTCTGTCTCAGGAATTATCGATTGTCATACAGAACAAAATTTTATGTTATATTATATTAAAGACAGGTTCTTTGAGCGATTAAGAATTAATAGTCAGAGAAGGGTGACGAGAGAGTAAAACATTAACAATTAACACATAAATACAATAATTACTATTTAATAGTATTTAAATAATTCAGGTTATGATATTAGAATAAATGTTTTGTCGAACCAATGAAGACTGATGTGACGTCAGTAACTATGATGTAGTAGGCAGGTTTCGTTTTCAAGATGGCCGCTCCTTGGGTTGGTCTCGGCTATTGTATATGCGTCGAGTCAGAAAATTACTATAAAATTACCTTCATCAAGGTCTAAAATGTCCCCGCACTGGTGTAATAAGTCTGTTAATCTATTTAGTGTATTCTGGTGAAGTGTTCTGTGTAAACTTGCGTTAGTTAGTTTATTTTCTATTTGTTCAACTATTACGGTTAAGCTTTCAAGTTGCGGTTAGGTTTGTAGAGTAAATCAGTTGTAATATAATGTTTTACCGTTTACTGTCACTCGTATAGTGAAGTTAGAGGTTTGTTTTCACTATTGTCGTGAATGTTTTTATAGTATTGGCTTCAAAAAGTGTTTAATTTGTCTAACTCCCGTTCACTGATTTCAATGGCTAAACGTTAGCATCATGTTCGACTCGATTTTTTCAGAACGTTTTTGTCACACACCTATTCAGCTTGATATTCAACAAAAGACTAATTAACTTGGTCATAAATCTTGCCCAGTTAATCCTTGAAAAAGTATTGTTAACATTTTTTGACTTCCATACACATTAGAAAATATTACATTATATATGGAATTTTTCTATTTTATTCCTTACTTTTATGAATTACTAATCTTATTATTAGTTTAATCATCTTATTCCCTTTAAATTGATGTATTATAGTCCATATCTGTAGACATTTTGTGGAAATTAACAAATTTTGTTCACACTTTGGAAATATAGGCTCAAAATTGGATTTCCGTTTTTATATAAAATTCCTTCCATTTTAAATATTATTAATACTATTATAATAAATTTTAATTAGTCATATTTCTCTTCCTTTCCTTAAATACATATAAATTACACCTTTGAACTGGTTTTTTGTGTTAATTTGTAGATTTGATATTGCTCTTTAAAATTAATTAATTTATATATTTTGACAATTTACAAAATGTTAAGATATATTTCCTTATTGTCATTTTAATTCATAGGATCATTCCTAGTAGTAGTTAATTGTGTTATCTTATATAAATCTGGGTAGTTTACAGGATTTATTAGTGAATTATACTATTTTATATTGGTTCTCTGATTTCACCAAATGGCCTAGATTTTAGAATTTTATATTTCTTTCTTTCTCAATAATTTAAACTTAATTCCTCCTCTGACTTTACATAACTACAGTTATATGAAAATAACATGATCTATAACTTATTGTTTTGTGTAGTAGTTAATTAACACTACAGTTATTAAAATAATTAATTATGAACATTGTTTAGTAATCTGCACAATTTAACGTATTGCAGATACAGCTTAAACATATCTCTTTTGACTATTTTTAATCTAACATAGCATACCTCTTAGAACATTATTACTGGTATGTAGGTTATTATTTATCAAACATAATTCTTTTTAAAACACATAACATAAATCTTATTTTCTAATAAACCTTACAAATACATTTATTTAATACATTGATTTTAGGACTGTGAAATAACAGTCTATTTAAACATGTTACACTTATTCATACTATATTAGTGTCAGTCCTTTTTGGTTTAAATCATTATTATTGTGATCCCCCACATCAGTAAACATTAATTCCCATACTTTTTATTATCATTTTTTACAAATGTCTTGTAAATAAAGATTTACATTAAAATAATAAAATACTGGAAACCTTCCATTTTATTATTTTATTATGCTGTTTATTATTTAGATTTTAAAGTTGTGATATAGCATACTACTAAGTTATAGTATCACCAACTTTAAGTTTATTGCTTTTTTTAAAAAACACTTAAACAAATTCACTTTCACTGTTGGTTCTGATATTCTGAGTCTTATTATCTCAGATCAGACCTTTAGTCATCATGGACCGTTAAGACTAGTTTATTTTCTTTATTACACAATAGCTTTAGCCGGTGCACTTCTTATAACGCTATACAACACTTTAGTTTTCTCAATAATTACATTTTTATAAGATTTTGGGTATGTTATACTTTCTTTGGCATAGTTTTTGTGGGTTTGGGATTGATAGTAGTTTATATAATAATAGGTTTTACTACGGTGTTTCTTTCATACTATGTCTTCCTCTCCTCCTGTCTTCCTTCTTGTCCTTCTTCCTATCTTCCTTCTGGTATTCATTCTTGTCCCTCTTCTAGTTTTCATTCTTGTCCCTCGTCTAGTCTTCACTCTTCTGTTCTTCTTTCTTCATTCTTGGGTAAACCAAGGTACTTGGTGTTATCACGACTGAGGTTTAGTTTGGAGTATTGAATTTCTTCACTGAACTGACTTTATTCTTCTATTTGTTTTTAGAGTATTTTGGTATTCACCACTCTTTGATTGAGTCTCTTTTTTCGGGATATTGTCTTATGTAACTAGTTTACTGCTCTGAGCTTCCTGGGTAACTTACTGGTATTATACTATGAGTTGATTAGTTGCTTCAATACTTTCTTTGGTTTCTTTTAACAGTGGTTTTAATATATTATGTAGTGAGGATTTTTATCTTATTGTGTTTCATTCCTCTGATTTATTTAAATGTCATTTAATATTATTACAACATTTGTTGATGTAATTAAATTTTATCATTTCATATGATTTACAATGTAGTGGATTTTCTGTCACGCTACAGAATGCCCTTCTCCAGAAGTAATTTTTTCAGACTATACTTGCTTTGTCTGAAACAATTGCTTATGATAATTATTCAAAGTTTGTTATTATTTTTGGACTTCCTTCCATTTTAAAGTTCTCTTATTTATATCTGAGTTTATATCACTCTCACTTGATCTTCCTTGATAGTAATAGTCTTCTGAGTTTCATATTTATTATTTCATTTTTATATTCCTTCTTAGTATTTTCTCCTTGGGATATTTTCTCCCTATCGTTCCCTACTTTGTGAGCTGGTTCAGTTCAGAGAGGCACTGTACGCTACTTTCCTCTGCTGTCCAATACTTCACACATATTTGAGTACAGAGGCAAATCATCTCTGCTCAAAAAACATATTAATCCTGCTGGAATTATCATCAGACAGATTAAAAAAATTATTCAGAATAGTACACATTTGTTACTATTTAAAAAATATCTTTGGGATACTTCACTTATTACTTATTATACTTCTCAGAGATTTTAATATTTCTATCTCAGTTGTTCATCTGACTTATTATCTGGATGTTTCTTTCATTTGATATTATGGTAGGAAGCTCTTCTATTATTACCTTTTTATACTTTTATTATCATATAAATCTTTTGGTTATAAATTCTTTATTACCTTCTGGTTTTTTCATTATAATCTGCATTATTTGTAGTAGCATATCTTTGTGACATTTTTAGACTGTTTCTTGTTTCTTAAAATTTCCACTTGTTCTATTTTCTAGAATTTTTTATAACTGTCATTATCATAATTGTCATTTAATTTATAAATCATTTTATATTAATTCATTTAATTACATACATTTTTGACATTATTTTCACATTATTCCGGTCATTGCGATTATACTTGCAAGTGCTGGTTTTTTTATTTATTTCATTATGAGGTCATATTTTCTCCTCATACCACTTAAAGTTTCATTCTCTCATAATTCCAAAGAAGTTTTTGTACTTTATTTTATTCACTCACTTAAATCGTATTAAAGAATTTTTTCTTTTTTATTTCCTTCAACAACATTTTACGGAAAGGTTTTTACTCTTCATATTGAACTTAGACATGATTAAACTGTCTAGAATTATTTGTTTTTTGACCTTAGATGGTTTTATTTCTAAATTCTCTCCTTCTTTATTATTATATTATAGCCATAAAGTTTTTCTTAGATAATTGGTATGTAAGGTGATCTCATTTATGTTTAAAATTTTGTTGACTTATTTCAAACTCTTCTTATATTATTCTTCTTTTCAAATAATTTCTTTCAAATAATCTTTATGTAAGATTGGCTCACACCTTTTTAGAATTTGGAGGATTTTATGTTTTTAAACTTCTTCTCTTCTATTCTAGCCATAAAGTTTTTTCACATTTTCTTGGTATGTAAGGTTAACTTACACCTTTTTAGAATTTAGAGGTTTTATGTTTTTAAACTTCTTCTTTTCTATTCTAGCCATAAAGTTTTTTCACATTTTCTTGGTATGTAAGGTGAACTTACTTATTTTTTGAATTTAGTTGATTTTTTAATCATAAAATTTCTTCATGGATGCCTGGTTAAAAACACCCTTGACTTTACTTGAACTTATTTCTTTAATTTCGTAGGTGTTGTTGTTATTGTCTTTTGAGACGATATAGGGACCAGTATACAGGAGCAATAACTTTTTTGTTATCCCTTCTAGGGAACTGGGTAATTCCCTATTCTTCAACAACACCATCTCTCCAATGGTATAATGATTAACCTTACCCATGCATTTATTGTATTTGTTCCGCCGTTTCTCCTGATCTTCGGCCACCTTATTACAAAATTGGATTTTATTGAATTTATATTTATGTTCTCTTGGGAACTCCAAGATGTCTGAAATTTCTCTAGGGGGTTGTCTCTCGTACATTGCGGAGTATGGGGTTATTCCTATGGCTGGATGGTAGGCCAGGTTGAGGAATTCTTCAGTGGCCTCCAAGTATTCTTGCCACCTTCTCTGCTGATCATGGCAATATGTTCTTAATAGGCGCCCTACCTCTCGTAAGACTCTTTCGGCCGGGTTACTGCTTGGGTGGTATACGGATGTCTTGTATGTGTGAACCCCCATGGACAGCAGTGTATCCCGCCATCTCCTCCCCTTGAATTGCGTTCCGTGGTCGGTTATGATCGATACCGGTTTTCCGACGGTTGGGAAGTACTGGTCGATCAGGATATTAAGAACTTTCTTCGTAGTCGCCCGATTTGCTGGGTATAGCTTTATGAACTTAGTGTAATGGTCCATAATGATGACGATATATCTGTATCGGTGGCGGCCTCCACTGCGGGGAAATGGCCCGCAGATATCCAGGAATACTTTCTCAAGTTTAAACTGTGATGTTATTGGAATCATCTGCCCTTCTCTTTTCTCGTTATTAGTTTTTACGAGTTGGCAGATGCGACAGTTTCTAATATACCTCCGTACCTTCCGATTGATGTCCTTTATATAACAGTTTTCTTCCAGGGCCTTTACCACCTTTAAAGCGCCCATATGCCCATATCGAACATGATAACTGATCACTACCTCTTTCTCGATATGGGTTGGAATTATTACCTTCCATTCCTCCTTAGATAATGATGGTTTGGAAAACAGGATTCCCTTATGTATAGTATAATATCGGGATATGGTTTCATCTCCTGCTTCCAATCTTGAGATAATATTAATTAATTTCGGGTCAGCTTGTTGGTGTGTGCTTAGTTGTTCTAGAACTGATTGTAGACCGGCGCTGCTGCTGAGAATATGGTACACCTTCAGAATACTCTCCTTCTCCCCCTCGAACGTCTGCTTGTCAATGTCAACTCTAGACAATACGTCCGCGACGACATTCTTCCTTCCGGGGATATACTCCCATTTCAGGTCGTACTCTTGCAGCAATAGTATCCACCGCGTTAACCTTCCATGGCTCAGCTTACATCTCTTAAGGAACGAGATAGATTTATGGTCTGTCCGGACGGTAACGGGATAACCAAGAATATATGTACGGAACTTTCCGCACGCGAACACGACACTCAATAACTCCTTCTCTGTCACATGATAGTTTTTCTCACTCTGATTCAGAGCTCTGCTGGCAAAACAGATTACAAGATGCTCGCCCTCCTCATCCTCTTGATATAAAGTAGTGCCAAGGCTGATGTCACTGGCATCGCAATTTAGAAAGAAAGGCTTGTTAAAATCTGGGTGACGGAGTATAATATGTTTAAGAAATTTTTGTTTTATGAGAGTCAATATGTTTTGTTGTTCATTACCCCAGATCCATTTATTTTTAGATGACAGTTGCGGCTGGAATCTGGCAGTCAGTTCGGAGTACTTTTCCTGGAACTTGCGGTAGTAGTTACAGAGTCCCAGGAACGACTGTAACTGCCTTCGATTCTTTGGTGTAGGAAAGTTCTGAATTGCTTCGACTTTTTCAGCCGACGGTGAGATTCCCTTATCATTTAATATGAAGCCCAAGAATTGTATCTCTTTAGCAATAAAATGAGACTTTGCTAACTTCAGAGTAATATTGTTTGCTGCTAGCTTCTGTAAGACATGTTCCACACGGTAGCAGTGTTCCTCCCAAGTTTCTGAGGACACTAGCAAGTCATCGACGTATACGGTGGTGAATTTTAGTGCTTCTTGGCCAAGTATTTGATCCATGCAGTGCACAAAGACTGCGACTGAGTTTACCAGTCCGAAGGGCAACTTCTTAAACTGGTAGTTCCGCCCTTCGAATATAAAGGCCAGATACTGGCGACTCTGTGGATGTAATTCCACCTGCCAGTATCCGCACACCGTATCCCAGGTAGTGAAGTATTTGGTACCGTGGAATCGTTTTAATATCTCCTCAATCTCACCGGGCGAAGTCCTGTCATTTATGATCATCTTATTTATCTCGCGCGCATCTAAACATAAACGGACTTGTCCGTTTTTCTTAGGAATAGCCACGATAGGACTTGTGTAAGGGGAATGGCTACTCTCTATAATGTCACGGTTAATCATTTGCTCTATTTCAGCTCTTACTGCCTGCTTTCGTGATTGCGCTATGGGGTAAGACTTCCGGTTAAAGTCTACAGTGTCTCGGAATTGTAGAGTACACTGGAAATTCTTCACTTTACCGGGCTCATCAGAAAAGACTGATTTATATTTATTGTATATATCGATTAATTTGTTCGCTTGGTTTGTTGTTAACCCTTCTCCAGTTGTACCGCTCCGGAAATCCCTGATCTCCTGGATTTTTTGCGACCATAAATCTTCATTGGAGGTGTCGTCTATTTTCTGTTCAATTATGGATGTTGGTTGTATGTAATTGATTTTTCGGATTTGCTGATGGATACTATCGGGAACGACTTGGTCACTACCCACCAAGTTCGCAGTCCAAGTATGTCCGTTTGAAAACAGTGATAATGTTTCAGTTCTTAAGTTAATGATGGCGGAATTTCTCCTAAGCACATCACACCCGACCAGTATATTAAATGGCAGACCGCTCGCCACCAAGAATTCCATGTCAATCGCTATACCACAGCTCATCACACTGGCGGAGACTTGTCTACGTATAGTTTTGTTTTGTCGGCCGGTTGCTCCCAACAAAACAATATTATTCAACGGCAATGTTGGTAAAGTTCTCCCGCACTCTTGCTGTATCCTCTCCAGTTCCGTCGTATTTATTATTGATACGTTTGACCCAGTATCGATCATTAACTTGGCTGGGATGCCTTCTACCTTGGCGTCAACATGTATAATTTCATTATTGAAGTTATTGGTGGGACTCCTGTTATCCTCTTCCAATAACTCCTGCCTGATGTCTTTCAGGTAGTTGCACCCGATGATTGTAATACGATTGTGATTATTTACTATATTGCACTCATTCTCATTATCATACCCAGTAGTCAGAAGCAGTAATGGGTTCTGGTTATTTCTTACTGCCTGTGCCCGTTTAAAGGCTCGGCATCATTGTTTCTTTGAGCCATATTATTGGATGCCTCATTCGGGATGCTCAGGGTGGTTACTTGCCGATCTGTTCTATGGTCTTCTGGTCGTTCATGGTGCGACCTTTGTTCAGTGTTGTCCAAACTATTACTCCTACGCGCCGGATAGTACCTCGGTTGGTCCCGTTCTAGGCTCCTCCGCCTTTCTTCGTATCTTCGGTAACTGTTCCCTCTATGGTGGTTGAAACCTCGCTGTCTTCCATCTGTGGCCCGTATGAAGTTCACTCTTGGGCGAGGAAACCTATTATTACTAAAATTACTATTATTGGGACCCAAACGATTAGCATTATTATGGTAAGGACTATTATCATAATTGGGGCTTCTCTGACTATTTACGTTACCAGGGTTGTGATTGTGGTTACCCTGATAACCATTAGAGGGTCGATTCGGGTTTTGCTGGTTGGGACCCGTTCTATTACTGTCATTGTAATTGGTATTATTTCCAGTATTTCCATTATTATAATTATTATTTCGCGGGTATGTCCGAACTCCTTGGTACCCATTATTTACGTGGTTCGCACCTTGGCTATTATTCTGGTACGTCCTTGGTTCGGGCCCATCACTTCTCCTACGACTCTGCCTGTAGTAATCTTCGTTCTCATAATTCTCCAGGAGTTCGGTCATTGCCTGGATGGTTTTTATCTGGCTGCCCCTCCTAGCGCGAATCACTTCCTCATCATAATGATAAGACAGCTTGTTAATTAAGCATTCCTCCGGTATGGCTGGTTCTAAGTGCTTGGCCATACACACTTTGCCGAGGAAATACGCTGTCATTGAGCTGCCGACTTGTGGTTGGAAGCGGCCGTGGCAGATATTATCTCTGATGAGATTCTGTGTGGTCTCTGACCAGTACTTGGCTTTGAACATGCTCTTGAACTGTTCATAGTTATTGATGTCGCTCCGGTTTGCCATCCACCAATGGTCATTCACTTCCCGGAACGACTCGTCAAGGATCTCTCTATTCTGGACCCATCGGTTCCCTCGGTGTTTCTCGATGTACTCCTCTATTCGTGCCAAGAACTCCATTGGCTTCCGTTTGTATTGTCGGAAATTCAGCCATTCTCGGTTCTCTGACATGGGGAAACTGTGATATCCCGATGGTCTGTTTCTGATTGACTCTATCTCCTCCTGGCTCTGACGCATCTGTCCAGTTATGTTTACCATGGCGGCTTCCACGCCGTCGCATCTTTCTGTTACTTGGGTTCTTAATTTATTTACTTCCTCCAGAGCAAATTTCTTGGTCTCCTCTATTTTTGTTTCCTGCTGTTCTTGGACCTGAGTAATTTCCTTTGTTATTACTTCACGGACTTCCAGCACTTCGTTTTCTGTTAGCCGACATCTTTCGTCTACTTCTCGGATCTGCTGGTTAACAACCACAACTTCCTGTTCTAATTTCTTTACTATTGATTTCTTAGTCTCTGTTATCTTTTTATTTAATTCCTCTTTGGCTAAATCAATCCTCTCGTCTAACTTATTCATGTTCTCTTGGTTCGCTTCTCTTAATTCTTCTCTCAGCAGTAAATTGTCCTCTCTCAATTCTTCCCTTAATTGTTGGTTGTCATTTTCTATTTTCCTACTGGTTTCTTCCATTTTCTCTTCTAAATTCTTATTGTTTTCTTCCATTTTCCTTTCCATCTTCTTACTCAAATTTTTACTGGTTTCTTCAATCTTATTACCCAATTCTTCCTTGGTGGACTGGCTGTTGTTATCCATTTTCTTAGTTACTCCTTCTATTTTGGATTCTAGGTTCTTATTATTTTCTTCATTGCTCTTGCTCATTTGTGCAAGCATTTCCATTATCTTCTCTTCCATAGTTTTAATTTTCTCCTTCTCGGGGACATTGACTTCCACTGTCTGCGTTGGTACTTCGGGTCGTTCCTCTGGTGGTTCAGGTTGTTTATGTTCCACCTGGATAAGTAACACTTCCGGATCCTCCACAGGTGTTGCCTCCTTATCCCCCATGTCAAACTCTTTTTCGGCCTCTGCCGCCCTCTTTTTCGATGTAGCTCGTCTCTGCATCTTTCTGCTGTCTATCAATCAATCGCTGCCAAGCTTAGATTATTAAGCCCTCTAAGTTGGACGCCACTTTGTAACAGGACGACCTTTAGGGTTCTGCCTTCTTCCTTAATGCCCAGCGTTGGGTTCGTCACTTTGTAAGAAGACCCCTGTATGTGTGGCTATAATTTGTCTGTCCCACTGTTTGGGCTAGCCACTTGGTCACCAGACCGCTGTATGCCGGTCGTTACAAAAGAATAAAAATAAAATGGAAATTTCAATAATAATAGAATTTCCAAACAATAAAATAATTTTGTTTATGTTTATAGAGGTATGTATACAAGATCAATCTGTTTTTTAAAAGATTCTGGTAAAATTTTAATAACAGGTAGGTATTTATTGACCATCGAGCACTTCTTGAAGATTTGCACCAAGTCTGGAGTTAAATAGATTAACTCCAGGTAATAATCGATTGGTGACTTTCCTTACTGGTCCAATATCTTGTTCAAAATAGAATGTATTCTTCTCACTTAATGCCTTCAGCCTTATAAATACCCTTCAATTACCCTGTGAAATAAGTACAGATACAAAATAATGGAAATATAAAGATTTATTGACAATTTTAAATAAATAATCGATATTTTATCGATGGAGAGCAATTATCGACTCTGTCTCAGGAATTATCGATTGTCATACAGAACAAAATTTTATGTTATATTATATTAAAGACAGGTTCTTTGAGCGATTAAGAATTAATAGTCAGAGAAGGGTGACGAGAGAGTAAAACATTAACAATTAACACATAAATACAATAATTACTATTTAATAGTATTTAAATAATTCAGGTTATGATATTAGAATAAATGTTTTGTCGAACCAATGAAGACTGATGTGACGTCAGTAACTATGATGTAGTAGGCAGGTTTCGTTTTCAAGATGGCCGCTCCTTGGGTTGGTCTCGGCTATTGTATATGCGTCGAGTCAGAAAATTACTATAAAATTACCTTCATCAAGGTCTAAAATGTCCCCGCACTGGTGTAATAAGTCTGTTAATCTATTTAGTGTATTCTGGTGAAGTGTTCTGTGTAAACTTGCGTTAGTTAGTTTATTTTCTATTTGTTCAACTATTACGGTTAAGCTTTCAAGTTGCGGTTAGGTTTGTAGAGTAAATCAGTTGTAATATAATGTTTTACCGTTTACTGTCACTCGTATAGTGAAGTTAGAGGTTTGTTTTCACTATTGTCGTGAATGTTTTTATAGTATTGGCTTCAAAAAGTGTTTAATTTGTCTAACTCCCGTTCACTGATTTCAATGGCTAAACGTTAGCATCATGTTCGACTCGATTTTTTCAGAACGTTTTTGTCACACACCTATTCAGCTTGATATTCAACAAAAGACTAATTAACTTGGTCATAAATCTTGCCCAGTTAATCCTTGAAAAAGTATTGTTAACATTTTTTGACTTCCATACACATTAGAAAATATTACATTATATATGGAATTTTTCTTTTTTATTCCTTACTTTTATGAATTACTAATCTTATTATTAGTTTAATCATCTTATTCCCTTTAAATTGATGTATTATAGTCCATATCTGTAGACATTTTGTGGAAATTAACAAATTTTGTTCACACTTTGGAAATATAGGCTCAAAATTGGATTTCCGTTTTTATATAAAATTCCTTCCATTTTAAATATTATTAATACTATTATAATAAATTTTAATTAGTCATATTTCTCTTCCTTTCCTTAAATACATATAAATTACACCTTTGAACTGGTTTTTTGTGTTAATTTGTAGATTTGATATTGCTCTTTAAAATTAATTAATTTATATATTTTGACAATTTACAAAATGTTAAGGTATATTTCCTTATTGTCATTTTAATTCATAGGATCATTCCTAGTAGTAGTTAATTGTGTTATCTTATATAAATCTGGGTAGTTTACAGGATTTATTAGTGAATTATACTATTTTATATTGGTTCTCTGATTTCACCAAATGGCCTAGATTTTAGAATTTTATATTTCTTTCTTTCTCAATAATTTAAACTTAATTCCTCCTCTGACTTTACATAACTACAATTATATGAAAATAACATGATCTATAGCTTATTGTTTTGTGTAGTAGTTAATTAACACTACAGTTATTAAAATAATTAATTATGAACATTGTTTAGTAATCTGCACAATTTAACATATTGCAGATACAGCTTAAACATATCTCTTTTGACTATTTTTAATCTAACATAGCATACCTCTTAGAACATTATTACTGGTATGTAGGTTATTATTTATCAAACATAATTCTTTTTAAAACACATAACATAAATCTTATTTTCTAATAAACCTTACAAATACATTTATTTAATACATTGATTTTAGGACTGTGAAATAACAGTCTATTTAAACATGTTACACTTATTCATACTATATTAGTGTCAGTCCTTTTTGGTTTAAATCATTATTATTGTGATCCCCCACATCAGTAAACATTAATTCCCATACTTTTTATTATCATTTTTTACAAATGTCTTGTAAATAAAGATTTACATTAAAATAATAAAATACTGGAAACCTTCCATTTTATTATTTTATTATGCTGTTTATTATTTAGATTTTAAAGTTGTGATATAGCATACTACTAAGTTATAGTATCACCAACTTTAAGTTTATTGCTTTTTTTAAAAAACACTTAAACAAATTCACTTTCACTGTTGGTTCTGATATTCTGAGTCTTATTATCTCAGATCAGACCTTTAGTCATCATGGACCGTTAAGACTAGTTTATTTTCTTTATTACACAATAGCTTTAGCCGGTGCACTTCTTATAACGCTATACAACACTTTAGTTTTCTCAATAATTACATTTTTATAAGATTTTGGGTATGTTATACTTTCTTTGGCATAGTTTTTGTGGGTTTGGGATTGATAGTAGTTTATATAATAATAGGTTTTACTACGGTGTTTCTTTCATACTATGTCTTCCTCTCCTCCTGTCTTCCTTCTTGTCCTTCTTCCTATCTTCCTTCTGGTATTCATTCTTGTCCCTCTTCTAGTTTTCATTCTTGTCCCTCGTCTAGTCTTCACTCTTCTGTTCTTCTTTCTTCATTCTTGGGTAAACCAAGGTACTTGGTGTTATCACGACTGAGGTTTAGTTTGGAGTATTGAATTTCTTCACTGAACTGACTTTATTCTTCTATTTGTTTTTAGAGTATTTTGGTATTCACCACTCTTTGATTGAGTCTCTTTTTTCGGGATATTGTCTTATGTAACTGGTTTACTGCTCTGAGCTTCCTGGGTAACTTACTGGTATTATACTATGAGTTGATGAGTTGCTTCAATACTTTCTTTGGTTTCTTTTAACAGTGGTTTTAATATATTATGTAGTGAGGATTTTTATCTTATTGTGTTTCATTCCTCTGATTTATTTAAATGTCATTTAATATTATTACAACATTTGTTGATGTAATTAAATTTTATCATTTCATATGATTTACAATGTAGTGGATTTTCTGTCACGCTACAATATATGGAAAGTGTATTTATATAAAAGAACGTGAAAAAAAATAACTTTACAAAAAGAATTGAACTGTCATGTAAAAATAGTGGATATTGAATCACTCAAGTATCCATCTCTAAGCGTTTTGAAGAAGCAGTCTGTAAATAGTATACGTTGTCCATATGATCACTCTTCAACAAACTGTGCATTAAGTAACGTGTTTTATATTACTAAATGGATAATTCAATATTGGAACTGTTTGTGTGATGAACATGATGAAGAAACTAAAAGAATAAATTGTTGGGACTGTATGATTGCTTAACTTTTATTGTAATTATATGTAAAATAAAGGTTTTTAAAAAAATAAAAAATTTAAAAAACATTTTCATTTTTGATTTATTACTTACTAAATACAAAGCATACATGTATAAATATAATTTTTTCTATTACAAAAAACATATAATTACCATTCATAAACATACATACATTCTTTTACAATACAAAATTGTTGTACTACATACAAAAGATTCGATGATTTTTTATATTACAAAAAACATATAATTACCATTTATAAACATACATACAATATGATTTTTTTATACCAGCTTTTTTTTTTGTTACATATAATATAAGTTTTTTATACTAAAAAACATATACATATAATTACATAATATATACAATGTTTATTTTTATACCAGCTTTTTTTTTGTTACTTACAAAAAACAATATGATGAAGAGGAACTTCAAAAGTTTTTAAATTTATTTTTTTTAACGTTTTGAATAGTCGATAAATGTTTCGCTACATTTAGAACCATTTTGTACAATTGAATATATTTCGGATCTTTTTCAGATCCAACTAAAAACGTGGTTCTATAAGCAGCTTTAGTCCATCTGTCTTTTACCTCAATTCCTTTCAAATCTTTGGTATCTATGATTTCAATCTTCAGTAGATAACGTCCCGTTTCCCCAGGTGTTTTTAAGGTTTTTCTTGTTCCATTCGATTGGAACATTACAGATTGTTCAAACAAACTACTCTTTCTTTCACTCTTAGATTTTCTTACGGATGTAAATATTTTTTCAAGTTCTCTCTCATCATCACCATCATCATCATCATTATCATCATTATCATCATCATCATCATTATGATCAATATCAATATCAATATCGTTACCAACGTAAATATTTTTCATATTAAAATCAAGATAATTTTTTATTAAATTATTTAATATAACAAAAGTTGATTTAATTATATTTTTTTCATTAAAATTTGGAATTGTATTGATTATATTATCATAAATTTCTTCAATGTCAAATAGGTAATTATTAAGTTGAACTATTTTGTCCTGCGAATTCACATCTAACTTAATTTCCAGAGCAATTTTTATTCGTTTTACTACCTCACTCAATCTCATATATAATGTTATAACCTCTATATTGTCAACATTAATTAATTCTGTTTTAACACTTTTCATGCACATTTCCCAACTTTGGATTGAAGTCAGACCTAAGAAGTAGAATAATTTGAATACTTCTTCTAATGACATAACGGAGTCCATGATTACTTGATAGAAGGTAAGATTGAAATGTCAAAATCTATAACATACAAAATAAAAATTTGTTAACTAAACAAAGACAAATTACAGATAGAGAAACGTACAGAGCGCATTATTTGTAACTGGTAACCACGAATCCCTTGAAAAAAAATATTAGTCATATACTACAAAATAATAATTTGTTAACTAATCAAAGACAAATTACAGATAGAGAAACGTATAGAACGCATTATTTGTAACTGGTAACCACGAACCCCTTGAAAAAATATTAGTCATATACTAAACAAAGACAAATAATTTATAACCAAGATAAGAAACGTATAGAACACATTATACCTTCACTTTACATGTTTTTGAAACATACATATTAAAACATAGAAAAGACTTATAACAAAGATAAATAATTTTGAATAGAGTATAAAACATTATATATGTACATATGAATGAGATACTGGATCTAAACATAAAATTTTTAAACTATAAATCCTTTATTAACTTTTTTATAAACGGTCTTAGAGTTGACTCTGGTCTGTCAACTATCATTTTTAATTTTACAATTTCTTCGGATGTTAACCTTTTTGTTGAAAAAAAACCATTTAGAAAGAAGACGGTCCTCCTCCTGTTTTAAATGTAAGAAACGATTCTCCTGTGTTGATAATTCTTGATCCATCAAGATAGATGATACAGACGTTAATGGTTCAAAAAACAGCTGTAAATGTGATCTATGTAAATCAAATACGGTTTAAAAATGACATAGGAAACACTTATAACAAAGACAAATTAATTTTTTTGAATAGAATTTAGGAAAGATTTATAACAAAGATTAAATTTTGAAGAGTATAAAACTTAATTAAAAAAAAAATGACATACGAAAAACACAACTCATTTACAGATAACCAAGAATCACTGTACATGTTCTTGAAAAAAATATTTTAAAACAGTAAATTAACATAAGATAATATTGTTACCTTAATGACGATCGCAGACTGTAATAGCTGGTACGTTTCTGGATGTTGAATCATAATTTTCAATCGGTTTATATACACAGAAAATGTGTTATCAGTTTCATTGTAGTTAATACAGTTACACGTTCTCAATAGTAGGAGATCAAAAGATCAAGTAAATAACTTGTTTACCGAATTCATTATCAGTTGCGTAAGTAGGAGATCAAAAGATCAAGTAAATACCGACGAGATCAAAAGGTTACGTAAATCGAAAGATCAAAAGATCAAGTAAATAACTTGTTTACCGAATTCATTATCAGTCACGACGAGATCAAGAGGTTACGGCGTCATCGGTTGATTGTTAGTATAAATAGTCGTACAGTAAAAACAACAAGTCATAGCAAAAGATTGATTCAGCATAGGTCTCAACAAAATTGTAAGTATAATTTATCAACAGTAACTAATAAATAAAGATTTTTAATTTTTTATTAGTATGTTGTAATCACATGTAAGCAATCACGTTGTCTGATAATAAGTAAAAATATACTCGTATAGATAACAAAAACATCCAAAATATTCTTTTACAGTAGCTAATAAACTCGTTTACAACTTTTGATTTCAGTTAACATGGAAAAAAATCTGCCTTTTAAAAAACGTCAGTTTATTAGAAACGAAAATTTTAATAATAGAAACGATCCTCAATCTGGACCTTCACATGCACAAGATTCGCATGTCAGATATCAAGTGTCCGATTCATTTATTAATACAAACGATCCTCTACCTGGGTCATCGCACGTACAGGATACAGAACCTGATCCATCGCACAGCAGACCTCAAGCGTCTGATTTTAATAGCGCAAACGATCTTCAACCTGGACCGTCACACGATTGGTATCAAACGTCTGATTCGATAAGTTTATCACCATCATCAGCATCATCATCATCATTGTATAATAATAGAAAAACAAGTAGATTAAGGAATACAACAATTGAAAATGAATTCATTGAAATTGAGAATGCGTTCAAAGGTAACTTAAAAACATTTTTTTATAAAAATACCAACGAACATGTTAAAGATATCTGTTTATTATTATTACATTTAGAACTAATAATAATAAATATTTTATATAATATGGTTTCGTTATATAACGCAATTAAATTTAACATAGTAGTAGAATGCACTTACGTAAGACCTGTTTTAAATGATTATCAAGATAGATCATTTAAAACTAAAAATATTACTCTCTTCCAAAGTAGTTCACTAACAAGTATAATACGAGATATCAATAATAATATTTGCTCTGAAGAAGAGACATATTTACAAAAAGGATCCGGATGGACTTTACATTCAATAGATGGAATTTTATTAAGAATAAATCGTTTCAAACCGTTAAAAGGCAGCTCGTACATCCCACTACCGTTACATTTAACCACAAAAAAATGTATAAGTAATCCCAAAAATAACGATTATTTATGTTTTAAATGGGCGATTCTTTGTCGTTATATAAAAAACTCACATCCAGAGCGAATTAATTTTCGATATAAGCATATCGAAAATAAATTTAATTTTAATAATATTAATTTTCCTACACCATTAAGAGATATAAAAGTTTTTGAAAAGAATAATAACATTTCTATAAATGTTTATGGTGTAGAAAAAGGTAAAATAATTTATCCACTAAAAGTGTGCGAAAATGAGCAATGTAATCATTTTGATCTTTTATTATTAAACAAAGATGACAACTATCATTATTGTTACATCAGTAATTTTAATAGATTAATAAAATCTCAATTAACAAAAAATCATGACAATATTGAAGTCTGTAAATGCTGTCTTACCTATTTTACTGCAAAATCTAAAAAATTAAAAGATCATAAAAGGTACTGTGGAAAATATACACCTGTTCGTGTAACAATGCCTTCTGACCATTTACAATTTCGAAATTTTCATTATCAATTTAGGGTACCAATAGTCGCGTATGCAGATTTTGAATGTATTTTGAGACCGATTAAAACGTGCTACCCACATCCAAAATATTCTTTTACAGTAGCTAATGAACTTCATGAACCTATGAGTTTTTGTGTTTACTTTGTAATCGATGATTCAGTACCGAATTTTATTAAAAATCAATTACCATCACAACCTTACATATATAGAGGTATAAACGCTGCACAAAACTTTATGTCCTATCTTATAGATATTACCAATCGACTTGGTTCATTATTAAAAGAAGTCGAACCAATACAAATGACAAAACAAGACAAGATTAAATTCAAAGCAGCAACACATTGTGAAATGTGTATGCGAAATTTTACATTACTCTACAAACCCGTCAGAGATCATTGCCATCTTACCGGTTTATATCGTGCAGCATTATGTAACGATTGCAATCTAAAACGTCAGAATCAAAAGTTCATTCCTATTTTTATTCATGCAAGTTCTAATTATGACTCACATTTTATTATTCGACAGTTGGGTTGCGATAACGAAAATATTTATGTTATACCAAATTCGACAGAAAAATATATTTCTTTTTCCAAAAAAACTATAAATGGCATAACTATTAGATTTGTTGATACCTATCGCTTTTTAGATAGATCACTTTCTGAATTAAGTAACAATTTACCAAACAATAAATTTTTTTATACAAGTAAATTTTTTTCCGATAATGACATGCAATTAGTTACACGAAAAGGTGTATATCCATACGAATATACAGATTCGTGGGATAAATTAGTAGAGTGTCAGCTTCCATCAAAAGCATACTTTTATAGTAAATTAAATGACGAAACCGTAAGCGATGAAGATTACATTCACGCTCTTAACGTTTGGAACCACTTCAAAATCAAAAATTTAGGAGAATACAGCGATTTATATTTAAAAATCGATGTACTACTTTTATGTGATTGCTTTGAAAATTTTAGATCTCTTTGTGTATCGTCATACAACTTAGATTCCGCACATTATTTCACGTTGCCAGGGTTTGCTTTTGACGCTATGCTGTATCTTACTAAAATTAAACTTGAATTACTCATTGATATCGATAAATACATTTTTTTTGAGAGCGGGGTACGTGGGGGTTTATCTGTTAATATCAAGAAGCATTCAATTGCTAACAATACATATATATCAACATATAACCCAGATAAGCCTAAAACATTTCTAACATATTTAGATGCAAATAATTTGTCAGGGTGGGCAATGTGTAAATGTATACCGTATTCAAATTTTAAGTGGGTTAAAGAAACTGATAAAATAAATATCTTAAACGTACCTGACGAATCAGAAATAGGATATGTATTAGAAGTTGATATTGAGTATCCACAAAATTTACATGATGAGGACAGAGATCTACCATTCATGCCTGTTAATAAAAGCGTAAACAATACAAAACAAACAAAATTAGTTGCTACATTAGAAAATAAAGAGAGATATATTTGTCATTATGTTAATTTAAAACAAGCTATTAATCATGGTTTAAAAGTAACGAAAATTCATAGAATATTACAATTTTCACAAAAACCATGGTTAAAGCCGTACATAAATCTAAATACTATAAAACGACAAGATGCAAAAAATGAGTTTGAAAAAGACTTTTTTAAATTACTAAATAATTCCGTCTTCGGAAAGTGTATGGAAAATGTTCGGAAACAAATAAATTTAAATCTAGTATGTAATGAAAAAAAATTATTGAAACTCATATCAAAACCAACTTTCAAAGACAGAATTATTTACGATGAATCACTTTGTGCAGTATTATCAAATAAAACATCCGTTTATCTAAACAAACCCATTTATTTAGGTTTTTCTGTTTTAGAATTAAGTAAGACTCTAATGTATGATTTTCACTATAACGTAATGAAAAAGAAATATGGAAACAATATTTCCCTTTTATATACAGATACAGATAGCTTGTTTTACGAAATAATTACAAATGATTTTTACAGAGATATGTTGGATCCTGATTTAAAAACGTATTTTGATACTAGTGAATTTTCATCAGATCATATGTGCTACTCATTAACAAATAAAAAAGTTTTAGGTAAATTTAAAGACGAATGTAAAAGTATTCCAATTAAAGAATTTATTGGTTTACGTTCAAAATTATATACTTTTACAACGAACGAAAACAAAATCACAAAAAAAGCAAAAGGTATAAAAAAATGCGTAATTAAAAAAAACATTGAATTTAGTGATTTTAAAAAATGTCTTTTTAATTCATTATCAGATGAACAAAAACATAGAATGATGACAATATTTAGATCGAAAAGTCACATCGTTAAAACTGTAACTATTAATAAATTTGCATTGAGTAACACAGATGATAAAAGAGTAATATGTGAAAACGGTATAAATACATTGCCGTATGGTCATTACTCCTTACAATAATGCGAATAAACTGATCTATGACATATTTTATGTATGTGTTTTAATACAATTATAGTAATGTATGAGTTTACCTATATAACATATTTTATGTATGTATTTTTTAATATAATCAGTAATGTATGAGTTTACCTATATCAATCTTTTGCTATCATTGTGTAAACTGTTTGTTAAAATCCACCATCTAATACGGTTCCTGTACCATCTTTTAAAATATATGTTCTAGGTACTGTTTGTTTAATATTATGGATTGTAAATATTTCATTTATCCAATTTAATGTATTACCTATATATCATATTTTATGTATGTATTTTTAATATAATCAGTAATGTATGAGTTTACCTATATCAATCTTTTGCTATCATTATGTAAACTGTTTGTTAAAATTATTCAAATAAAATGATCTGTGAGATAAATCCACCATCTAATACGGTTCTTGTATCATCTTTTAAAAAATATATGTTCTAGGTACTGTTTGTTTAAATATTATGAATTGTAAATATTTCATTTATCCAATTTAATGTATGAGTTTACCTATATTAATCTTTTGCTATCATTATATAAACTGTTGTTAAAATTATCCGAATAAAATAATCTATAACATATTTTATGTATGTGTATTTATTTTAATACCTGAACAAAAAAATGATTAATAAATCAACAAGATTCAAACAATTTCTTACACAACATTTCATTACACAAAAAATGCTCATTAAAACGCTTACTGAGAACGTGATTGAATTAATTGCAATGAAACTGATAAGAAATTCGATAAACAAGTTATTTACTTGATCTTTTGATCTCCTACTTACAACACGTACTGAAAAAACGTAATTGTATTAAACTGCAATGAATCTATCCAAATACCAACCAAAATCCTTACAGACTGGTAAACGCTGGGTTTGTATATCAAGGAAATGAGGATACCGTACGGTGTTTATCGTGTCGAGTAAGGTTTGAGGATTGGACAGCGGACGATTGTCCTGTCGCATTTACATGCGAGGGTGATGTCTAAATGTTAGTTTGTAACGATGCAACTTGCTGATGTAATCTATGATCATTATTAAGGTAACAATTATTTTTATTTTTTTGTTAATTTTTACTGTTTAAAAAATATGATTTCTTACTCGTTATACAGATTTATTAATTACTAAAATCATATATACAAAAACATACATATATTACGATTTTGTATACACAAAAAATGTTTATATACTATAGATCATGTTTTCATTCGTTATCGTTAAGTCATTTAAATCGATCATTGAGAAACTTGATGATATCACTACAATGTGTAGACACATAACAACAAACACAAGTATCCGGTCCATCCACAGTAGATTCATGTGCCCATGAACATTCAAGAAAATGTGTAAACGTCTCACCGCTTTGTTCTCTACGTTCCGGTGTAATCTCTTTCAGTCCGTCTGAATTATAAAATTCCAACACCTTACGACACTTTTGGAGTACCAACAATGTATCTCGCATAAATTCAATCTCTGCTTTAGTTTTATTCTTAATAAATCTTTCAAACATAGGATGAGATAAGACATCTTGCAATGTTAAATTCTTCATTTTGACTGAACTATCAAAGTTCATGTTTACGTTGATTACAACGTTATCACGTTGACATATCGTATGGAAGAACGTTGTACCACGTTCAACAATTCATTTTCAACTGCTATACAACACATGATTTCATCGCTAGGTGTCAATAAAAACGACGTTATCTACACTGTGAAAGGGAAAAAACGCTGACGTGTATGTTTATGTTTTTACTAGGTCAGTGTGTTGCCGAGGTCATGTTTACGACGTTATCACTGTGAAAGGAAAAAACAGCAACGCTGACGTATATGTTTACATTTTTACTAGGTCAGTGTGTTGTCGAGGTCATGTTTACGAAGTTATCACAAAGAACGTTTGTTTATGTTTACGTTTTTTACGGTTTGGAACACTAATAAACCAACTATTAACGTGTATTATATATAAATGAATAGATTTTTTATTCAAAAAAATTATGAATTAGCTAAGGATTGAACAATTGATACTTACCTTACATATAATATATTATTAGAATAACATAGTTACACGTTACCGACTAAGCTAATTCATATCTTATCTGTATACCATGACAATCATTACATTTAAATGTAATATATTAGATGAAGACTACGCTATCTACACTGTAAAAGGAAACAAGCAGTTTATGTTTACGTTTTTAAATGTGCAAAGCCGACGTGTATGTTTCTTCAATCTGTGTTGTATTATCGGTTAAAGAATTTATTAGTAATATTTGATCAATTACTATATAATAAATTTTTAACTCACGACATGTTATTAACAAAGATGTTGGAACACTAATAAACCAACTGCTAACGTGTATTATATATAAATTAATAATTTTTTTTATTCAAAGGAATGATTATGTTTACGTTTTTAAATGAGCAAAGCCGACGTGTATGTTTACATTTTTTACTAGGTCATGTTTACGACGTTATCACATTTTAAATGTACAAAGCCGACGTGTATGTTTATGTTTACATTTTTTACTAGGTCAGTGTGTCGTCGAGGTCATGTTTACGACGTTATCACAAGAACGTTTGTTTATGTTTACGTTTTTTACGGTCGTGTAAACGAACTCGGAATGTTTATGTTTACATTTCTACTAGGTCAGCGTGTTGTCGAGGTCATGTTTACGACGTTATCACTAGACAGTTTGTTTATGTTTACGTTTTTTACTAGGTCAGTGTGTTACGGTCTAGTGACCTCGAGGTCGTGTTTACATTGATTAGAAAAGGTCAACGGGGTTATCTGTTGATTACGAAAGGTCAACGGGGTTATCTGCTGATTAATTCGAGGTGAATTGGGGTTTTCAGCGATAAGGCGGGGTTAATTGGATTTTAATTGGGGTCATCGCTGATAAGGCGGGGTTATCACTGATAAGGTGACCTCTTGACATGACCTCTGACCTTGTCCTAGACCTCTGACCTGTCCCAGAAAGAACATTTATATACTACTCGTGTAGATTGGAATGAGACACAGATGGTCGACACCATTTTAATAGGACTGTTACCTGAGGAAAGATCTCGTTTATCGTTGATAAATAGACCAAACACAATTGCTGATCTAGAACAGTGCAGTATCCATTCGTCAAATGTATAGTACTCCGATCAAAATAGACATGCAATGAAACCCGCAGAAACTAATAGAAATGAATTGCGAGCCCTAGTGCCCGATGTAACAACCCCGCATGAAAGGCAAGTTTGCAGTAGACCTCACAATGTGCGCAAATCTGGTAAGTTAAGTGTAATACCATATAAAGCGGAAACAAGGTACCCTCCGCGCAATAAACCCATCTGTTATAATTGCGGCAAATATGGACACATAAGAAAAGACTGCAAGAGCAAGCCATTGGAACGTAAACACTCAGATCCAAAAAAACATGTAAGGCAGGGAGACCCGAAATCCTGTGTCTTCCGCAGCAACTCGAAATCTGGTGAACCTAAAGAAACTTATAAAAAAAAAATATATTTTATAACCAACGTGGAAGGAAAAGATGTTCGAAAGAAATAGATCCCTATGTGAGAGAATTTCGTGAAAAATGTAACGCGATAAATAAATGTAACTGGACTAAAAGTCATTACCGTTAATACGAGTTGACTTAGGCGTTACCTCCACAATCGCATTAATTGATTCGGGATCTAGCAGAACTTTAATCAGCCAAGAATTAGCGGACAAATTAGCGAAACACCATCTAGTAAAACGGAGTCAACCGGTAAATATAAAGTGTGCTACCGCCAATAAACGAAATATAATAATAAAACTGAGCATTACCGTTAAGGTTAAAATCAAGAACCTAACCTGGATGTTTACAATGTTAGTATGTAAGGAATTAGGACCTGATTGAATATTAGGTGCAGACTTTATTAGTAAAACGGGAATGATTCTTGACATCTATGAGCAAAAGTATTATTTCCGATTCGACCGTACACGGAAATATAGATTTGATTGTAATAATGAGAAAAAGAAAAAAAATGGTTCATCTACTGCACATGTAATACACCAAGAGTCAGATTTATCTCATCTAGAAAGTAGAGATAGAGTGAGAATACAGAAATTAATAAAAGAATTTTCCTCAGTTCTTACACCTAAACTAGGACTCACTAAACTAATAGAATATAAAATTAATCTGAGCGATCAGAAAGTAATACGCCTACCTCCGTACAAGTTGTCGCCTCCCAAGATGGAAGTGATGAGAAACCATATCAACAAGTTGTTGGAGCAAGGAGTCATTGAACCCTCTACGTCCCCATATTCATCACCCTCCTTTTTAGTACCAAAAGGTGACGATAAACACAGACTAGTTGTGGACTACAGGCAATTAAACAAAAGAATAGAATTTGAATCTATCCCTCTTCCAGACATCCATAGAGCTTTCCATTACTTCACGAAAGCTATGACCTTTACGGTAATGGATCTGAATCAAGCTTTTCACCAAATACCCCTTTCGGAAGAATCAAAACGTCTAACCGCGTTTGCAGTTCCTTTAACTTGTACCAATTTACTAGAGTACCCTTTGGAATATCTCAAGGAAGTTCCGTATGTAGTAGACTATTAGAAAGGATATTTCACGACATTAAATTTAAATATGTGTATCATTATTTGGACGACATCGTTATATATAGCGAATCTATGGAACTACATCTTAAACACCTACGCGAAGTGTTACCTCGGTTACGAAGAGCAGGAATAACTGTTAACCCAAAGAAGGTAAGTTTTGCCGTCCCACAGTTTTCATTCTTAGGTCACATCGTGAAAGCGAATGGAAAGGTAAGCATTGACCCCGAACGAACCCGCGCTATTAGAGAATTTTCACCCCCACGAGATGCAAAAGGCATAGCCCGATTTTTGGGAATGGTAAATTATTTCCACAAATATATTCCCCATCTTGCCGAAATAGCAGCACCCCTAAATTCCTTACGAAAGAAGGGAACGAAGTTTGAATGGAGCTCACGACATCAAAACGCGTTTGAGCAACTTAAAGAAAGTATCATATCTCCCCCAGTTTTGCAACTAGCGGATTTCACGAAACCTTTCGTAGTGCAGACCGACAGTTCCAGTGTAGCGTTAGGTGCAGTGATATATCAAGAGATAGAAAACTGTAGACTACCTATTAGTTATGCATCGCGAACACTGAGCGACCAAGAAAGAAAGTATTCCGCATATGAATTGGAATGTTTAGCAATTGTTTTTGCATTCGAGATGTTTAAACCCTTCCTAGAACATAAAGAATTCCTTTTGGAAACTGACAATCAAGCGTTATCTTGGTTACTGAATCACCCTAAACAGTTAGGACGTATTGGAAGATGGATATTGAAGTTAAACTGCTACAAATTCAGAGTGCAGCATATAAAAGGTACCCAAAACGTAGTCGCTGATACCCTGTCCCGTATGTTCCAGTCGCCCACTAAAACTCCCGAAAGCAAGGAGAATCCGGATATAGCACTTGCTAACGCCGTAAATACTGATTTCCCCCTTGCCTTTACAAACATTGCCCTGTATCAACAACAAGACCCCTTACTGAAGCCTATCATAGAACAACTTACGCAAGGTATTAAATCCGAGAAATACGTTTTGAGTAAAAATGTACTATGCCATAAGATAAGAAGCGGAAAGGAACTAATAATAATAGCCCCTGATGTAATTAAGCCCATGCTGATGGAATACTTCCATTCATCTACCATAGGAGGCCATATGGGAATCAATAAGACAATACATCGTGTTCGAAAGGAATATCATTGGAACAATATGAACAGCGAAATAGCCCGTTTAGTAAAGAAATGTACATTATGTGCCCTCAGTAAACCCGCCAGAAATAATCAAGTAAGCCAACTGATTTCAGAAATCCCTAAGACCACTTTTTCTAAACTTTATCTAGACTTTTCATGTCCATATCCACGATCCAAATCAGGTAAAACTATGTTACTCATCTGTGTAGATTCGTTCACCAAATTTGTTTGGATGTATCCCATGCGACGAGCATTAGCGTCGACGACTGTAAATATATTGCAGGAAAGATTATTTAAAGACTACGGTACACCTGTACGTATAGTATCAGATAATGGACCACAGTTTAAAGCGAAAGAATTTAGGAATATGTGTTTCAAGTTAGGAATAGACCATATAACCACTACGGAGTATCGACCGCAAAGCAACATTGCTGAAAGGTATCTAGAAAACCTCCAATCTGCGTTAATCGCCTATCATGCGAACGATCATACGTCGTGGGACCAAAACCTATCCTGGATTCAATACGCCTTTAATTCAGCTTATCACGAAGGTCACAAATCGACCCAGTTTGAGTTACTGTACAAATACCGACCAAACCACCCTTTGTCCACAAGATGGAATATACACGACCTGCTGCCTCCGAAAATAACGGATAAGCAGATAAAGCAAATATGGAATAAAGCCCGCTCTAATTTAAGAGCGAACTTAGAGAAATCCAGAAAATACCACGAGAAAGGTATTCATAACAATTCAATTAGGTACCAAGTAGGTGACTTAGTAATGTATAAGACTCACCCCACTAGTAGTTCAATTGATAAGACCACCTCTAAACTATCATACCGATGGTGTGGCCCTTACCAAATCCAGAAGTACCTAACTCCAGTTACAGTAGCCCTGTACGAACCTGCGACTCGAAAATATGTGCGGAGAATACATATTTCACAGCTAAAATTGTATAAGAAGAAGAGAAGAAATAGTATAACCCAAAATAGAAAAGGGAATACTAGGTAGTGAAGTATATTATACTTCTGAAACCGTGCAAAATGTTAAACGTAGAGTTTGGAAATGAGGCCTGATCAACCTGAGATCCAGTTCTGCGAAGAATAAGTAAATGAGTACTCAATGAAAACAAGATAGAATTCTAAATAGCAAAAGATTTAGAAAATTACTCTACAGAGAAAGAGTAAGACAACCAAAAAAAGAAAAAATCGGTAGTACATTTAAGTGATAGAGGTAAGAAAGAATTTTGTGTTTTAAAATGTAGATATTAAGTGTGAATAGTATGTAAAAAAAAGAAGAGGTAGTTAATAAGAGAATATAAAAGTATATTGTGTTATGGAGAAGAAGCAAGTAGATATAACGCTAACCAATAACTATGTGAAAGAAATTACACACACTGACACCATACATACTCCAAGTCCCCAATTGTGCGTTAGACTCACAAAAAACACCCGTAACGTGAAACTTAAGCGGTGGAGTATGTGACGATTTAAATTCTAACTGTAATCGTAAATAAAAAAAATTAAGGTTGCGGGCGATTAAGTATTTTTAAATCTCACTATAAAACCTAAAACCCCGTATTAACTCAGTAGGAGAATGAGAAGTGATTGAAAATCTACAGAAGCACTAATAAAAAAGGCCGAATTATAAAAAGTTATTATTATCATAATTAACCCTTTGCTAGTCATCATGCGGTGACCTGTTAATTCCGGACTCAACGTGTTTATCGAGTCGTCTGTAATTTAGGAAGATATAAAAATCATAATGTTTCTAATTAGAAATTTGAAGACACAAATAGTAGTTAAAATAACTCACTTAAATTATATATGTATAATTAAGGTATGGTTTTTGGTAATAAGAATGTTAACTTAAATAAAAATAGGGACTATATTGTCGCGGAGTACTTGCCCCTCTCCTTTGTTATGTACCAGTTGAATCGAGCAAAAGACTCGCTATGTTGCCTTCACGCCGTACAGACGTAAGAGCGAGAGCTCTACCAAAATGTATTTGATTTGTTTGTTTTATTTAACTGTAGTATATTAGCTACCACTGCTAAACGTGGAAAGCATTGTGTCATGTATCAATAACATAAATATGTGTTAAGAAGAAGATGTAAAATGTAACACAAAAACAGAACTAGTGGTAAGCAAGATGACGTCTCCCCTCAAGAGGTAACTCCAATTACAACATCACTCCTGAAGATGTAATCTGCAGAAACTTCATAAAGACACGTATACGATGCATAAGACTCTGCCTAGGACATCCGTGAATCTACATCTACTTACACCAAAGAAACTTCAATCTCCGCAGTGAACATCCGACCTAATTCTTGCCGAAGACACGACCCAGATGATGATGCCGACTACAAGGATTCCCAAGACGGACACCCCAGGACGAGGTTACTACGTTCAATTGTAAAGGTGACTCGATAGCCTTGCTATCGAGAGTTAATCATATTCGATACACAACTCACTTCTAAAAGAGACTTTTCAAAGACGATTAATTTTATTTAAAAATTAAAATGAGACAATCTAAGAGTTTACTGTAAAATTCAATTATCATACGTTGTAACGCCTTAAATGTAAAAGTAATTTATTATCACTTCAAGTAATAATGCCATTCTTCAAATGGTAAAAGAAGTCTTGCAAGCTTCTAGATGAACTGAAAATAATAAGAAGTCCTTACTATAAATATACATAAAGTAAACCCGGATCCGAGGTATTAGAATACATAATCAATTTGATCCCAAAGTTATATGAAAAGCATTTAAATATTTTAGTTTAATTAATGATGTCATGGGATCTTTCAGTAACTGTTGTTAATAAAGAGAAGTCGTCTTGTTACACGTGAAAATGAGTGCATACATCAGTAAAATACCTTCCCTTGTTTCCTTATACTTATAGTGAATTTGTTCAATTAATTTGACTTTCAATACAGTTCGTTACAACGTAGGCAGCCCATGTAATTGGCAGATGTCAGTTAAGATGGGTTCCCTGGATTTGTAACGCGGAAATACGTTACATGGGTTGCTGCTGTTGGTGATGCTCCAGAGTTCCTCCATACGTCTTAGTGTGCGTGTGGTACAGTGTGTGAGTCCTGGTCGATCTGCAAATGGGCAGCGTGACGTCGTGTGTAGATGTCTTGAGTCTGAGTGTGTGATCGCCGAAAATTGCCAGTGGTATTTATATTGGTGGCGATTTGACAGGTACAGGCCTCTTTTCGGCATGTTAAAGATTGTCAGTTCACCCCAAAGCGTAATTTTTTGGTTAATTATCGCGAACTCATGAACAACACCTATCATGAGCGATATCATTGTTTGCGTAATTTTTTTCTGTTCACTCACATATATCACACATATTAGTTTCTCTTCAATTACACTAGTAATTAATATTAATTAGTTAGCATCTTCAATATTACACCTTTGGCAATAAATTTTATATCACCATATTCATCAAAAATTCATTTATGTAATGGTGTCTTTATAATTGGCGTAAGTCTTTGCTTACAGGTTTAAAACGTATAATTAGTTTATTTAATCCTGTTAAAACCTGACTAATTGACAACAAACAATACGTACGCGTCACCCCATATGCTTGTCGCAGTTGGCGTTACACACACAAACGCTGTAACTTACGCTACCACAGCAGGTGTCACTCTCGACAGGCCAGAGCCTGATTTTTCCTGCACAAAATTGTATAAACTGTTCGTCTTATTATTTTTACACTAATTACAGTTTTACCGCCCTGGGCAAATATGCAAATATCTGTATTGTTGCAATAGATTAGGGATAGAATGAATATATCTCGAGTACTGTAAGTTCCATATTTTATATATAGACACATAATTACTTCTAAATATAACTGCCAATTTGCTTATTTTTTTCAGCTGTTTGATATTTTCGTGTCATGTTTTGAGAAATAGATAAAATCAAACATTGTGCTGTGATTAAATTGTTTGGTTAAACGTCTCTCGACAATTGAAGTTTACAACAAAGTGGTGAATGTCTTAAAAATGCTACGCCTTCAAAAACAATTTTATGTAAGTGAGCACTTGAGTTTATACGTGGTCGTATGAGCAATAAAGATATTCTCCGTAGTGGACGCTTAAAGTTGTAACAATGACAGATATCATTAAAAAAATATCGTACACAGTATTGGAATACCGACGGCTGAGAATGGATGGCATTACTCAGATCATAGCCAACTTACATGAGTATGTGTATTATATTTTAATCCTAGAAAGTGTAAAAACTGTATGCAACCTGGATGCCGAAATTGGATTTGTTGCACTTTCTAACCGCCCAATGCGAGAATCATCTTCAGTGTACATACGACCACGTATAATTTCGAGTGCCCATTTAGAAACCATTGTTATTAAAGGGCTAAAACCGTTTGGTTCCATTAGCATAGACCTTTTATTAAGAAAGAATTCTAAAATCTGTCCACTTTTCAAAACACGCGTAAAATGTAAATTTTGGACAGTTGGTAAACAATGAATAAATTGATAGATTTGAAAATTACCAGGTGATTACAAGAAGTACGAATTTAGTTTTTCTGCTAAGCTATACATGTTGCTCCGCGAACTTTCCAAGTGACACGCTTACATGGGCCTAATAATTTTAATTCGGGTTTTGACCAAACAGTGGTATAGATTAAAGAAGGAATGGATATGATTATCACAAATCCTAAATGTTAACAAAAAGTGTAGTAGACATGTCATCACTTCCTTAAAAAGCTAATACTAAAACGTTTTGGGGATAACATCACCAATGACAATTATTCGTATTAATCATACGATTGATTTTTCAATTGTAATTAGAGAAACAATTATAACGTGTTTATTACGGATTCCCTCTTAACAGAATTTTTAAATAATGGGTAAATTATATACTTTTATATTGAAAGGTTGATTTATATTTTTCTTTCGTTTATTTCCTTTCTTATGCTCAATTTACAAGCTTTCGACAGTTTTAAACACTTGACTCAAACTTTGTTTGCTCTGCACTTTGGTAATAAATGTGTACTGACCTACATACTACAAAATTGCTACCTTATTACATGGCAACTCGAAAGCGACGTCATATCATTGTATTCGCAACGACTCTGTTACATTAAACGATCATGTGAGCATTAATCGTAACAGCTACTAAAACTTGCAACTGTAACTGCAACTACATATTATCATTATAATCTTGCTTGATATTGTTTTTACCTTTATTAACCACAGGTCAAGACCTGTTATTTTTAAATTTTAGCAATTAGAGCTGTACTTTAAAGTAAAACTTGATATTTATTTTTACAGCTACGTTTTGTAATTGTCGATTTTGTTGTACTCTATTATGTGCCCTCATATGCTTTTGGATTCTCTGTTATACGTCTCGCCATTTTCTCGGCTCACATCGTCACACCTTCATGGGATCTTGTAGACGCCAGGAGTTGAATGTGTCACAAACGTGTAAGAGATACAGAGCTGATAAAATGTATTTTAAATAAGAAACAATCGTTTTATACAAATAAAGGTTTAAGATACACTAATGGGCAAAATGGAAGACGTTTTGGTCGGTTTTTAAGCAAACATCGAATTAAATCGTTGTATTACTATTTTTAAAAATGTATAGCTTGAGACATAAACAATGTTATGTGATTTGAAATGATAATAAACATTCAATGAATATAAATTATGGCGTATTAAATGGCTAAGTTTTATAACACTCGAGAAACGTCATTTATATACGTATATTTTGGAAATGTAGATAAAACTTACATTATTTATTAAAGACTCTAAGCCCTATCCAGTGTCACCTTGTTCACGTCAAATTGTAAACGTTTAATGAAAGCTCGAAAGCTCTCACTGAGTAATGTATCTCCAATAATTTAAAACTGCTACGCGGTTAAATTAGTGGAGACGAAATCTTCACTCTTGTTATAACAGAGCTATCATTGAAAGTATCTTTTGATGACCAAGACATTAACAAAGCGAATTAGTAAATGGTACGGGGTAAGGTATGGGGATTAATAGGAACAAGAACATTGAGATGGTGCAAATAAGATGACAGCTTTCGGCGAAAGCCGATAGCTTTTCGAAATTAACGTAGGAAGGGAACGATTACGATACCATATTCTGTGACGCCAGAAGATGCGAATTCATTTTATAATGTAGGTATTTGTAGGTGGTATTACGGATAGTACGTTACAATAACAGTTTTCCGGTCATTGTGTTAATCAGCGTTTAAGAAGAACTTCTAAGATGTGTTACCATGTCTTGTTTGTACTCGTACGGACCCATTACTACAGTGACATTTCGCTTGTACAAAGACAAACATTTCTGGTTTATGCTAGTATCTGTAGTTTGTATATAGAGATACTTTGCTTTGTGTTCAGTAAACGTGTAACACTTGTTCTTGTATTTTTAACTTACTCGTGTTAACACACACACACGCGCGCGCGCGCTGTAATAATTAGCTTTTCTCGTGGTTTAAGCCACACGTTTGTGCGTCAATTTTGTAAAGACAAGACTCTCTATGGTCTGAAAGCCTCACGTTGTTGTCGTCACTTTGTAACGATAAAAGTGTTAAGTTTCGTCAAATTTCCAAGTTGCGTCGTATTATCGTAACGATCTGCTTGCGTCGTATTTGACCTCGCCAATACCTGTTTACCTGTTCCACGTAATTGTGATTTTCCCGATTCTAGGCGCCAAATTGTTTGTTCAAAACAATTAAAAATTTTATAATTCCTTCGCTTAACTTAACCGAATCTCTCGGCGCTTGTCGTCGGAGAAATTCAAAATCTGCCTTCCCGCGATAGTTTTACCAACCTGTAATTCTTGTAGCAAAATTTTTACGGTGCTATATTAAGGAAGTACAAAAAGATAAAGATTAAGGAAGCACATAAAGATTAATAATTGAAATATTGAACAGGTATTAAAGTAAGTATTGGTTTATTAATGGTCAGTTTTGCTGTTAATAATTACGATAACATGAAATTATAAAAATATATTACTTTTTTGGTTTTTTCTCCGACTATAAAGAAATTACAACTCAGCGGTTGGCTATGTTGATTTGGGTCGTTGATGACCACGCTAAGATGTCTAATTTATTTTATTCAGACATGTGATCAGTCAAAAAGTTCTTTTGATTACGGCAAAAAGATTACAAAATGATTTTTGAAAGTACAATCCTTGACATCAAGTTAATTAAATATTATGGTATTTCTTTACAACAGTTTTCTTAGGTTTTTAAAACAATAGTGAGTTCACTTTGCAAACATAGGTTAAGTTAGAAATTGTGCATAAATCGTTTCTTATTTCTCAAAGTGTTGATAATGAATTTGAATAATCTTTTAATAATAATTATTGAATATTTTAATAGTTATTCAGTGTTTATAGTGTTTGAACCAAGTTTGGATATTGTGCATTAATTCGTTTAAGTGTTGTGAAAAGTCTCGTGGGTGTAGTACATTAATTCAATATTATACATTACAAGTTCATCGATGTTTGGTGGATTATTTCCATCAGTTCTGGTGTTCGAGTAATCCTTCTCTTATATTGGTTTTCTTTCTTATAATTCTCAGTTAATTTGGATTTATTTTGCTGAAAGGTTCTGTCAATTTTGTCTTTTCATCGTTATTATTGGTTTTCATTCATCTGTTTCGTTTATATTACTAATTTTTATGGATCGACAATTTTGTCATCTGCCCTCTTCTGATGCTAAAAATGGACTCTTAACTGGTGTATAACGGTTTTATATAATAATGTTTTGTTCTCATAGTAACCAGCTAATTTTCTAATTAAGATATTTTCCTTGCCTTATTACCAAGATGATTATTATTATTATTATTATTGAATAGCTTTTCTGATGTAGTTTATTTAGACATCAAACATGATTGTTTTCTGTTATTTCTGGCTTACTTTAACATTTGGCTATCATTATTCTTTTTACTTAATTTTGTTGTTATGTTGCTTTCTGCAATTATTTTGTATTTGTATTGTTCCTTGGATGGTTATTTTATGTTTACTTATCTTTTTCTCTCACTGTTTACTGTTATTTGTGGATATTTTCAATTTTTGTTCACATTTTCTTAGGCCTACTCTGACCTATCCTTGTTACATTGTTTTATTATAATTTTAATCTTATTACTAGTTTTTTATAGTTCTGGTTTTAGTTAGTTTACATTAATTTTTGATTTACATTCCTTAGTATTTGGCTATTACAGCTTCTCTGACATTTTAATGCTTTTTATAGCTAATTTTACAACTTTAGCATGCACTGTTTCTTAGCCTTTCATCACCATTAATACAATTTATTCTTAACACTATTTCAACAATTATAACATTTGTACATTTCTATAATATCACTATCATCTTCTCTGCCTTTCTTTATAACATCATTACAATAACTTCAAACATTTAACATATAACTTTAACACTTAAACATTCATTTCTCTTTTTAGGTCTACCTTTCCTTTATACCATATTATTGGTGTAAAGTTTGGTTTAGTCCTTTTAATTATTAATTCTGACTAATAACAATATTACTTTGACTAACATTGATGTATTTTTTATACTGACTAACAATCTAATCTAATGCTATCTTATCTACTAGTGTTATTATTTCCTTTTCACCACTACACTCTCTAATTACTCACTTATTTGAGTGTTTTTATATATTTTTGTGGTTTAATTTTAATTCTAATTATCCACTTTCCTTATGCACTCTCACTTCCAGATGAGTTCTTGCTTATAATTGTTGGTGATTGTTTATCTTTTGGGTTACACTGGCACTTTGTAATGTTTCACAGTACTTTAGTGTTAACAGTGGTTATTCCATATTATTTATTTTCTTTACATTATCCACTTTGGTGTAATCACCCTGATTATAATGTTAACTGTTAATTCACTTCCTACTCCTGTCATGCGCTCTTGGTTCATTTTATTTTGATTATTAATATGTTACTTATTATATTTCACTTTTGTTATTATCATTCTTTGTATCATGGTCTGTGTATTTTATTGTTTGTTTATTTCTTTATTATTCTATATTTACTTAACTAATATTACAATATTTTCTTTGGGCTTGTACTTTCCATTATTAATGGTACATTTAATAATAGTTTATTAATTCATGTGTTTATATTCTATTCTTTTGTCATTGGGCCAATCACTTGGATTGGGTCATTGTCATTTGTCTCGTATACGTTATAGTCATTCCATTTTTCTTTATTTAAAATTGTTAATTCTTCTTTATTTTCATGCTTTTTATTTTATATCCCTTCTCTGGTATTGGGCTGTATTTGGTATCGTAACAACGCACACACACACAGAGCCTTCATTCAATGCTTTCAATGTTCTTCATCTTTCTCATCCACACATTTTCTTTCATCATGGTTCACCTCGTTTCCTTTGTCCATTTGCTTTTACTGTAAATTCTGGACATCCTTGGTTCCGACGTCCTTTGTGTATGTACTTCCTAGCGGTATAAACGTATCGGAACTATACAACTTGTATGTCTTTAACACTTATGTGTAACTTGTCGAGTTATATGCTTAATTTTGTTTTTTCAATTTGACATGGAGAAAGTGTTTGATGGGTAGTGTTTGCTTGGTTCTATGATTAGGTGCATTCTGGACTACTTTGATTAGTGCTGCTTACCTTCTTCTTTTTTTCAAAATTAATTTGACCTCAATTATTAGTATGAAATTTAACGAATATAGTAATAAGTTTTATTTATAAATCTTAAATACATATGTAATTTAAATATGAATATTTTATTTAAAATTGTTATTATTATTTAATATTGATTTACGAAAAGACACAGGTTAGGGAACAAACCGGAAGTAAATAGAACGACATTAAATTGTCACCTCCCGAGGGATTGAGATGTGTAATTAAACAGGAACGAACTTATGTGAGAGAAGCTGCGGCCACAAGACCTTCACAACTTACTTTAAATGCTGAGTTTCTTAATTTACAACGTACATTGTTTTTGAATTCTTATTCATTTTTTTATTTATGTATTATTTATGTTTATATTTATTTATTTATTATTCTTAATTTACATTCATGGTGGGTAAATTAGACTCTATTAAAGTTACTCACTTAAAAACTTGGGTAAGGAGACCACAGCATGTAGTATAGCCTAATAGCCTAATAGTAAAACTCAGTATGTGGTGGTATCATTAATCAAGAGAATAATACGATTCATTATTGACTGTTTCAAAATAATAGGGAAACATTTATAATCTGAATTTTGCTGTTAATTGTTTATTTCAATATGAAAATGAATATAAAAATCGGGCATAGTATAATAAAGAATGAGTTTAACTTAGCCTATGTCAATATATGCAACCATTATTATTATATTATTTAATATAAATATTAAATTTGTACGTACATTGGGGCGGACGAATATTGAATACCGTATGGAGTTTATAAATTGGATATTCAGTTCAATTTTATTAAAAAAGGCATTATTTTTATATTATACTTGTCTTATTATTTTGTTTTTGGAAATTACTTATTATTAGGAAATTCTGGTGTGAGTTTGAGAAAGAAATAGAAATTTTACACTAGAAGGGTGTAACTAATATTACAGCGATATAATAATAAGTTGCTACGGCAACAACTACTAAAACGAGATTTCTTATTACAATATTTATTATTGTAATAAGGAATTATTACAACAAAGAATTTATTTTTTATAACTACCAAACTGTATAACTGCCATATCTGTTTACACCCGTATAGGTTTTTCCCATGCTCAAAGTTTTTAATGGTATCGCCTATACGATATATTAAGTTTTAAAAGTTTGATTGTAAACTGAAAAGTACTGCCACCTGTAAGTCTAATGACTTCCTAAGGATTATGGATATAGTTTATTATAAATCGAAAAATGATCTCGATAACCTTCTACTCAAAACCTAAAAATACTGTGGATTTTACTGTATAAAATAAATAATTTAGAGTCGCTTATTCTGTATTTTGATTGGAAGTAACTTAAATTTTTATTTTCTTACTTTCAGTAACTACACTCATAAGTATCACATAGGTGTTTAATAGCATGGTTGACTGTCGTAAGTTTCACGGATTAGGCCCACGGTCTGGCCAGCCCACGTTTCATCCAATTCTAAGTCGCTCTATAAAGCTCCTATCCTACGCACTTCAAAAATAGATCAGTATTCTTCTGTCTGGTAAAGTTACTCTTGACGATAAATTGTATACTTGTATTTACAATATAACTCTCCGATTCAGATCAAATATCGACTTTACTTAGTATGTCGTCTTACTTATTAAAGTCTTGCCATGCACATTCATTTTGTAGATACCGGCCGAAGGAGCTACATTTCCTTAGATTAAATTTGATTTTCATGCTTTTAGTAAGAACCAAATATCACTCACTAACAGAAATGTGACACGGCATTGCTTTGTAAAATTCGAGGTGACTCCATATCCGGTATTGCTTTAGAGTCTTCTGGTAATAATAAGCAATACTTGATAGTCATTGTTTCATAAGTGTAATGAACTATATGTTACCTTTAAACTACGTAATTATTTATGATGATAGTATGAATAAATATTTGAAACAAATGAAATTATGTAAGCCATTTTCCTCTAATACGTAAAAATAGATGTGTAGATATCTCAAAAGGTACAAATAACTCATTTTTATAACAATAATTATTTTATAAATTTTAATAAGTGGTGCCACAAATGTTTGGTACAAGAGTTGTTATCAATTAATCTGTTGAAAGAGGCATTAAAATAAAGCTTTTTCCATGTTTGCCTGATTTGAGTTTGATGAAATTTAAACAATCAATAACTGAGTGTTACTTAAGAAATCTTTGTTATTGATTAAATGAAGAATACAAACTTTCAAGAATAATCTATTCAAGGATACAGTAAACCGGTTTAAAAGTTATAAGGAAGTTGTAAGGAATCTGAAAACAATGTAAGAATCCGCCTTAAAAATCCAAGAATAATTAAAGGCACAAATATTTATGAAAAATGGATTCACTGATTAATCTCACAGATAAATACTGCACACAAAATTGTATCCATTCTTATCCACATCATATTGATTTAGTAAACATTTTTAATACCAGCATCTTATTGTTCAACAACACTGTTGTTAAAAGTATTAAGTTTGTTCATAAATATCTAATTACAGTCCTGGACAGGTTGCAATTAACAACATTTGCAGTTGCATGTTATATCTGTTTGACATGTTACTGAAGAATTTTTTGTGAACTCTTTACGTCTTGACATGTTCTTTCCTTTATCTCTTTCGACCTTCGCATTTTCCAAATATAAAACTGAAGTAAGTTTAATTGGACGCTTCATATAATTAATGACATTTATTGTTCCAAAACATGAAGATACAAAATGTATACACCGTCTACTGTTTCTTAGTACGTCAGTAAACATTACGGATTGCTTTACTTTGGTGGATCTATTAACGAGTCCGCGATAATGCAGCAGACAATGCAGACAGAGTGAAATTTGGACTTTTTTGTCAGTAGAAAGAAGTTAATTTAACAGTTTTAATTTGACACAATCCCCACACTTTCCCGTCTACGACATGTTCTCATGTCTGTAATTATTCTCATCTAAGTTCTCAAACTTTTATAGTCTTTAAACGAAATTACTTTTAAACTAATGCTCCTTGTAAGAATTTAAATGAAAAGAATGGAAATAAAATATATTTATACCTGACTGTTATATTAATATAACCGTTAATATGTAAATCCTGTAACAAGTGAGGATAATTTCTAAAATCATAAATATTATCCTGTAGTTTCAATAATTTTTCAACCATGATTGATGACAACAGGTTACAATATTTCTAAACGTACGCGAGGCCCCCATGTAAAAGTAATGGAGTGGTCGTCCTGCGAGGACAGTAATGTACAAGTTTTACAAGTGCTCACAGCTTACTGAAACTTCCCGATCCTTTGAACTCAATTTCCTGTAACACGAATGTTTACGTTAATAATGAACCACTAAATACGATTACTAGGATTTCTTAAAGTACTTCGTATTCATTTATTTATATACGCTCCCTTTTAAACCCACCAAAGAAATTGAATATAGAAGTTTACACATAAGCTAATTAATTCCCATCTGTGTCGAATTTTGTTGCTTCTCTGCTATATACACTTTTCCCTCGAACGAGGCCTTTCGGTTTCGCAACCATTATCAAGTTCTTCCTACAACAACACTATCAAGTTGTTGTAGGAAGAACTTGATAATGGTTGCGAAACGGAAAGGCCTCGTTCGAGGGAAAAGTGTATTTAGCAGAGAAGCAACAAAATTCGAAAAAGTTGTTATGAAGACTGCTCGCATAGAGAAAATAACTGATAATTAATTCCCGTTTGATGAAATGTACTTTATAGCCTTATTTTGACCAATCTGTATAGTTTATTTTACATTGAAATAAACTAAGAAATCTACATTAGTAATTTACGTAATGAGCTTTTCGTCTTACTTACACGTATCATATTAATATCATATTTTCTAAATACAAAAACTCCCCATCTGTGATACTTAAAAAATCTTACACATCAGTTCTCCAAAATTCGTTGTCGACTTTAACAACAGGTTTCCACTGTTCTGCCAACTAACTTGCAATCTCTATCTTGCATATTCCCTGTACAGCAGTTATATGTAAATTTTTCCTGTTATAACAACAGAAACATAAAGTCAGATCCATTTTAGAACAAGGCTCCTTGACCATCCACAATTCTCAGTATAAAAAAATGGTTTCTAATCGGAAGAAACCCATTTCTCCAAGATGCGCATACCAGTTAATACATATACCATATACACCATATAGGCTTTAAAAAGTACTGCTATAAACTACAACCTGGTTGTAACTCCTTTGTTGTTTCTGTAGATTCAACACAATATTTAACTACATACGTATTGTTATATTCTATCATAATCTGTATTACAGGAATTAATATGTAATATGTATTATGTTAATAAGTAATATCGTATGTTACACCATTATCTACACTACAAAGTTTGCGTTATATTGTATTTTGTTTGATAAGTTTATGACACTACAATTGTATTGATAAATTTTATGTTGTAATGAAAATTTTCATTTTACAAAATTTATTATACAATATAAAATAATTTAAGAAAAATATTATATTTTTATTCTAATTCAATTTTAGCATAAGACTTAGAAACTTGTACGAGACAAAATTTATGATTAGGTTTGTTGACTTTTTTGTTGAATTAGTCATTGCCACTGGAAAAACAGGGATCAATTGGAGACCTTTCAGACATACTGGAAGATAGAGAAAGTTGTGTTACGTAATTTTGCTACCCGGAAATAATTAAGCAATGTCTTTCTACATACGTTCTAAAGATTTTTCTCTTTCTCGACACCTTTAACAAAATTTATATTGTGCTACTTTATTGTACGCCTCCTTCATGAAATCACAATAATCCTTACAGTAACAATGGGGTCTTAATACAAAAACAAATATTTTACAGAATTACCAATGTGTCTGAATGTCGTTTCTTGGTGTAATTCACCTCCCTTTATAATTATCGCCTCTTTCTTAAATTTTCTGCTTACTGCAACACACAAGGAACGTAATAATTTTTCAAAAAACGTTCCTTATACAACATACATATTATTATTTAGTTGAAGGTAATGCTTTCAACAAAAGTTATATACAACATACAAGATAATTTGTTAAGGTACGATTCTATACGTCTCACAGGAAGTAATAGAAACTACTTATACACATTAGAGCCTAATGTTCTATATTAAAAACTTATAGCCAAGCAGTCTGCAACTATAAATTTCAGGAACCGTATTAAAGTTTCTTTAAATGCATTACCTCATCCTACCCTATTTTATTTTATATCTATTCTCTCACTTTCGAAGTTACTAGGGAGTTGACCAAAAATCTGTATTTGCTTATTTGTAGACATTTTTTAAATCTGCAAACTTGTAAAATCAATTTATAACTACTCTCTTTACCTCGGCTTTTATGTATGTATTATATTGATCTGTATGTATTATGGATCAAATATGTGTCTATGGATAAGATGCTTAAACAACAAAAACATGAATGCAGATTAATTATCAAAACACCCCAACAATATACACCGAAAAGTCATCTTAAACAAAGAAAAGTAAAAGACAACAAAAACAATTATTTAGATGTAACTATTTCTAGAAAAAACATCTAATTATCTAATTACATTATGCAAAATGCGGAATATCAAGTTTCACTTTCCTTAAGATACATGGCAATTCAAGTCACCCACCACAACACAAAATGGCAACTTTCCACTCACTCTTCATTATGATACGTAAGCACCGATAATCCTTTAGCAAATAAAAGGAATGAATGTAGTATACCAAATTGCCAAATAAAACCATTATAGTAAATTACGGTAAAAATACCATAAGCTAAAATCTATAATATAATAATAAATTTGTAGGCGGGAAGTGTGGTCGTGCTAATATCAGAATCTACTGGGACGATCTGAATGAAACTTTGCAGGCTTGTCGTGGCTAATCCGAAGAAGATTTTAGACTTGTTTCATTGAGATATCTTGAAAATGCTCATGAGTCCCAGAAAGATATTCAGTATTGTTAACATGCAATCATGTGCACTGTTCACATATACAAACTAACCTTTGCCGCACCTTCTATCCTCTCTCCCATTCCTACGCATTACACGACTTATTAAGAGTTGTTAGTACTGTTATAGGAGTAAAAAGTAGATTAGTGCTCAAAGGGAGAGCTAATTATTATTGTTAATTCTCAAAGTATTTCTTATTCATTTCATGGTTAAATTATTGGCTTTTTATTATACTACTTTTGTCAGTGGGTTTTATTAACAAGTCAGTGTTTCAAATAATAATATACACGATTGATTAATGTGTTTACGGCAATTATTTTGATTTTTAGTAGTTTACAGTTTACAATGCTAAAGATAAAATCATGTTTAGAAAGGCAGATGATAAATAATGAAAAGCATAAAAGCATTTTCATAGAATGGGAAATGCAACAAGAACGTGACGAAATAAATGTTTTCAAATGCCCTTCATCGCAGATTATTTGCAGTAGGCTCAAACAAGAACGGATCATATTTTAGGCTTAATTTAGATAAAAGTTACTAATTGAGCTTCAAAATGTATTTCACAAAGTAAACCCATACGTTCATGAACTGAAAAGTGTTTTTGAATTTGTAACTTCATCGAAAGATAATGAATATAATATTGTAATTCATCCTGATCGAAAACCGAATAATACACCACCGGTATGAAGTTGAACGAATGAAGTTTCGGTAGTTACAGCTAATCAAGAGTGTGAAAGCCAGATATAGCAACTCTTGATGGGATGATAAACTACATTGGATTGCAGAAAGCACCGGTCTTAAAGTTTTTTCGAGGTAAAGATAGATGTCGCTTTACACTGAAACTAAGGGTTCCTAATACTAGAAGAAAAACAAATAAGAAAGTTTCAGCTTTACAATTTTATTCATGTAGACTTATGCTTAGACAAAATGAGTACAATCATTTGATTTATTTTAAGAAACTGTTGAATCAGTGTACTGTAGACACGTGTGTTAAAATAGAAACGGAAAGTCTTCATTCAAACCAATCAACCTAAATTAAGAGCTGAAAATTACATGTATTTGTTACACGCGTAGAAAAATGATAAAGGTACTGAGAACTTAAAAAGCGTTTGGTTATTCTGCAGTCAAGCGTTTACTGGTGGACCGCGATATATTGCAACAACAAACTCAAGACGCTTTTTTCTGTGTTTGCAAGTATTTCCGTAATGCTTTATTTCTAACGTTCACTACAAATTCTGAATGGAACAAGATACTTCTGGAGTTGGATTAATCTCAAGATTAATACGATTTAGTAGCACGAGTGTTTTATTTGAAATTGTAAAATTAATGGGCGTCTTAGTGAAGAACAAGATTTTTGAACACATTGTATCCTCTATTTACAAAGATTGATGGGTATTTAAATTACCTTCGGCTTAGTCCTAAAGATGGTTGTTTTACATGCCAAATTCTTTCGAGAAATTATACGTGTTTTGAGTTATGTAACAGTGCGAACACCATTAAATGTGTCAATAAGTATTCTGATCTTACCATATCATGCAAAATCACTATCATGAACTATTGCAGTATCAAATGGTCGGTACATAATGGTCGGCTCATTAGAGGATATAGGGAGAATGAGCGGTATAGGGAGGATGTATAGACATGAGTGGTTTCCACCCGTAATACCTCTTGATGTACACATCAAATATGACGAGAGAGTAGGCCTATATTTTCAAGCAGTTAACTTACAGAAGAGGGTACAGTATTCAGGAAATATATTTCTAATTGCATTTTTGATCTTCGTTGTGTGGACTACTTTGTAAAAATTTATTGTATGAAGATGTACCGACGTATTACATTTTTAATAAGCAACTTGGGAGCTTTCGAAACCAACTTCGAGAATGTTAGTAGAGGACATGTATCGCGAGCATATTTTGGGTCGAGTGTATACACCACATCTAAATATTCATTAATGTTACCCTTTTTGATTACTGCTACATAACGTACGTGGTTCGACTTCATTTGAAAATATCTAGAGTGTTGATAACATACTTTATCCAGCGTTTCAAGCGACGTATCCAACTATGAGTCTGTTAGAGAATAACATTCACTGGAATGATACACTTTCGAAAGGACGTGTATCTGCTAGCTCTGAAACCATCAGAGAACTTTTTGCAGTAATGTTGGTGTTCTGCAGTATATCCAAGCCAGCTGAAGTGTGGTTACAACACAAAGATAACTTTTCTGAAGATATACAAGACATTATACACCAGATATCAAATGCCGATTTGAGCTTACATAAAGAAGACGTTGAAATCACTGTTTGTTACTCTTGCAAGATTTTGTTGTGTCCATTGCTGGAAATCCAATCGCTCAATACAGATTACCAGCTCCACAGTCTACAGTGCAAACTCTTCAAAAATACAGATACCATATAACTTACTTCCAAAAAAACATTAAAAAAAATACTAAATAATTCATACAACAATACATAAAGCATTCAACACTAGAATATACAAAATATAATGAAAAACTGCAACAATGATATATAAAGTAAACAAAAACAATTAAAATGTTACTTCAAACACCTAAATGGATACCAAAGAACAAACGTCTATAAATCCAATTTAGCCACATACGTAATAATACGGGGCACAAATTCCCAGACATCAACAACATAACTAATAAGGCATATAACACACAGAGGCGCTATAACGAATATATGGTAAAAGCTACACACACACACACACACATGTTATAACGATTCATAATAGCGTCCTATCAGAGCGTTATATGAAAGCTATAGACGGTACGAGTGTAACGCCGTAAGAAAGAGAGAGATCGTATAATCGCAGCCATCTCACTCTAACCACGTCACCGCTATATTAGAATCCAGTTCAAACAGGTAATTTTACTCAAAGCGAATTATCAGTTCAACCTGCAATAACTTCAAAAGTTTTAAATATACGCCAATTCTGAAAACAGCATTGTATTCAGCAAGAAAAGCTTTATAAGTAGCCGCAATCTCAGTTAATATAATTAACAAATAAAGAAGTTATACGGATGACGCACGCCAACAGGAATAACGAGAGAAATATGCTACGTAGGAACAAGGTGTTTTCACACACACACAGATAAAGACCTAAGCAACAATATTCTGTGGTCAGATCTTCGGAAATACATTTGCAAATACCTGAAATCAATCGATTTGCAAATACAGGAAGTACGATTTTGACAAGAATTTCTCTGCCGTTTGGAACCTGTCACGGAGTGTTTGAGCGACCTGTTAGAGATTGTCGAAACTGGAAAAACGTATGATTTATTTGTACAACCAATCAGCAGCCCATTTTTAAAACAGACGCCAGCTAAAAGCGAGGGGTAGAATCACTCTTCGTTCGGTACTTAAACACACTAGACGTGTATAATTCACGTACAGAAATTTTTAAATTTACACAACAGTGCAAATTAAGTTCTAAATCGAGAAGTAGTCCGCAGTGTAGATGAATTAACAACGTTCAATAACACTCGCTGCGTAAAACAACCGTTAATTAATTAATTAATTAATCAATCAGCCGTGAAGGACCTGTGCTACAGAAGGCTACAGCATCTGTAATTGCCAGGGCATCTTCCACAACATTGATCAACCCATTCTTCTGTGCAACACCATCGAAAGGAGGACCTCTACAGATTCCTATCTTCGGTCAACGCATCAAACAGTAAGAAATAGATTCATTGATCAATGACATAAGCGCTAAACAAATTAATAAAACAATAAACAATTTTAAAAAGACACTAAGAAAAGCATACATTGTATTTTAACTATAAGATTAGTTCTAATATAGGATAGGAGTGTTGAATGGAAAGTGGTGTGTAGTATTGGACGTGCAAATTGTTGCAGACCTGTTCTTTAGCACTGGTTTGGGAGATAGAAATCTCTTAATCAAACCAGATAAGAGCTATAGGTTTTTTGAGCGTCTTAATCATTACTTTCCACACTCACTCAATAATTATAAAGTTAGGGTAGAATTAAGTCCTACCATTAACAATTTAAAGTTTAAAATCATTAATTAAAACATTAAATATAATAATCAAGAAAATCTTAAAGTGTTATTTGTAACGATTCCCCTTGAAAACCACAATCAATGAACGAATCCTGAGAAAGAGTGTCTCCATGCGCTGAGCTAAGCTGAAACCGTGTCATTTGTATCTGGGATTTATTCTGGCGCCCAGGTAAAGTAATATCACGGGTAAGTAACTTTTTATCTAACATCACAAATATTAGATAATTGTGTTAGACGAAAGGGAGCGTTGTAATATATATATATATTGCAACACATCTTTTTATGATTTCTTTCATTATGGATTATGAGTTTTACATGGACCTGGTTAGGGTATACCATGCCAACACTTACCTGCAGTATATGGTACTTTTCTGCTTTGCCGGCTATTAGGTGTGGGATTTGGGCTTATTAGGTATCAGGTAACGAGTTGGGACGATGTGTTTTCAAAAGAATTATTTCAGGAAGCTGAGTTGTATAAATTGTGAATAAATGAAAACTACCTTTTTAGTCTATCTTTCCAAAGATTATAATTGTCACCCTCAAGGTGCTTATCTTTAAACAAATCATAATAATAAACAGAATTTCAAATATTTAACACAATTTACGACGGGTTCCACCATTTATATTCTTTCTTGAATATTACTTTACACATATTTTCTCTAGTGATATATTGTTATAATGCTTACGTCTAACAATCACATATTAAAATCATATATCTTAGTACATAATTTATAAGTTCCTGAAAATAAGACATACAATACACAGTATATACACAAAACATATAACATGGAAATATACACACATATATGGGCAGTTTCACACTGTCTGCCTGTAATTATAATTCATTTATAAAAATCATTTTTGTTATATTGAAATAATTATTTAATAAAATGGAAATACTGAATTGATTTCATTCTATGAAATCCGTAACCCTGTTCTTTATACATGAGAAAATAAAATACGAACTTTTTAAATGAATATAACAAGGGTTATATTTATCGTTATCTCTATGGTAATTATTATTAATATAAACACTTTTATTAAGGGTAACTCCCTTTTAATTATTCTACTCTTCAGCCTGCTTGGCTATCAACAATAATTAATATGAAACAATAAAATTTGTGACATCTACTATCTTGATAACACTCTTAGAGCTTCTCTGCACTCTCCCTTAATTTATCACATTTAATTTATCAAATATAATTCTTTATACAGTGCACAATCTCATGAAAACATTTGCTTAGAGTCTTTCTGCACTCTTATTAACATATTATTATAATAATCACACATTATCTAAATGTTCTGTCTTTTCGAATAAATGTCTCTATATGATATACAGTACAACATTTAAAAGTGTCTTTAGGCTTTAGTCATACCGCCTATATAATTAAATGTTTATCAATTATTTAAAACTGTTCAATTTCGCTTATAGCGGCTTTTCATTTACTTTTTGTGTTTTACAACATTATTATGAACCCTGAACCATATCAGGTCACCTGTTTTGATGATTTCATGTTACACAGATGTACACGGGTCTCAGGCGTCGGCGTTGAGTACAGCTATTCCTCTCGAAACCTCCGTCAGCGTCGCTTAGCGGTGTATGAACAGCTAGGCTAGGCGTCGTTCCTTTATCGTCATGGACACAGCGTCTCTGGCCTCGGGTATAGTCTGATGTCCGTAGTACGTAGTTGTAGTAACTCAGGTGTCTGCCGGTCTCATTGAAGCGTCTTCTGCAGCGTATCGTTCCGTGTGTACGACTCAACGAATACTTTATGAATGAGAGAGATGCTCGTTTTGTTTGCTATATAAAATCTTATCTGTACCCTTCTAAATGTACAATTGTAGCAGATAACGCTTATTATGCGTACTCCAGTTAGAACGATAAACATTGATAACAATGTTTCGTTATAATATATATATATATATAAATAAAACACAAAACAAACTACGTAATATCGGAACGAACACAAGGCAGTACGGAACACGACACAGTTTGTAAAAGACTAGACATTGGAAATAGCCCTGCTCAAAGAACAATTTTATACAGAAAATCTAATTGGAATAATACCATTATACTTATCCATACGAGTATGCATTAAAATCTTTAAAATATATTGCTATTGTAACCTTAAAATAGATTGTACTACGGTGTAATATATCACTATGACATCCATACGTAACTTAGAATACAATTGAATTGGGACGTTTCCAGTGCTACTCGGTACTTTGTTGTTGTAATAGAATGTTTCTGTTTTGAGAAGCATAGCCGAAACAAACAGAATTAACACTGTTGCATACCACTATGGAAAAATTATTCCAATTAGCGCTTTTATTTTAAGCTTCAAAGCTCATCATCAAATCGGAAAATGATGATTCATTAATTACACAACTTTATTAATTACATAGTCGAAACAGTAACCTTAAATAAATTCTTCTTCTTAAGAATAAATACTAATCCACCAGCAAAAACCTTTAGTATATAAAAATCCATATTATATAACATTTAAGTTGAAAATTCAATTTGTAGCAGGTATGTAGTCAAAACGAAAAAACTTCTCAGGAAATTAGTAAATAAGTAGTTGTTCAAAAAACTTTACAAATGTTAAAATTTGTTTTCCAGCTGGCATGTGACACAGTTATTGAAACGTTTACTCATAAAAAAAGAAACGCTCAATCTAATAAAAATGTCACGTATTCTTAGTTTCGTTTCTAGTTTTCCGTGAGTTTTCTTCACTAAACATTCTACGTGGTTAGAATAAAATTTTCATTTAAACTGTTTATATGTAAATAAATGAATTGTTGGTGTAATTAAAATATCATTTATGTCTTGTAGGGTGATGCACAGAAATGTAAAATTGATCTCGTTTTATTTTAGTTTTAAGGTAAAGAAAATCTAATGCCACACATAATATTGCCGACCATACGATTATTTCTATTTAACTTGTATTTAAACAGGGATGCACCTGTAAAAACGCTTGCATACATAATACACGTTAACTGATCAGTGATCAATGAAGAGTGTTAAATATAAAATGACGTTTCCCTGTCTATCAACTAACCCAGGACGTTAAAAACTTTTGTAGAGCAATTCTGTATTTTTCTTTCATATGTCTAATTATATTGAGCAGGCCAGGGTTCTACAGAGTCTGCAGTGCCAGAAGAAGAAGCAAAGAAGATGTCTAATGTATAACATGCTTTAAAAACATAAAATAGTTACAGAGGTTAGTTACGAGATAACTCCACACTGACGCCAAGTGTTAAATTTATAATAAAACGGCTTCGGAAACGTTAAAACATATTTATTTATTTGTTGCCTTAAATTTTTAAAATAGCAAAATATTCAAAGTAAGTTGGATATATAACAACGTTCGTCTTATGGAATAAACACGATTTTACATAGTAACATTAAACGTTCTTAACATTTGGCGAAAAATAATACGTACAATAATTACAAAAATTAAGATTACATTTGAATTACATATTATAACGTGTTTATAAATATGACATGTGCAACATAAAAGTTGGTTCAACAATATCTGTTAAGTTGGTCTGCACTTTTCAAGTGCAAGGACCTCAACACTTCAGAGGACAAAACGTTCAGTCGACTCTCAAGGACACAACGTTGTCATCAGTGCAAGCATACCAACACTTTTCATAATATATAAACACAAGATTCAGAAACTGATCGCATCTGTGGGAGGTTGGGAATTGAAATAATAGAAGGACATTACCTGCACATTACTTAATGCAGACAACCAAATCATGGATACATTAAAAAAGTAAAAAGAGAATATAGAATATAAAGTTTATAATTAAGCATATTAGAATCTAACTCAGGAATAAACACAATTATTAATAACATTAACAAATGATATTAAAATAAAATGCAAGGACTACATACTATTTACTTCAAATTATGGAAGGGCAAGGATACATTGTAACACTGTAAATAATGTAGACTATAGAATAAACATATGTAACTTGATTAGTCGTTAACTTCAATATTAATTGATTTGTTTGTTTCTGTATATTATTTCAGCTTCTTTGGCAAATCTTTAGTTTCTAAGCAATTTGTGTTAAGTTTTACATATTTTGTTATTTCTTATAATACGTTCAGTTCTTTCTGTCGTTTCAGAAATTAATGTTGAGCGTAAGTTGCATTTTTAAATGTATTTAAATTTCAGTCTCAGTAAGTTCATAAATATATATGCAGATTTTCGTGTGATAGTTTATATTGTAGTTTTCTGATTGTCATTTCACAAATATAAAACAGATCATTTATTTTATTATTTTATTATTTTTCTGAACTAACATGACAGTTATATAATAGACATATAAAAAATTAGTTGAAATCTTGTAAGCTTGATTTCTAACCAACTTTGTTTTATAAATATATTTTGAGTTCTCTCCTGTTTATTGCCGAATTTAAGTGTTACTTCTTTGTACGATAAACCAACAATGTTTATCCCTGTTTACACATTTAATGCTCCTTTCTTTAAATTTTTCAATAATAGAATTACAATTTTTCTATTACAAGTGATTAATTATATATTTACTATAACATCTAAAATAAGTTTGAAGGGTATCGTACAGCTAGATATAATAAATTTAGATATTGTGTCCTCATATGATTTCTACCTGTACTACATATTACGTTAATTTCAAAACATATACTTTCCTCAGAAGTTCAACTCTGTTAGCTTTGCACTGCCTATACGAGAAACTTTATTTAGTTAGAAAGTAAAGTTCGGAGCAGCTGTTTACGGTAGAGTGGTCGTGGCGTATCAACACCACTTCGTTGCAAAATGTATCAAACAAAATCTCTTAACAATTCACTGATTCAAACGAGTTACCGTAACACAATGCCATCTAAAAGTAAAAGTGTACAAAATGGCCTTTAGAGAGACATGAATCTGTAACTTGACCTCTTTGCAAAGACTCAGTATTATATTTTAATAACAGGAAGCAAACTGAGATAACATGAGTCGATTGCGGTACCTTCTTTAGTTTCAAAGTCTGTGTATAATACCGCCTCTGACAATAGCCATGGTAACGACGTAACACATGAAGTCATATCTTTTGTAACCTTTCTATATCGTGCTCTAAATGTATAATTGCGCTTGTGTGTTTCACAGAAAACATTTTTGTATCGTCAGAATTTATTCGCATCTACTTTTCTGACCAGTAATCCAAACTGTCAGGTGCAGCACAATCGTTGGCTCACATTTTTTTTTTTTTTACAGCACAATACTCTTAAATCAGAAAAGCTGTTGTTACGGGTGGTGTGAAGTGAATGATATTGCTTGCCGTCCACTCTGATTTACTAATTTTTTATCATATGAACTGTGAGGAGTTGTAACGCACTATTGAATTAGTCGAGAATAATGAATTAATGATGTATAAGTTGTATAAGTGATTAAAAAATCTCCGTCAGGTGTTAATACTTTTCCACATTTCTCAAAATGAGCACCCATTTTGCAATATACATGTAATACGTATAGGTCTACTCTATGGGACGCAGAAAACATAATAATTGTAACCTTGTAGTGGTGTTGATTTTATAAGGGCACGCGATGACACGCCTGGTGTCAGCATCACGCATGAAGAATTCAGCACACTACAGAATTGCGAGACCTTTAAATTGATTACACTCGCTAAGATTTGCGTGCGTCGTACATAATCCTACAAGCAAATTAGCAGAAGACAGAGACTGAAACCATGTAAAGCATATATTGAAATCACTACCAATATGTTTTGATACGCGGATCTCTAATAATTTGCATCAAAGCAATGTATTAGGAATACATACTTACCCATTTCCACTTTAAACTCAGCAAATATACTGGTTTATGCTACGAGGTTTTGACAATACTGACTGACGATTTAAGAAATTTGTATCATTTTTAATATAAATTAATGATCTGAAGCACCTTAACATAAAATAAAATTGAATGAAATGAAAATTTTTATGCAATATTATTAAAAAAACGACGGCAAAACCAGCAGGGGTTTATAGATTTTGAACCCATAGGATACACGTTTTTGTACAGTAAACAGTGGTCTAAGTAAGCCTGATACATTGAAGCAAATCGCAATAGTCATTATAGCTTTAGACATCATAACTTATCAGCCATATACGTTTCTCCGCATTGTGTACGTTTTTAATTTGTAAGCCACAATATTATTAACAGCCGGGCAGTCAGTGACAGTGACTTAAATTTAAGGTTGACAGTGACTCGTGAAACGTTGGGATAACAACGGGGTCTATAGAAGTGCTTCCAATGATATGTTATTGTCACTTGATGACGACAACACATCAAATAATCCGTATACAATAACGAACAGTATACGAGAAGTAGTGTGTGTTCAGTTGAAGGAGGCAATTACCTTTTCAAGATGACCACAAGGAAAATAAAATTATAAAGGGAAAAAGTGACCCTAGAAGAAAATAAACTACGCTTTGATCTTACATTTCCACAGGCAAACGCTCACCAGTACACAACACCCACACACAATCACACACACGCGCGAGCGCAGACACACAAACGCACACGCGAGGGTGAAGAAATACATTTTTTAGGAAGGCCAGAAATTTTCTTCACTGAAAGTTTTTTTTTTATAGTCACCCGTTTACAAGGCTCTCCAACTTAAATTCCCACTGGTGACTCATATTTTGGAAGCACATGAAATCCGTATGTACAATTTTGACAAGAAATTCTATGAAAATGATGTCCTAAATACGTAATATAGCCTACATCTTTTGTTCATCAACGTTAAATTTGTATGATTTAAATTCTGTAATACGTTATTCCCTTTTAGATATATTAATGTTGCCAATAACTGTTTAGAGATTTTCGTTAACTTGAAAACACCTAAAGAAACATGTAATGTATCGACGAAACAGTTGCGTAGTCATCTTCCTGAAATTGTATCAAAAGTCCAAGAATTTATAAAAGAGTAGCAGAAGCTGGTGAAGTCTTCGTCTATCTGACTTGTGGTGTGTGTTGTGTTGTTCAAAGTCTTGTTGTGTTCATAAAGTAAGGAATAATTCTCATAAAAAAGAATTTTTAAGCCACAAAAAGTGATGAAATTATGTCCTTCATCACACTTGGTAAAACCCATTGGGTTCTCCACGTGTAAAAAATGTTGATAACTTAGATAAGTGTGTATTACGCTAAGCCGTTTATCATTGATTATAGAAAATAATAATCTGTGTACTATAAAGAAACTTATTGTGTAAAAAACTTCTTCCTTCCTGCAAATATCTGTGAATTTATGGGGGAAACAAGTCTTAATAAATTGTTAAAAGATTTATATGTGTAAAGACACGAAACGACAAAAACGTCTGGTAGAAAGTCCTAAAATACAATCTATGCAGGATTACTGCTTAGTAGATATACGGAAAAGTAAATAAGCTCGATATATTACAACGGTATAAATTTGTGTATATAGGTTGCATATACAAATTTATTTGTGTTTGAGGAGACCCACGTTCTTGGGACGTCAAATTTTATAACACTACAAATTGATAATTATTTAATGTAACTTAAATGTGTGTGTTATATAACATAACAAATTCAATTTAATTTATTAAATTGATTTCATGGGTGTAATCGTAATAAGAAGATGATATGTTATTTAAGTTTAAAATTGTTCCATAATTTATTTATTAAACAAAATCTTTCATATCGCATATTAAACATTCACTCATTATTATATCGTTTGTACGAAATTTTCGTACGTAACTTATTGCTAACAAATTACAAACACAAGTTATACACAAATCTTGTTATCTAATTTTAATTACTTTGAAATATTTATTTTGCTCTCGGCTTACTCATTGTGTGCTCATCTTTTGCAATTGCTGATTCCTTAGCTTCAAAAATGAATTTACTTCTATTCAAATTTCTTTTATATTATTTTGTTTTAACTTTCTACTGCATATGCATTCTCCTTTATCATCAAAGACTTTACTAATTACGTTAATTCAAAATTTAAATATTTCTCTTATCATTTAATTTACAATTACCAAATTTGATACTAGAAATATTCTAATTTTTTTCTGCTTTTACATTTATGTATAATTTATTTATTTTAATACTGGTTGAATGTCTTTCATTCCAACTTTAATTAGTGTCTTTCAAATGTCTATAATTACAATGTTTTTTTATCACCTCGTTTGACGTGGTTATTCATCTGTACCTCCTACTTCTGCTCCTCTGGTCGTGTCCTCTGTGTCCTTCTGGTCCTCTGGTCGTGTTCTCCGTGTCCTTCTGGTCCTCTGGTCGTGTTCCACTCCATGTGCTGATTAATAGTCGTCTCGTCTCACGTCTATACTGCCGGTGTGTCCATAGACCTCATCGTATGTATTCTGCGGCTCTGGTTGGACATCTAGTTTGTCCTGTGACTCTCACTATAGATGTGAATTGTCGTCGTCAACTGACATAGCCTCCTGCGGCAATAGTTGAATCGAGAAGAAGAAACTTTATTAGCGCGACCTGGTATTTATAGTCGGGTCGTGCAAAAATTCCTGTCTGAACAATATTTGACTTATCAGATTCCGTCGAGGGTCACTTTCCCCACTTTGGTTCAAGTCAAAATTTTCGCCTATTTTCGCGAATTACGAAGTTTGTGTCACATCACTCGATTCTCAATTGATCACTAATTTTTATGTGATACTGTACGTAAATTTGCACTTCTTTATGGTACTCACAGAAAGAGTTATTCATTTTTACGTATAGTAATTGCACTTTTGTCACATCTGTACGGTTTTTTAACACTTTATTCACTTATAATTTCTATACACTTTGGTGTCTTTTGTTTTATCCTATCGTACATAGATTTCTTATAATTAAAATAAACATAACTATTTTACTTGAAAACGGTTGGTTAAATTTCAGGAAATAACAAGTACTAGCACAAGCCATGAAAGGGAAAAAACTTGTTAAAAAGTATGTAATTAACATTAAATTATCAATTCCAACATCCAACAAAAGTAACCAAAGAAGAGTATATTAATATTATATAAGAAACAGTAGTTATAAAAGGAAATTCAGAAAAGAACAAGTAGAACAAATTTCTAATAACGTGACAAAACCCAATAGTTATGGTAGGTGAGGGGCATGAACAGATCCTATATGAACAATATAACATGAACTACAAATGGACTGATAATAAAAGAAAAATGGAACGGGCGACTATGAATATCACAAGAAAAATCAACATTGAATAGAAGAAATGAAAAGAGGCAAAGAACCAGAATTAGAACTGAGAAACAGAAGTTTGTACCAAAAAACATGACAAATTGCCACAATTTAATGAATAAACTAATCCCATTCTTTTAATAAACAATACAATTGATAGGAGTAGCCAATAAAGATAATATAAAATTAAGAATGTAATGCAGTAGAGTAAATAATAACAAAATATGTAATAATTTAAGAAACCAGTGTAAATCTATGAGTTCAAACAAGTGAAGATAGTGAGAGACCAAAATAATTTAATGATGATCAAAAGATCATAATATAAACTAGTGGGGAAGTGAAAGCCAGTGGGGGTTATCATTAAAGTGATAAAGGTCTTATGAACCACATATACGGAAATAAGGACCAAAATATAGTGACAAAGTATTTTTATATTAAGTGTTTTGGTAAACTCCAATGTACCATGTTATGTATAATTATTTATTCATAAGGATTGAACACTTATTCATTTTTAAATAATGCACAGTTTAAATAATATGCTATATTTTAAATGGCTTATGCTATAATTTAAATAATAGAGATAGTGACATACAAAAGAGTTAGGGTACTAAACACCCGTGTTCAGTTATATTAGAAATAGTTTATATGGGAGCCTGTGTGCACCATTAATTTATATGTTATAAAAGTTTTGTTGAGAAAATGTTAGTTATTTAGTGAACAGAATGTTCATAAACAGTTCAAAATGTTAATCAGGTAATTGGGAAAGATCTAATATTATAAAAAGTATATTGTACAGAAATAACTAACCGTTAGATATATAGGCCCAAGGAATTGAGCCAGACCCAAGCAACATTGAAATATTTAGATAAACACTACTAAATTAAATAAAACAAAAGCTTGGTTTTGATAAAAAAGAAAGATGTTAGTGGAGGGAGATGTATAAACCATGCATTGCTATCATAATATAGATAATGAACATAATTGTAAAGTGTTTAGTAAGCCACTAAGCTGACATGGCTTCAGTATTATTGTTATTGTCAGAAAAATAGGTGTAGGTAATTAAATTAATGATATTGTATGTAAAGTAGGAAGACTCAGAATTATATTTAGTAGTAAGAATAACAATATTAGAAGTTATTAGATCTGTAAGACATACAACAAAAATGTCAAACAAGATTAGGACAATGCTTCAAACACAAAAGTATAAACCTGCCAAAACAATAGATAAGAGGCCAAAATGGGGCGAGATTAGTATGAAAACAATTTAATTTTAATGAACAATAAAATGGTACTAATCAAAGATAAATTTAAATCAAAATAAATGAAACGTAATCTGAGGTGACAAAATTAAAAACGCCAATTTTCAAAAATAACTTAGTCACGTGACGTGGGGTCAAGGCCCTAGACCAATCAAAAACACCAAGAGCTAGGTCACCAAGGGGAATTAAATATTTTTAGAGAGACAGTTGATTGTTAGATATAAAACTGAAAACTTCAACAGCATATTGCTGGCAGTAAAAGATTAATATTAAAAGAGTGAAAACTTACTCAAGGAGAGGCACTTCCGATAAAAGTAATACCGACAACACATGACACGACACCAGAACCAAGAAAAACCAACACACTAACGAGAATCTAAGAAAATAGATACCCAACTCATAGCGTCCATTCCGTATATACGAAGGCATCGGTGAGAAATTTTGGTTAATTCCAGCAGAATACTAAATAACATCACAACACGATTTCCACTAAAAAACATAGCTGTTCCAGATAAAGGAGGCTATATACAAAATATTATTATAAACTACTATAACTAAGACTTTATTTTAAACACTTTAATTGGAATTTAAAAACATATTTTTCTGAGGTGAGAACTCGATAGTCCGCCATGTTGTATTACTGAAAGCACTGTTGCAAACTGTAAGCGAACAATTTTGGAAAATATTATTATATACATTTTGTTAGCCGATAAGAAGTAAATATATTTTGTAATGCATTGTATTTTTAAGTGGAAGCATATTTCCTATCTTTCCTAGCAACTCCAAGTACCCATTACCTGAGAAACATAAAATATATATATTGTGAATTTTTTTTTTGTTACGGACTATTTGTCACGGTGGATGAACTCATCCAATTGTAAATCCTCGACTAATGGAACGGTAGTTTCAAAGAAATTACGAATAAAAGATATAATTTGTCAATCGTACCAGTCCTATTTTATTCCAATAAAGTAATTATAAAGACTATTAATTACAGGAACCAGAAGAGAAAATTTGAAGTGGGCGCAAGGACATCCAGACACGAAAGTAGATCCAGTGGGCTGCTTACACGATCTATTTGACCATTACTGAATAAATATTATTCACGCGCCGATTTCAAACGGACGGTGACACACTAAATTCTCGTTCCTATAAAATCATTGCTAATCATCGAATACTGAAAAACAACACTGTAAACGATAACAAAACAACTAATATAAATAATAGTCGCAACACCAGGACATTTACGAACCGATTAACGAGTACAACCAAGTTTTGAAGGGTAACTTATTTCGTTATCCGCAGTTCATAAAATACACCCGTAACGAATCTGTTTGTTATAGATTGACGCATCCAACGTGGGCCTTTAAGACTCACAGATAATCTATAACAGAACTTATACGTTACAGATTGCCACCATCGCGGGGCTTGAACAATTCGGACAAAAATAAAACACACCCGTAACATTACAAATTAAACGTTATAATATTTATTTATTTTTATTTTTTATTTCATTTATTTTGGCAATGCACAGTACCGGTAATGTTTGTACTGTTGCAATATATTGTAGGCTACTGATATTTTTCAGATATGGTTCCGTTAATCTTAAATTTATTATTTTTTTTTATATAGCATGAATTAATGACTCTTATATCTCAGAGCAGCAGTACATAAAATAAAAAATATTTAGAGTTTAGAACCGAGTTACTTATTAATGAACATATTGTTTTTTAGACAATTTATTAAAAGAAAGAACAACTTCTCCTTTATAAATTGTTGCAGTTTCCAAGTTTGCTCAGTGCAGTACTGGCTATACATTTACAAAAAGAAATTTAATTCTTTAATATCCCGCCTGTAGTGCTATTTATTGAGTGTATTTACTGAAATAATAAATATACGATATTAATTTACTATTAGTTAATTCTTTACACATAAATAATATTTTATAATTTACAAGTCTGTATTAGTGTGTTTCTGATTCGTTAAAATCGTTTATGACTATTGTACACAAGATGTGGGTTCACCTGTGAGTTTGTGTGCTTAATTCCACTTTTGTTTAAAGTGTGACCATTCATAGCCTAGTTCTCTTCAGTATTACTGAGATTGTTAACACATAATGTTACTTGATCGGTGAGTACCACTTTTATTCACTATTAATTTAATTTTGCTTCTTTATTTTCCTTTCCAGTTATTATGTTCTTTTCCTTGAGTCAATTAGTTAATATTGGTTTTACTCTTGCACTCTCTATTTACGTTTCGGTTAACGAACACTTAATTTATTTCACTTCTTGAAGATACGTCTTCACTGGGTGAGAGTCAAAACAAGAGTGACGCCTCCTACGCCACGCGTCTAATTCAGCGTCCCGGAAACAGAAAGCTTTTCGTTTTTCTTACCAACAATCATTTTTAGACTTTCGCACATTTAGCAAATATTATGAGCCTGGATTCACTAAATATACTTAATCTTACTGAATTTTACATAGTTATAGTCTTCTTACTTTAAATTTTCACATATTCAATGATTTATGAATTTGTTATAACACAAAACTTTTTCATAAACTGTAGGTAAAATTGACTAGTTATTCACAAATATTTTCCATTTATTCTATGATATTCTATCAAAGCACAATTTGTAGTTAAACTAATTCCATATTATTGAAAACAATTCCTGACTAATTTTAAATTATTAATAAGTTTTATAAATAATTACAACAATTTTGCGGTTGTAGGCTAATTAGTTTTTTACACATCAAATGTTTATACCCACCCAAAGCTTGGTCCTCGGCTTTAACATACATTCAATATGGTTGACAATATTATTTTATAAATTATAGTTTTTTAAAATTTTACTCAGATTTAGGACACAGTATATACTGGCGTATTTTACAACAGTTCAATATTTAAACGTAAATTATATACATAGTAGCTAGGGTGCGTCGAAAGCTTGTCACGATGAAAGTACGTTACTTTGTTGTTCATCATCTGTTTTCAAAGGACATATAATAAATTTAGTCCACTTGGAAGTGGGGAAATGAATGGATTTATGCTTCATGGAATATTAATATACAAATCGAATCACTCGGATGTCCACAGCCATGGTTTCATAAACTTTGAAAATTACCAAACGTTGTATAACAGATAAACGTCTTAACTTATCATCTTGTAATTTTGTAGTAATAGATAATGCGTCTTACGATAATGGTCAAACAAATAAGCCACTTTGCTTTAATTCCTTAAAAACTGTAACGAAAAAATTATTAACAAATGTGAACATTTTGTTTCACGAAGAAATGTTGAAAACCAAGCTATACGATATAATTAATTTATACAGGCCTCGGAACCAAACCCATTTCGTTGATGAAATTGTATTTAAAAAGAGGCGTACCGTGTTTATATTACTCCACATCACCCAGCCCTCAATCCAATAAAATTAATCTGGTCACACTGGAAGAAGAGCTGATGAAGTGATAGTGAAACAGAGAAAGTATCGTGGGGTATCGGGTATTCGGCCTGTAACCTTGTTGTCTGCAAGGTTAAGTCAAACTTTTAAGAATAAATTATAGTTTTTATAAAAAATCGACACTGTTGTTAAATGATTTTCTTAGTGCACTCCACTGAAGATTTTTGAAAGCAAGAATATTTTTATTTTCAGACGGGCACGAGGGGACACACACACAAACATAGTTAAATTTAAATCCTGTAAAATTGATGTTGCGTCTTATTTTAAATCAGATGTAATCAGTGTGACAAAGATACTTTACACAGGGACAATCAATATATGCTTTCTCAGAGATATTTTCACAATTATATAAGCGATTAAATGTATTACACTTTTTATAATATGTAAAAGGCAAAACTACAATGGCTCTTTAGGGCAATAGTTATAATGTGGCATGAAATGTTATTGACAAGATCAGCATATTGATTTAAAATTCCCGGACTTGTAGGTCAGAAGACTACCACGATTTCGTCGTTTACCTTTCTCATGTGAACACTCAAAAAATGGTCAGTGGATAATCCGCCTCAGTAAAAACGGTAGCTTCCGGTAATTTATGCGTTTGTTTGTGTCAGCTTCACATCAAAGCATTAGCTTAGTTTGGTATTCACCTCACTTCCCATGCACTGCGTTCTCTCTGCAGGCAAATGTCAATTTGCGTTTTTTCTTTCATGTTCATTTTGGTCGTGATCTCTAAATTTTACCATTTCTTTTCAAGTGATTGCTGTATATTCTGTTACGTGTCACTTTTGCGATACTTAGATAATAAAAAAATCTAATATTATAAGAACACAATATTTCTACACGTTTAGGGCAAGCGTGAACTTGTTGTTTTCTTTATAATTGAGTTTTTTATGTTATAGGTTTAATTCTTATTATGAATTTTTTTAAATGAACAAATAAAAGTGACAATTAATAATTTTGATTTGAAATTCCGTACTTATGAATGACATCTCTTAGTGACGCCAACTGGGATTCTATTACAACAAAGTAAAAGCGTTATAAAATAGAGAGTGTAGAAAACTTACCGCCACCAGTGTGACTTTTTGATCTAAATTTATAAAAGACTAATCATATTATTATTCATAAGTTTTTCTATATTGATATGATGTGACAAAGCTCATTTTATATAACAGCTTTGTCGAAATGCGTCGTCTTAATATGTTAGTTATAGTTTGAGTACACACACAGCCACACATCAACACCTCATTCCCCCCGACACACACACACACACACACACACACACACACACATTGGTATGTCGATTAAACCGTATTTGACATCCCATAAAACAATAGAAAAGTTTGTTCAAATTATAAGTACTTTCCCCAAATATGTAACTTAACATCACGAATATATTACTGTAGAAATAAGGTGCAACACGGAAGAATACGCGGAAACGGTGGATTAGGAGCACGACGTATATGCGAGAACGGACGTTAGGAGCGAACGCCACTACATAAGGAGACAAGGACGTTTCAAAGAGCGCCATGAACAGGATCTACGGTAAAGTAAAAGGCAGTGCAAAATAATCCTATAACACAGAGCACTAAGTGTAAAATAGGAAATGAAAATTGCAACGCTCAACTACAAATCATAAAACCTATGTTAATGCAAATGAACACATATAGACCCATATTTACAAAAGAAAACTATTTTGCATACGTGTTTATTGAACGATGAAACCAAGTTTTCAGTTCCAACACGACCGCATGATTATTTTTGGTCTCTCGGTTTATTTGCTCTTTTACGGATGTCTTACAATACCGTGTGAATGCATCGATTAATTTTCGTAAAATTGACACGCGTGTCCACACTCCTCCCAACCGCAAACATTTTGAGATATAAAATAGTCAATATTAGGATATCCTACATCCAGTATTGAGATATAATATATGCACAACTAAGGAAATAAAAAATGTGGGGTTATAATTTTGAAAGAAATCGCAAACTTTTGTGTGGGGTAACAGAATAAAGATAATTTTATGTAAAATCTTAATAGGGCGTTCAGTTTTCGATTTTCGCTCCCAAAATAGTAACGAAAAGTTTGTAAAAAGTGTAGAAATGCATGCAAGGTATCACACTATATAGAATTTTAATCTTAATCTGAACATATCGTTTGTATTACTGGAGGAACCGGAGTCCACACAAAAAGTCACGTAGTGAGAATTTATTCGTAGGCTATTTTCTACGATAACTCGGTTAGTTGTTACCAGATTTAAAGTATCAAGCTGTCATTCTGTTTACAATAAAATACTTAACATTTATTTGATAAAACAAATTGTATAAAATTAAAATTTTTAGAGCTGTAAGTTATCAAGTAATTAAAGTGACGGTCACATTGAAGATTGAAATAATAAAACAACCATGATTTCTTTATTTATTAAATAAATATCACTAATGTATACATATTGTACCAACCTTTTTATAGATCTGGGTCCGTTAATATTAACTTTACTTTGTTTTTATTGTAAAGCATTACTAAATGACTCGTATAATATTAAATTTACTACGATTTTTTATAGCATTAATGACTATATCTGACTCTATCTGAGGGCTGCAGTACATAAAAATAAACAAATATATAGTGTTTAGAACCACGTCATTTGTTAACAAATGTATAGTTTTTTTTATACAATTTATACAGAGAAAAGAAAAAAATTATTTCTCTCTAAATTATTACAGTTTCTAAGTTTTCAACCAGGGAGCAGTATTGGTTGTACAACAGACTCTACTTATTTACTCACCCGCTGAGTGCGCTAGTTAGTGTTTATGTTTACTGAAATAATAAATGTAGGATGTTCACTTGCTTCTAGTTATTTCTTTACAAATAAAGAATATTCTATGAGTTACGAGTGTGTATGAGTATGTTTCTTACTCGTGAAAATTGTTTATATCTATTGCGACAATACAAGCATAGGCTGTAATGCGTATATATAATATAAAGTAAATATTTAATTTAATTTTAATAATATATAATAGAGGAGCAGGTGTGAAATTGGAAGCTGGCTTGCAAACAGGAGTCAACAAGCAGGATCACGCTATTACCGCTGCATGCGTGTACAGAAGTAAATAGTGTGTGTGCGTGAAGCCTGTTTGAGCCTAAAAGTTTGCAACCCCACCCCAAGTCAATGCTAAATTAAGAACATATGTAATATTAAACAAACCAGAAATGTTACCGAGAAGGTAAAAAACTTCTAAAAATGTGTAACAATCAGACACAGGTGCAGTGCGAATTTTTACGTAATTCGGACAATCAGTGCGAATTCTGTGCGATTTTGAAAGCATAATAATTACACTAGAGGTGCGAGCATCATGATAATTGCACATCACATAGGTTATTAAATTAGACAATAATTTATCGCCGTGAAATCCGCGTTAAACAGTGCGATTGGCGAAAAAGTGCAAAAATGTGAAATAGGACGAGAGTGGGGACTATCACGCCATGGTTCAAACTGTCGACGGGCTAATTCCTGAATCGACAGCTGCAATTTTCTTGGTTAGTATAAATACAAGCCCAGGAGAGCTAATCTCTCTCTTCTAACAGTCTTCATTAATGGCGGAACGCTATGTCCGTCAGAGACGCGAAATTTTAATTACTTTGGGCAGAGTTAGACAATATGTCTAACACCAATAAGACTTTTTGTTAAGCATAACTTACAAAGTATTACGATAAAACATTTCAATGGAAAACAGTAATTAAAAATTACCGTAACAAAGAAATCGTCAGATGCCTACAAGTGATCTACATCTAAGAGCATTACTCCAGATCGAGGACGAGAGCACCACATGGTATAAACTCCAGACGTAAAGGACGAGTCATCGGACTTCCGAGAGGACCCGGAGGAAGAGGAAAGGATCCAGGACTTCCGAGAGGACCCGGAGAACGAGGAAAGGATCCAGGACTTCATGACTATGCAGGATTCACAACGTCAAGGCCTCAGGACCACGAGAGGGTATGCTGAGGAACCGCTACAATTAAGGTGAAAGAAAGCCATGTATTCCTCATAACAAAAAACTTAATCAAAGATTGATGAACATGGTCAAAAGAAAGACAATAATTTCAAAAAAGTGTAATTTATAACTTATAAATATAAATGTCTTGTATAAAAAATTATAACATAATTTTTGAATTAATAATTTATTGAAAATATTTAATTTAAATTGTAGAGTAATTATAAAAGCATAATTTTTGAATTGATAATTTATTGAAAATATTTTAATGCACATTTGAAAGAATCAATTAGATTTGTTCAAAGAATGAACAAATAGTTAACTAAATTAATATTTTTATATTGAAAGCACACATTCAGACTGAGTAGTCCAGGCAGTATAACATAATGAAGAAATATTTGTTTTTAAATTAATAATATTATGTCTATGATATAAGCTTTATGTTGGTGATGAGATTACAGCAAAAAAAGAAACTTTGAAACCATGTATAATGAGTATCGTATGACGAAGTAATCATTATTTGTATATTATTATTTCTTGATGTGTTTGTTTAAATTAATAAATGGGAACATTTTGAATTTATTGAAAAGGCTACCATTATTATAATTACACCTGAACCCCTAATTACACGTACACGTTGTTAGAAATGTTTATTTACCGTTGTATAATTTTGTCGCAAATGAGCGTGCGTCCGACACTCTTACATTTAATAACGTTGTATCGTTGTACTATATTACACAGAATCTGAGTTAAACTGATAGTTTTACGATTAATTTCACTTTCGTTTGAAGTGAGTACCTGCGAGGTGAGTACCCCTTTACTTTACTAATTATTTAACTTTAGTTTCTTATTCATACTTCCCGTTAGTATTTTCTTTTTTTTGAGTTTATAATTTCATTTTTATTTTACTCTTGCACTTTATACTTACTCGTAGGCTCCCGAACAGTTTAATTATTATTTCACTACTTCACAATACGTCTGCGTCAGATGACTGTTAAAACAACAGTGATGCCTTCAAGCAAAGCGTCTAATAATTAAGCGTCTCGGTAATAGAAAGCTTTATGTTTATACTTACCAACAGTCACTGGTAAGTATTTTCGCACATTTAGCAATTATTATTGTCCGAGATTCGCTAAAAATATCTACTCTTACTGAATATTATATAGTTGTAGTCCTTTTACTTTTAGTTTTTAAATATTGAGTGATTTATCAATTTGTTGTAATACAAATTTTGTTCACAAACTGTAGGCAAACTTGATTAGTTATTCAGAAATATGTTCCATTTTCCTATGACATTCTATCAAAACACAATTTATAACTAAACTAATTCCATATTATTTAAAACCATTTATCATTAATTTTAACACATTAACGAGTTTTCTAAATAATTACAATAATTTTGTAGTTTTAATTAGCTTTTATACATCAAATGTTTATACCTAACCAAAACTTGGTCCTAGGTTTTACCATATCAATTTAATTTTTTTTCGCATTGTAAGGTCCTCAGTCTGACGGGATGGTTGAGAGATTCTATAGGACACTTGAGGAGCATCTTTCGAAGTTTGTTGACGAGAACCAAACAGACTGGGACCAACGTATACCATTAACCTTCATGGCGTATAGGTCATCAGTACATGACACAATCGGCATGATTCCAGCAAAATTGGTGTTTGGGCGGGAGATTCGTCTTCCTGGGATTTGATGTTCGGATCACCTGAGACTCAGTCCCAAGAGCCACAGAACTATTCCTCGCAATAAGAAAACCAACTGGGAGAAATTAATCGCTTGATAAGAGGACGGCTGAAGATTGCCAATGATAAAATGAAAAATCGGTATGACATTCGCAGAAATCATGTAGGTTTCCAATACGGAGATCAGTTTTGGTTGTATAACCCAAAGCGCCTTCGTGTTCGCTCACGTAAACTCCAGACTAACTGGGAAGGACCTTACACTGTGAAAAAAAAGCAACTATGTTGTCTATCGGATTCAACAGGAAGGACAGCGAACGTTCAAGGTTGGCCACCTGTATCGCCTAAGTATTACTTCAGAGACGGGTTGCCAGTTTGGGATGAACAGGCTTAAGGAGGGGGCAGTGTTACGTAATGCGGAAAATTATGACGCCATTACACAAATTCTACGTGTTTCTCGGATGTTCCAGTGGAATCCGGCTGGAACGTTTTGTGGGTACGTGATCTCAACATGCGTGATCTCAGCAAGATTTTTCTAGACTTGGCCGGCCGCCCGCAATGTGTCAAGGCCGCAATCAATTACGTTCTATTGTAGCACTTATGCGTAGTATGGATGTTTCTGGAATATCAGCAGGGTACAAATATAGGTAATCAGTGGCGCTTAGTTCATTTATTGTCGGGGTATTTACGCATTGCTGTTCGAAGTATTGTGACGAAGTGTTATGTGTTTTTTAATTCCGCGGGACAATTGTGATAAAATTGTGTTTTATATTAGTTACAATTTTTATTGCGTGTGAGCAATTTTTATTTGATTTGTTGTAAGAGACTATCTTGTTGATTACAAACTGAATAATTGTGATAACTAAAGCTGGTGATTAGTGACTTCATTGGTGTCTTGTATTTTGTTTTCCACTGTACCATACGACGATAACAGTAGACAGTCGAAACAGTATGTTTAGCCTTAGTCCTTTTCCGTATGCTGGCAAAGTCCAAATCCCAAAGGATTCGCTGTTATAATAAACAGACATTACGTAATATATACGAGTAGCAGCAAAACCCGTAATCCTGTGACACAAACAAATGCTTACTTAATTGGAGTTTTTAACATTTTATCAAATAGTCATCACACATCATAGTTTAGTGTAGATTTGCAGGAAACGCAACAGGCTACACACAATTTGCATGTTACGCTACGTATGCAAGTGCTGTTTACATTTGGCCTACTTAATAGTTGCCGTATGTTATCAGCCTATGCGAATTACCTCCAAATGGGCTTAACTGTGTTTGTGCCCATGTAGGCCTATGCATACGAAAGCGTACCCACTCAAACTTAGCTGTATTCGATTAACTATATTGTTACACACACATACGCCACCGACAGTAACTCAATAATCAGACTCTCTAGTGCTAATATTTATAATTAAATATTAGATCAAACTAATTATAAGAAACTGGGAGGCATAAAGGTGATTAACTTGAGAAAACAATCATAAAAAACATGAAGTAACCTAGAATGTAAAGTAAAGTAAATTAACATTAATTTAAAATTATATTAAAATGTAACTAACAGTTACATAATAACTAATCATCTTCGTCTGGCTAACAAATTCTACACACAACACTAACAAGGAGGGTCCTTGTACTGGATTTCCACAGATTTTATTAAACGGCTGTAGGTATTCTGGCTGACGACCGTACGGCCTATACTTTGTACCCTTACAGTAGCCATAGGCCTATATGTAGCTGTGCAGTAAGCCATTTTAGACGGAGTACGAGTGAAATTGATTACTATTTCATTTTCTAATTTTGTCTAATATTGATTCATCAGCTTTAAACTAACATAAGTAAATCAATATGTAAGGGCGTCTATAAAATTCTCCACTTTTATAGTCCACTAGCCTTTTTGCAAGAAAAGCCACTTTCCTCATAATCTTATTTTCTGCCGCTTTCTCTCTTTATTGTCTGTTAAAATATGTATTCGTTTTTCAGAACATTATTGTACTTTTATTGATTTTATAGTTTTAATATGTTCTCTTATTTTGCAGTTGGCTTTTCTACTGTAACTGACATTCGTATCGCTATTGCTCTATCCATACATGTAACTGTAAATAGTTTCAAATTATCTTCGAATAAGAATGCTGTTTTTAATGAATCCGAACAAATAAAGTCTCTCACGTATGTGACACCGTGAGGCATTAAGCCAACTCTGTAAGTAGGGTAAGAATGAGAGTTCTAACGCGGAAGTGACGTCACAGCCCCCCCTTTTGGCGCGAAATTCAAAAATCCATGTGGTGGGGGTAGACTTCCGGCGCAGCGTGTCGTCATGTGCAGAGGTTATGATGGACCGGGGGGGTAGTGGTGTGTCCCACGTGACCTCGATGGGCGTACCGAAGTTGTCGGCCATGTTGTCGGCGTTCGGCCATGTTGTCGTCGTCGTCCATTTTGCGTGATTCCGTGTGCGTTGATTGGCGGAGGCGTGGCCGCCGTTCGGCGACAAAATGGACGACGACCCCACCACGACGGGGGAGGATCAAGCCAGGCCGCCGCCCAGCGACGATGACGACGTCAACGACGACGGCGAAGGGCGAACGGCGAACATAGCCACGCCTGGTTTATATTACATTTTATATACAATATATATACAGACAAAAAAAACGGTTATAATATATATACAAAAAATAAAACATTATATCAAAAAAACATCACTTTGTATATTACAATAGTAAAAAAAAAAATACGGATACAATATACAGAAAATAAAACATTATATGAAAAAAAACATCATGTTGTTCATATTTAATGTGCACGACCATCTGTAACAGAAACAAAAACAATATTAGTGATGTATAATTGATAGGCGTAGGATGGATTAGAATAATGTGTACTGTTACATACCTCAAAAATGCAAGCGTGCATAAAATGGGTGTATTGGCCTGCTGAATGCATACACCCGACATTGCGGACATCCTGGCGGCGACCCCTCCAGTGCCACGGTTTGAAACCAGTTGATGATGCACAGATAGTGGTATGTGTGCCCACACATTAAGCCGAGGAGTCTCTGCCCCTCAGTATAATTTTCTTGGCACACACTACAAGATGTGTGCCCTAACATACCCTGAACGGGGCAGAGATCTCCACGGCTCCATCGCCACGTTGGAAATCTACTTCTGAGAAGTAGTCTCATCGTGGCGACTTCGCTATGCATCCTTGGTTCCACCGTGTCGATAATATCATAAAACACGCATGGCGCGTCTTCTGGAGGGGACTGTAATCGTCGATCGTGCCGCATATGCTGTTGCTGAGGTTGTGGTTGAGGCTGCTGAGGCTGCTGAGGTTGTGGCTGCTGTTGAGGCTGTGGGGATTGCGATTCTGGTTGTCGTGCTGTACTTATCCATTGCGGACGTGGTTGCGGCTGTTCCTGTGGTTGTGGCGGTGGTGATGGCGATTGTGGTGGTGGTGATTGTGGCGGTGTGATCGTTATTTGTCGTGCTTGTGGACGAATATCACTGGTGAAAAGAAAAAATATAAAAATCATGTAAAAAAAAAACATGAAAGTATGTAGACATAAGAAGAAGACTTACATATTAAATGTGATGGTAGGTAATTGTTGTTGTTGTTGATGCTCATCAACATTATTTTCATCATCATCATTATTAGTTCTTTCGTCAAGCAGTAACGTATCACTGTCACTATCATCGTCATCATAAACCATCATCTCATCATTGCTGAAAAAAAGTACACTTTTAATACCAGATGTAAACGCAATAGTACAAGTGAACGTTAATGAAAAAAAACGTACCGACTCGTGCCGGCTTCCTGAGATGCAGCAGCAGCAGCAGCAGCAACAACAGCAGTAGCAGCAGCTGAACCGGTAGCATCACTGAAAAAAAAATACATTTGAATACCGAACGTAAACGCAATAGTACAAGTGATTGTTAATAAAAATGGTCTTACCGACTCGAGTTTTGTTGTGATACTGATGAAGGTCCCAATAAGGCCTGACGTAACCTTTGGGAACTATAAAAAATAAACAGTAAGTCAGTCGAATGTTGTATTCTGTTTGTACTCGTTAAATAAAAAAAATGTTGTAATTTACCTTCGAACTCGTCGCTGCTCCTCACAGACTCTTTTATATAATCTATTATCGCTTCCACTCATTCTGTAAAACGTAACAAGAAAAATGTTGTATAGTAATTTGCTAACATAATAATGTGTGTGTGTGTGTGTAATGTCAAATATTAACGTAAAAATATAGTAAGTACTTACATGCAAATTGAAAAATTATAATGAATGTGATAATACTTATTATGACGAAATGCTTATATATACGTATATGCTTGGTAGGAGTCTGCTATAGACAAAGTCCCCTTACCCTCAAAGTGTTCACCACACACACACACACACACACACACACACACACACACGGCTTGCATCCTGTACGTAACAAAGCCCCTCGCCATCACAAAGTTCACACGCTGCGATAACATATGGCTAGTCAGCGAATAAAATTAACTGCACATGTGCATAGTGTGGGAAGGTCTCAGTGGGAGTCGATTACATCCTGTTATAAATATTAACCATTAATGTCTAATCGTCTACCTCACCTCTCCTACCAATTGAAAATTAAATGAAAGTAAATAAATAAATTTTATATTTGCAATACAAGTTTATTATTACCATGAGTTACTGCTCTGTGTATCTTAGTCTCTTCATGTTAGGACTGGTATCGTCATTGGTTAACGCACGTTTACACACTCTGTAGTGTCCGTACGCGAGTGTAGTTACACCATCGTCCAGTACGTACCTCTTATCGTCATAAGGAGACAGGGAAAGTTTTGTTACACGTTGCGTGTACAGCTTATGACGATCGCTTCGTATACACTCGGCAGAGGTGAAAACTGTACGACTATCGAAAAGACACTCGCTGTATAACTGATGACGTAACCTTTTTTTTATTGCCGTTCTTGGAACACCTTTCGCCACCTTTTTGTCGGTACAGTCGGACAACAGGAGCGAGTAACATTTAGCTCTGAGTCCGACGAATTCCCTGATGGGTTTCCCATTAGTTTCATCCTTGAACTTCCCCACGACTTTTTTGTTGTCGTCGCAATGACAAGGATGATCTGAGGGATAGTCCGACGTGTCGAAAAGGTGGAGATCCTCTTTCATATCCAAGTACACATCGTCAGTCTGTATGCTGTAAAGTAAAATGTCGGTATCGGTCATTAATAATGTTAATCGTTGTCCGTACTTGCTGACAGCGTACCGATAATGAAAATCGTACATTATCAATTTACTGACATCAAGTACTGTGAAACCAACATACACTGGACGGGAAAGGTATATAGTTCTGTTTCGTAAAGCCAATCCGACCAAGTCGTCGGTGTAGCGGATCATACGCTTTAGTCGTGGATTGGAAACAAGTTTCTGCAGCCGCCCTTCGGTAGAGACTAGTTGGAAGTCTATTCGTTTCCTTACGTTCTCCAGCGATTTACCATAGACAGCGTTGACCATCAGTTTGAAAAAATCTTTTTCAAAACTGTTGGTGGCTGCTGCTCTCTTTTGTGTGTTGAAATCGATAAACGGTTTCATCCACGCTTTCTGTTTAAAACTCAACACCCTATGGATCGCTTTCAATTTTAGACCAAGGTTCAGATACAACTTTAAATTTCGAAAATGAAGAACGTATTTTTGCTTATCGTCCAAAGTCGTTAGCAACTTGGGGACGGACGATGAGGGCGTTTCTGATCCGTTATACCCTTTTGTATAGTGTAGTCGTGTGTGAAGTCGTCGAGAGTACGGTGAAAGTATGTCAGGATTGACGCAGGAACGCACAGGTGCTAGTGGATAATCTGAGTGAAGATCATGAAGTTCGGATGGATAGTGTAGGTCGACCTCAAGTATGTAGCCCATGTCACTGTCATCACTCAGAGTACGTACGTCCAGTGAGTCGATCTCGTTACGATCGAGCCATCTAAAGTCACCGTAAGGGAGTGGCTGTGACATGGCTGCACCGTAAAGGTTGTTGCAGTCGGTGTACAATATGAAAGAGGTCGGCTTTGAAGCATCATACTGATCAGCGATTAGCGGGTTGTTGGCCTTGGCATAGCGGTTGGGTACCATGCTAACACCACCGCGAACGGCTGATTCAATAAAAAGATGCTGATCTATATCCGTCAACAGTTCCAGTCGCACACCGGTCATCTTTAACATCGCGTGCCAAGCAACGCCGGGAAGCGAGTAAAGATGAGCCGGATCAATCTGGTAGTACCGTATGGCCATCTCACGAAACGCCTCGAAGACGTCAGCCAGCAGCAGTACATCTGTTTTAAGATAAAGATCGTGATAATCACCCAGCGTGCGGATTCCGAAAGTCTGCCACACATTCTGTGCATGTGCGTAATCTTCGTCCAACACGGGTGATTCACTCAGCCTATTGAAAAAGTGTTCGCGTGCGGGCAGACATGTTTCGTCGAACTTCTCGCTACCTGTCATGTAATCGTAAGGGTACACCCCCTTACGTAAGAGTAGCTCGAAGTTTTCTTCGAAACATTGCTTTGTTAAAGCGAAATCCGCACCGCTCGCGCGCAAGTTTCCAACAAGTGTATCCAAGGACGTGTTCAAAAATTGTAACGTGTCTACGAAACGTAGGGCACCCAACGTGACTGATACGAAGCGTTCACTAGTGGTAGCGATACAAGTGAGAGTTTCATCATTGTATTTAGCCAACCCTTGTATCAAGTGATGTGCGTCGTAACCTCGTAAGTTATGGAAAAAGACAGGAATATGTTGGGCGGACTTGGAGTTGAGGTTACATACGTTGTGAGCTGCGCCAAGGTATCGTCCAGTCAGATGACAATGGTTGCGCACCTTGTCGTCATCAGTCAGCGGTTTTTCGCAGAGATGGCATACGACAGCATTCGTGAAAGATAATACGTCACGATCACTCATAGTCATAGGGATATTGGTACGCATGATCCTGTACAGTTCATGCTCTTCATCGATTAGTCTATCTAAAAAGGTTTCTATCACGTTCACACCGCGATAAACGACCTGTGGTTTGAAAATGTTATCCTCGTGGTCGACTATGAGGTAGGAAAAACCTGAAGGAAGATGTAACGACTCTGTTGTGGTGGACGATGTGTGTGGAGGAGCATCGCAACGATGGCAAGGTACAATGAACGATTCAAAGTCTGCATATATAGCGAAAGGGACTTTATGACAGTACGTGTAATTTTTGAAGTACATAACCTTCTCCTTCTCTTTCGTTGGTAAACGAATTCTTTGTTCACCATACGGTGAACAACGAGGGACATGTTCACTAAGGAGTCGTTCTTCACAGAATCTATGCAGACAGTAGTTGCAATAGAAAGAACGTCCGTTGTGTTTGGTTAGTGAAGATAGTAAGCGGCTAATATTTTTTATTAAACAGTAATGTTTTCGGTCAGTGGTGGTGAGAAGTAATAGATTAATATGGTGTTGTCTGTCACTGAAAGGCGTTATTCTTAGCGGGTAAATTTCATTTTCTTCGTAACCAAAAATATTTATAGAAATGTCAGAATTGTCTCGTTCGAACTTCACAATATCGCATAGGCGGGTGGGATAAGTTATACCAGAAGTGGTGATACTGTGAATATGTGATTTGTATTTGGATACACGCTCGCTGTCTCTGTCTTGTGGAAACAGTGCGGCCAACACTGACCATATAAAACACATTTGATCGCCTGTATTGTTTACATTGATGATGGATTTAGTACAAGACAATTCAGGAGGTGTACGGATGAAACTGGAGGCGGCCAGCGGTTGGTATCGTGAGAGAACGAGTTCTAACGAGATTATATGATCCAACGCCCAACCGCTACCCTCACGAGTGAATTTATAAATCGATTCGATGATTTTTTCTTACGAAGCTTCTAAACGTTCAGGCAATACGTTCTGATCAGCGATCAATGTCGTATGACATCGTCCATGAAAATAGCCTTCACTCGTCACTTCTTCGTCCTCGTTCGTGTCGGCATTTACAATGTACTTGACAAATCTCGCTTTTAGCGCTATATGCCACTTTATAGTAAGCAAACGTGTCAGTTCGTTTAGAATGTCCGTACGTAACATATCGTGAATTTCATCGAAAAAGGTAATGACATCGTTGACACATTCTTCTTCTTCCTCTACAAGAGGTGTGTAAACGTACGACACCAACGATCCACGCAACGAATGTTTACGATCAACAGAAAACGTCTGCATTGTTAGAATAACGATAAAAGCAAAATCAATTACTTGCTCACTTGAAGAACATTAGAATACTGATACAAAGTTAGAAAATAAGTAACATTTTATAAGCAGTGCGTGAAAGTTAGCCTGCACGAGACTCGAAGGTGAACGCAGGCAGCGATCACCGCTCCACTTATACTATCTATGATGAGTGCGTGCGCAGCTATTTGTTCCCACTACTGTGCTTTATTTCATACCGACCAATTGACGACAGCAATCCCCACTACGATTGCGCGCGCAGCTACCACTGAGGAAGTGAAATGCAGCGCAACAAACCAACATTCTTGCTTCAGATATGGACGTGCACACATATTCTTTTGCAAGCCGATTAAAAAGCTTTTATAACATCCATCGTCAAGGTAACATTAAATTTTACGTGCGTAAATTTCCGAATACGAACGTGAGATTTTTTAACCTAGCCAAAGCCGGGTTTATTTATGAAGGCGATGATGATGTTGTAAGATGCTGCAATTGTAAAATACGAATTATGGATTGGATGGCGGGTGATGATCCTGTCCAAGTCCATAAGGCGTCAATGCCTACATGTAGTTTCGTTCGTGAACACTTGTAGAAGTCGACGCACGCAAAAACGGCTCTTTTCAGAGCCAACATAAACTCATGTACAAACATACCCGTTTGGGTAGTACTAGTAGTACTCTGTGTTAGTACTATACTAGTACTAATAGTACTATATATATTACTATTACTAGTACTACTACTAAATGTGTGTACACAATTCAATGTCTGACTGATGGCGCCAATGATAAAAAAATAAAACAAAAGATTTCATAAAAATTATACCTATTAAATATCATGACAATTTCGAAGCTGTATCACTTGCATCGCAGATCGATGACACAATGGATGTTTATCGATACGATGATGGGAAACATTTCACACTAACAAAACCGTTACGAAGCACGATACGTTCCAACTTGTGTTCTATGTATTTTGTGAAGAAAAAACGGTTTTGTGGTAACTACTGTACACGTTATAAGTTTGGTGTTGACAAATATCACGGACGTTGTTGGCGTCACATAAAGAAACGTAGCGGTTATCTCCCGCCGATCGTGCTGTTGATGATAATCTCTGATCGTATACACAACAAATCACGATGGCTTCATTTTATCGAAGAGTGTGATCGAAACAATGTACCGATTGAACTCGTGGTTTATGAAAAGAATATGTTCAAGTGTACAGTACGTCACGCGTGGAATTTTATTTCACGTTTCCGACCGATTCCTGAACTGTATCATGCCGTTCAACGTGTTCACGGCTTACATGATTCACACGGACAAATGAACTATGCGACTGTGTACACAGACATGCTCGCCTACGGAAGTTCAATCCCACACGCTTTGTGTTGCATTGTCATTACAGAGCGCACTATTCCGATACGTACAGCGATTGAAATATACAGAAGCGCGATTATGATAGCACCAAAGTGCGCAGTGGATCCTAGCTACAACGTAAGTTTTGACGTGCGCTGCCCGCCATCTTCGTTACCGACACTTGCGAGAGGGAAACAGTTCACATTGGTGAACAACAAGGCGCAGGGATTGTTTTCAGTAGCCTTTCTGAAGGAATCATTGCCTACACTCCGCAAGTATTGTGAACACTTCGGTCTGCAGTATTCACATGAAAAAGGGTACACAGTGAAAGATCGACGTTTATACGAACAGTGGCAACGATGTACAGGTGCTATGGCAGACGAGTTTTGGTTGTTGAACTCGTATCTTATACACCTGCATATGGAGTCGAGAAGTCATCGTCCGATCATAGAACTCAAAGCTAAACACATGTGCGAGCATCTACCCGTAAACGATAACGTCATAGTCGCGGAAATGCACGAGTATCGTGCCAACGTTATACGCAGCGTCATGTTCAAAGACATGAATTCCGTCAAGACCGTAAGAGCGTTGGACATGAAACAACACACGCTCATGAGATATTACATCGGTATGAGTCTCGTGCGTAATGGACGTATGAAAATCAGTTTAGCGCATGTTTTAACGTACTTACGCAATCACAAGAAGAACGCGTTGTTTTTCCGTTCGGTCGAGATGATATAACTGGACGTGGAGTGGAAATCTTACTACAGTCACGCGATGGAAAGCAGACGTACCAGAACGGTACCGAGGAGAGTTACATTCAGCACTGAGTTAACGCTTTACCACGTTCCGACGTATTGTGAATCACGGTTCGTACGATATGAGAATGAAACGACAGGTGAAGAACATACAGCAGAGCGTTCGCAAGACTATCGCGAAGGAGTTGCACAGACCGGTAAGAAGGAATTTTCCGAGACGTGCGGTGGAGTTAAAGGGACTTCACGACTTGTACCAAGCGGACCTGGTAGAGATGATACCGCACGCGAAGGTGAACAAGGGATTCAAGTACCTTATGACAATCATTAACGCGTTTAGCAAGTACGCGTACGCTGTTCCGTTGAAAACAAAAACGGGCGTAGAGGTCGCACGAGCTCTGGAACCGATTCTTCGTGCTAATAAAATGAAATATCTGCAGACAGACAACGGGAAAGAGTACTATAACAGTAGCGTACAAAAATTGCTGAGCAGATACGGTATCACACTCTATTCCACGTATAGTGAAAAAAAGGCCTCCATTGTGGAACGTTTTAACCGTACGTTGAAAACGCACATGTATCGCGCGTTCAGTGAACAAGGTCATTATCGTTGGTTGGATATGTTGCCGGAACTAGTCAACACGTACAACAACAGCGTGCACAGAACGATTGGAATGAAACCGTGTCAGGTGAAAGAATCCAACGAACGTACAGTGCTACAAAGGATTCGTGTGAACACAGCGAGGAGCATCGTTTATAAACGACCGAAATTCAAAGTAGGCGATCGTGTGCGTATAAGCAAACTCAAAATGACATTCGCCAAAAGATACACACCAAATTGGACAAACGAGATATTTCTCGTTCATTCGGTGCGTACCGGCAGCGTACCCATTACCTATTCGCTAAAGGATCATACAGGAGAAGTGTTGAAAGGTGGTTTTTATGAACATGAAATCAGTAAATCGAACGTTGGTGACGTGTACTTGGTAGAAAAGATTGTACAACGTAAAGGCGATCGTGTAAAAGTCAGATGGTTAGGATTCGATGGTAAACACGATTCGTGGATACACAAGAAGAACTTGCTATAACAACTATTCGACTCATGGAAATAGAACCAGTATGCACCGATGCGTTATGATGACAACATGCACGCTGTGTACAGTGTAAAAGACATTGTGTCACATCCTGGTTACGATGAGTACATCGTGAACACGACTGCAAACGACGTTGAACGCATGCGTAGGATCTTGACAGTGCACGAGTACTGGCAACGGGTTATCAATCGTGTGAAGAGATTCCGTCTTAACGAAATAGTACCAAGTGGTACCGGATTCGATCACTACAAAGAATGTGTTTGGTCGGATCCGAACTGTGAAACGGGTCCGGACACTTGTGTATGCAGTTACATATCTACCGACTGCTGCAATATAGTGCGACTATTAAATAGACTGTGCACGGAACGTCAACATGAAAATATTGCAACAAGCGCACAGATTAAAAATAAAGGACGTGGACTATTCGAAATTGTGCGGCGATGGTGGTGGGGGTGGTTGTGGCAGAAAAAAACGTAAACACGGACGTCTTCTGCCCGATACTGTTCGTTCGATCATCTGCGGACCTTCTGCGTGCGGGAAGACAAACGTCATGTTCAACCTGTTGTTCGATGTAAACGGATTAAGATTCGCGAACTTATACGTGTTTTCTAAATCACTATTTCAACCCAAATATCAGATGCTGGAGACCTTGATGACACAACTTTCCAACGAAGGAATGGGTTATCACGCCTACAACGATAACGAAGAGGTACCGCCTCCCGACGAGGTCGATCCTGATTCTATTATGGTGTTCGATGATGTGTCTTGTGAAAGACAACACAATATACGCAAGTATTTCTCTATTGGACGTCACAGCGGTGTGGACGCGTTTTACCTTTGTCAGACGTACAGTCAAGTGCCAAAACAGTTGGTTCGTGATAATGCCAATCTAATAGTATTGTTCAAACAGGACGATGGCACCTTGAAGCATGTGTATAACGATCATGTCAACACGGACATGAAATATGACACGTTTAAGAACATGTGCGCTGAAGCGTGGAAAGATCGTTATGGCTTTCTCGTTGTGGACAAGGATTCTTCTATCGACACCGGTAGGTACAGAGTCGGTTTCGATCGTTTCATAGTAGTCGCACCTAACGATTAAACAAAAAAAAATTGTCAAAAGTTTAGCTAAATACACGTGTCCTGCTGTCAACGACTTTAGTTGTCGTACTACCGTTTATCGAGATGGATGACAAGAAAAAACGATTAGCACGTGATATCGACACGATCAGTGATGACATACGGAAGAAATACCGTGCGTTAAAACATGGTATTCGTGAAGAAGAAGCAACGTTATCCAAAAGTTACAAACCGATTCTGGAACCGTTACAAAATATTTCACAAGCATTGCTTGAAAAGAAACGTAAAACAACAAATGAAAAGCCGATAAGAGTGAAAAAAATGAAACAAGAAGAAGAGGAAGAAGAAGAAGAAGAGGATCCATTAGATGCAATTAGTAAGAGCGATGTAGGAACACCACTTCGTTCCCGAACGAAACCGTCTTTCCTGAAAACACCCGTGATAGCCGAAACATCAGGTGATGACGATGAGGACGATCCTAGTCAAAACATTGAAAAAATGTTAGACACACCGGAAGGAAGACGTGAAGCGCGTAGATATTTTCAGGACAAATACGACAGTGAATCGTTAGCGAACAAGTACATGCGTATGATCGTTTCGTCCGAACGCGATCGTCTGATGGACTATACGTACGGTGTAAGACATGAAAACGGAAAATGGATGATTGGTGATTCACAGTTCGAAATCGATAAGGACGATACGATTCTTATCAACGGTAAACGATACAAAGGTACACCAGGACTCTACGAACTTGTATTCATGAAGCATCCTAATGAAAATATTTACAAGGAATCAGATCTGAAAACGTACAAAGATATACTGCGTAACACCAACGCGCATAAGCAGTATTACTTAGCGAACGCACAGGTGAACGCGAACAGAGGTGTAAAGTATAAACGAATAATATCGCAACTGTTTCCATCGAAACGTACAGGACAGGGGCATAATAATATTGATACATCGTATATGACGCTAACGAGAAAAAAAGACAAAATCGATTACGTGCACTGGGACGATCCGAACGAACTGGTGGACAGATTGCGACTGTTAATGGCATCACAACGTGTTGGAAACAGTGGGCACACGAACGAAATCGTCTCCATAGTGGAAGAACTACGTGAAGCAGACATAATCGTATAACAAGAGCGGTATATATCATCTGACATTAGCAGCAGCAGCATGGAATCGATCTTAAAGGACTCGTTAATGTGCTCCCTATTCGATTCTGAAAGCCGATAAAGTATAAATAATACTGTCGTACACGCACCGGGGGACATTCCACGATTGGTTGTGACAACATGGATATCGTGCTACTGTTTATTATTGCGTGCACAAGCGCCGTCGTCGTCGCATCGTCCGTTAACGCTAACGATGTAGATTTCGCTATAGATTATTTGGTGCGATACGGATACGTGCCCGACGATAGTTTACGACTCACGGACAACACTACCATCGATATGGACGCCTACCTTTGCACGTTTCAAGTGAATTACAATTTAACCGTAAATGGAGAATTGAACAATGAAACGATGAATCTGATGCGTGCGCGGAGATGTGGTAACGAAGATTTCGTGTCGTACACCTTACGAACGCCGTGGGCCAAGAAACGTCTGTCGTGGCGATTCTTTCACGGTAGCGTCAGCGCTATAGAAGCGTCGCGACAAGCGTTCGCTGTGTGGCAGAAACATTCGAATCTGGAATTCCAATATCGACCCAACGACAAACGCAGACATGGTTATCGCTATGAAATATTTTAAACACAGGTGTCTGACTTCCAGGTGCACGATCTGCGGGTACGATTTGGACGGACGAGGAGGTATACTCGCTCACGCTTACTACCCGCCCGATTTACCGTATAACACTACTGAAATACATATGGACTGCTACGAGTCGTGGAATTATACAAACGCAACCGAAATACCGGACGATCAGACCAGTTTTCTTCAGGTGCTAACGCACGAAATCGGACACGCGTTAGGACTGTCACATTCCCTCGAGAGGGATTCGATCATGTACCCGTTCTACGTACCACGCTCGGACGGACCGTTCGACCTGAGAGACGACGATATAAGAGGCATTCAACGCTTGTACGGGAAGCCGCCGCCGCCGCCCGCTACGACGACGACGACAACGTCAACGTCGACGACGACGTCAACGACGACGACGACACCGACAACGAACGAGACCGTGCGGATTTATGTCGACTAAAGGACGTTAACCAATTTTTAATAATCAACAGACATCTGTATATCGTGCACGATAACTTTTTGTGGACATTGGATATCGAGTCGAAGCGAACGGGCGAGAGTCCGCTTCTGTTGACGGATTGGTTGACTTTCTTACCGCCGACGTTCACCAACCTTTCGGCGATGTACCAGAGACCGCGGACCGAAGAAGTGGTGCTTTTCATAGACAACTATGTATACATGTTTGATATACACAGTCTGCAGCCGGTGAACGGGTATCCGCGTTCAATCACAACGCTCGGTGTTCGCACGATGACGAAAATAAACGCTGCAATACACACGTACACGGGTCGAACTCTTCTGTTGTACAACGATATGTATTACAGTGAGATAGACGAGTGCACGTTCACGATCAAGAAACATGGTTATGTTAAAGATCGTTTTGTCGGCTTACCAGAAGCCGTTGATAGTGCGTTCCGATATATCGACGGAAAAATTTATTTCTTCAAAGACACACACGTATACGTGTACGATGAATTTCTAGATACGATTGTAAAAGGAAAACATAACGACGCACTATCCGTTGTCGGAATAAAATGCATAGACAGTACGATCGTATCAAAACTAATCGATTTATTACGTGAATACGTATAAATGTCGTGCACAACGAACGAGGCGCATCATTCACGAGATGAGTGTCGACAAGTTTGGCAGACACCAGAGCGCTGTCAGAGCGCGAAGAGAGACGCGACGCAGTCTGCGAGAGGATATTGGTATCACAATAACCGAGGACGGACACTTTGATGTAGCGGGAAAAAAAATACATAATTTGGACGAACCGCGCGATGATAGCGATGCCGTTTCACTGCGCTTTGTGCGTGACAATTGTCTGTTAGCTGGCGATTCGTCGACGGCGGCGCAAGGACTAGATGCGAAAGGTCGTAAGCTCGTCAACGTCGGCGCTCCTGTCGATCTCGCGGACGCTGTCAACAAGCAGTACGTAGACTACTCGTGCTTACGTTTCACACAATTGGTACCGAACAAGAAGAACGGTGCTGTCGTCGACGCACGAGACCATCGCATACAGTCTCTGAGGGAACCGATTCGTGCGAGAGACGCCGCGACCAAAATATACGTGGACTCGAAAATCATACCGAAGGATACGAACTCTAACCTAATGGTCGGCAATGTGCGGATAACACAGTTAGCTCCACCCATGAACAACAAGGATGCAGTGAATTTGGAATTTTTGAACCGACACACGATCACCGCGGTAAACGATGCTTATTTCAACGCACAAGGAAAAACCATTCTAAACGTTGGCGATGGTGGCGCACGGGCCACAGATGCAGTGAACGCGCGTCAATTGGAGGACGTGAAGCGGAACGCGAAGAGCGAAACGTACAAACTCGCAAAAGTGTTCCAACATCGTTGGGAGAAAGTGGTATCGTATATCTATAAATTGCATACACGCGCAGCGCGTACTTCACTTGGTGCCGAAGAGGCAGACTTACTACTTATGAACAAGACGGAGACGAGCGTGTTGATTAGTGATCTGGACAAATCCAACAACGAGCAAGATTGGAGATCTCTTTATCGAGAGCAAACGAAACAGTAGTCATGTATGAACTACGTAGCCGTGTTGATAAAAAAAAAGGGGGGCGTGGTCTTACCGGAAAAATAGTTAAAAGCGCGGTACCATTCGTCGCGAAGTCAGTACCTACACTGATCCATCGAGCGGTGGACGTATTACCGGTAGAACTACATCTGCCTGGCTACAGGTTCTGCGGACCAGGAACGAAACTAGAGGAGAGATTGAGTCGTGGTGATCGAGGAATCAACGAGTTGGACGAAGCCTGTCGCGAACACGATATCGCTTACAGCAAGTACAAGGACAACGAACGACGAGGTATAGCGGATCGTGTGCTAGCCGGTAAAGCGTGGGAACGAGTTAAAGCTTTGAATTCAGGCATCAGTGAAAGAGCGTACGCAGCAGCCGTAGCAGCAGCAATGAAGGCGAAATCTGCGTTAGGCAGCGGGCTATGCTGTAGTGGTGGTGGTGTGCGTAAACGTCGACGTCGCACCAGACGACGCAAGCCGGTTCGACGCACGATAATCAGGAAGAGGGGGAGGACGACGACAACAGGGACAGGAAAACGTCGAAGAAAGAGTGGCGGTAAAAAGGCTTCAGGACTCTATCTTCGACCGTACCGAAAAAACTAATCAAAATACCCGTGCGTGCATTGACCGATCATGATCTTTATGAGTACACGAAACGATTGCGTATACCCTATTTCAGAGGTGTGTACATGCGCGACGCACTTCCTAGTACATCACCGTGGGTGAACGAAAGTGCGATCGTGAATCTGGACGATGCTAGCGGACCGGGCACGCACTGGGTATGCTACAAGAAGCGAGGCGACAGAGTCTGGTACTTTGATGGATTCGGCAATCTACGTCCACCTGTCGAGCTAATGCGGTACTTTGGATCGAACGTGACCGATGTTCATTACAATTACATGCGAAAACAGCCGTCAGATACGGTCATCTGCGGACATTTATGTTTAGAGTTTTTGACATCGAACGATCAGTAAACTACAAGATGTCTTCGCTTACGGTCACCGTCACAGGAACGGATCCGAGCGCACTGGTTTGTGACTTTTTTCCACCGCTTGAATTAACGGACGGTGAATGGTACGCAGGACTGCTGGACTTTAACACGTACAACTCTATACCGAACGTGGAGAGTGGAAAAAACAATGTCTTTCCTGTACTAAAGGGAGCACGTAAAACGTTAGACCCTGTCAATATACCGACCGGTGTGTATGAAATCAGTGATATTGAAACGTACCTGAAAAAAGAACTAGTAGACCCGAAATTTTCTCTACGACCCAACAACAACACATTGAAATGTGAAATTTATTGTTCATATGATATCGATTTCGGATGTACAGAACACACGATCGGTACCATGTTGGGTTTTTCCAAGAGCCGCAAGTTAGAAGCGTATATATTACACACGTCGGATGCGCCTGTAAACACTAACAAAGTGAACGTTTTGGAGATAAGGTGTAACGCTGTTCAAGGTTCATACAAGGCGGGTCGAAACGAGCATATATTGCACTCGTTCTATCCAACAGTTGAGCCAGGATTCAAGATAGTCGAAACGCCTAGAAACGTCATTTATTTTCCGCTTAACGTACTACACTTGCGTAACGTTACAGTGTCCGTACACGATCAGGACGGTGATATTGTGAATTTTCAAGGGGAAGTCATCACCGCACGTATACATTTGAAACGTGTGTAGTAATCATGGGAATTTATTTTACCGAAACCTCCATGATGATGAAGAGCGGAGGTAGCGACGGCTTGCGCTACAAGATAAAAGAGGACAACACTTTTGGAAAAGGTATCAGTAGACGTTCGTCGTTGACACGATTAACAGCAACTAACAGACGCTACCTGATTTCACTAGGATTCAAACTCAAGAGAAACAAGTAACATGACGGACAGCGGTATATTCTTATCGGTTGAACGTCGACCGTTCTTTGAAGACAACATCACACATTATGAATATCATCCTCATGCACCGTACGCGTCGGCGTCACGATATGGAAATAATGATGAGATACGCATACCTATCCTGCAACAGGAAGTCTTCACTTTACCGATGGAAAGTTTCCTGTACGTTGAAGGCAAGTTGAGCAAAAAAACCACTGCCACTGGTAATGTGAACGTGAAAATGATAAACAATGCGATTGCGTTTCTCTTCGAAAAAATCCGTTACGAATTGGCCGGCGTGGAAGTAGATCGTACCAAGAGTGTTGGCATCACGTCCACTATTAAAACCATACTATCTGCCAGCAAGCAGGACATTGTTTCGATGCAAAATGCCGGTTGCGTTGCTCCTACAGCTGGCGAGCTAACACCATCTGGTAAAAATAATGAATTCAACTTTTGCATACCGTTGAGGATGCTGATGGGATTTGCTGAAGATTTCACACATGTTATTTTAAACATGAAACAAGGACTGATACTATTACGCACTTCCACTGACGTTAACGCTCTGTTCTCGTCTACGGATGCGCCCGCTAACGCTGATATAGAACTAACAAAAATCTCTTGGATGATACCGTTCGTGTACGTGAACAATGAAGTACGGATACGATTATTGGATATCATACGCAAAGACCTACCACTATTCTTACCGTTTCGTAGTTGGGAACTGCACGAGTACCCGCTTTTACCAACGACTGACAGACAGACTTGGACAGTGAAAACAACTACACAACTGGAGAAACCGCGGTACGTGATACTCACCTTCCAGACCAGCAGAAAGAATAATCTGAAAAAACATGCCGGCGAATTCGATCACTGCAATGTGACAAATGCGAGACTCTTTTTGAACGACAAATACTACCCGTACGATAACCTGAACCTGGATATCGATAACGGACGTTATGCATTGCTGTACGACATGTATACACGATTTCAAAAGTCATACTACCACAGAAGTCAACCCAACGTACTTCTAACGCCTACTGAGTTCATAGCAAAAGCACCGTTATTCGTCTTCGATTGTAGCAGACAGGATGAGTCGCTCAAGTCTTCACCAGTCGACGTCAGATTGGAATTCGAGTCATCGAGCAATTTCCCCGCTCAGACCGCGGCCTACTGCTTGATACTGCATGATTCGCTCAACGTGTACACTCCGTTATCCAACACAGTGCGCAGACATAATTAAACATTTACTATAACTTATTGTTTTTTTTTGCTGTAAATATAATGTTGCTTTTTAGAATGTAATGTATGTGTTACATGTATGCGATTTTTATTTAAAAAAAAAAATGTAATCAATTTTTATGTATTTGCTGTAAATAGAATGTAATGTATGACTTACATGTATGTAATTTTTTTATTAAAAAAAAATGTAATCATTTTTCATGTATTTTATTTTGTGGAGGGGGAAACGATTATCCTCTTCTTCCTATTTTTTTTTGCTCAGTGTTTCATCAACACGACTCGCGAGAGAACGCACAAGATGCTTTCACACGATTTCGATGATGATGATACCAAACCCAAGAACGACCGCTATTTCAAACAATGCGGTGAAGCGACAGCAACAACAATCAAGTCCTTATCACCAGACGATAAAGAAGTGCAAGTCATCTTAATTCAAAAAATCACATCTCCGTACCCGCGTTACAGAAGCTTGGAAAATCGTTTAAAGAGTTTTAAAGAATGGCCTGTATCGTTAACGATAACACCTAAAGAATTATCAGAAGCGGGTTTCTTTTACACTGGATGCAACGATAGAGTGATTTGTTTTTGCTGTGGAGGCGGATTAAACAAATGGGAACGTGGAGAATATGCTTGGATGGAACACGCACGTCATTTCCCTGCGTGCTCTTACGTAATGTTAATGAAAGATAAAAATTTTATCATCAAGGCACTGGGTATCGTTACCGAAGCGCAAGCACCAACAGCAATAGCGACAGCCGAGAACGAACAACGCGTCGACACTATCAAGGAGAATATAAAAAACATAGAAGGAAGCTCTAATCGTGATACAATGTGCAAAGTCTGTTACGCACAAAACGTGGAAGTTGTACTTATTCCCTGTCGACATTTTATCACATGTGTGAATTGCGCCATAACCCTACATACTTGTCCTTTATGTAGAACCACATGCACCGCTTACATGAGAGCGTATTTCTAGTTCATTTTCACGCCTTAATTTAATCGATTAGTGAACACAAGGTTTGAAAATATATGCTGCCGTGGCAAAAGTGTTTAATCCAAGTCCACTAATATCGCATACCTCAGTGTTTGAACAGCACGCGTTGAAGACGGACGCATGGAGCTGTTATCTCCGTACCAGTACATACGCTGTAGTGAATTAAAGCACACAATACTATACCCTATAGACATTTTTATATACAACATTTTGACCTGTAAATTTGTTGCACTGATCCGTGACGAAAATATAAGGTACAAAATAAACGTTCCGAAAAAATTCTTTACGAGCGTTTCACAACATACAACGTGTCTGTTCCGTAAGACGGACGGATCTGCAGCGTTCTTAGTAACACCAAACACATTATTTATAACGAAAAAAGGATGTTCGAGGATAATCTAGCAGTCATCCTTGACTTTCACTGTTTCATCGGCAACGATGGAAACGAACTCGTTAAGGAACTATCCATTATGGATGCCACTGCATTTGCCAGCAGACATTGGATATTTTCACCTCCAGCAAACATGATTGTTTCGAATCATAAACATGCGAGGACAAACAGATGGTTAACAGAGCATTATCATGGACTAGCGTGGACGGACGGGGACACATCGTATGAACATCTTGTACCGATATTAGAAAAATATACATTTCCTTTTAAATTTGTGTTCGTAAAAGGATTGCAAAAAAAAAAATTTCTACAGAAGCGTATCGTACATTTTAATATTATAAATTTAGAAGATTTCGGTTGTCCTAAACTCGATCAATTACAATCAATACATGGAACAGTCTGTCTCGCGCACCACTTACTTCCAGAAATATGTACATATACTAGAGTACACGCTTTACGCGAGTGGGTTGTATCAGATTTTAGAGTAATCAATATGTTTCTAATAAACTACTAATTGAAAACATTATTGTTTAGCGCTTACGTAAAACAAATTAACCTTTCTGACGATTACATCACTCTGTATAGTCATATAAAAAAAATTAGATTCACCGACATGTTCTAACACGCATGAGTGCTGTTAATTAAATCATTCTGTCTATTCATAAAAAAAATAACCGAGTCGTCTCCTCTTCCCCGCCTACCCATCGAGTCGTGAGAAGTCAAGTCGTATCCTGTTCACACGGATAAAAATAAACGCTTACTGTACGATAAAAAAATTAGCTTCAGCAACATGTTCTAACACGCATGAGTGCTGTTAATTACATCATTCTGTCTATTCATAAAAAAAATAACCGACTCGTCTCCTCTTCCCCGCCTACCCATCGAGTCGTGAGAAGACAAGTCGTATCCTGTTCACACGGTTAAAAATAAACGCTTACTGTACGTTATGTAGTTCCCCCTCTCTGGTTCCACCTCCACAACTACCTCCCTATTTATTCCGCTGTGCGCGAGCGTTATTCGTTCAGTCCTTGAGAGACGCGCGAGACAAATATAAAATTCTTTATTTTAAAATGGCATCATTCACTGAAAAATTTGCAACTATTAGCGCAATTGAATATAAAAAAATAAAAGAATTAATAATCGGTGTAAAATATCCGATAGAAGAAATGCAGAATATAGACGCGAAGTACGGGAAAGCCGTACTCGTCACTCTTCAAGATTATAAAGACCCTAAACTAAAATATCGCGTATATCTACCTAAAAGATACGCGAGCGTTTTCGAAGATGATGAATTAAAAGATTTAGTACCGTGTTCGCTGCATCTAATTTTTCGTGGAGAAAAGGATAGAGCGTACATAGTAGAAATTATACAGTAAGACCGAATGGACATACTCACTTACCATGTATAATTTTCATTGTAAATACACATAATTGTCATTAGCTGCACGTACAATTATATATTAACATGTACTTAGTTGTATTTTAATTTATAATATATTGTGCTTACACATATATTTCATTTAATTTAATTATATTTAATTATCAATGTATTTACTGTATATCTAGATAATAAAACAAGGCTTACATGGTGTACATTTTAGAGTAAGCCTGGATAGACATCTTCAAAATTAACAAATATATTTGTTCAAAATTGTCATTGCACACGTACACAAATAGTAAATATAATGTGCTTACACTTATTTATTTTAATGTAATTCAAAACAATTATTAAAACAATTACAAATAATAAATTATTATGCGTAATGAATTTATAAATTAAAATCTAATTTGCTTACACATAATATAAATGTATACAAATGTATTTATTAGTTTTACTTATTTGTAATTCATAGACAATTGTCATACATGTTTACATATTAATTTTTGTCATTACTGTGTACGTCATCATATTTTAACTTGTAATTACTTTATTTAGATGAATATTGTACACAAATGTCATATTGTATATGTTTACATATTATGTATTTTGTACTTGTCACCACTGTTTACTATTACATAATATTTATTTTAAATTGTAATATATTTTGATTACTTGTATTTTAATTAAATAATATTGCTTTAACATTTTTATTCTATATTTATTTCACAAATCCTTGAAAGATTAACACTAATCATCACTCAATATACAAGCTAAAAGAAATGTTGCGCAATGTGCATTCATGTGTTATTACATATAACTAATTTAAAAAATCAATAATATTAAACAATAATTGCTTGATTAGAAATTACAAAAATTATTTTAAAATAAAACTTACCTTGTACGAACTCTAGTTGAGAATTGCTTGATTATATTATATTTTAGAAATTAAAAAATTATTTAAAAATGAAACTTACCTTGTACGAGTTCTAGTTGAGTTACTGAATGTGAATCTCGTCGAACAAAAATTAAAAAAATTATTTAAAAAATGAAAATTATTTTTAAAAAAATGAAACTCACTCTGTACGACTGAATGTGAATCTTAACGAACGAAAATTAAAAAAATTATTAAAAAAATGAAAACTTATTTAAAAATGAAAAACTCACACTGTACGAGTTCTAGTCTCGTTGAACAATGTGATGATGTGAGCAATTCGTACAGCGTATATATACGCTATCTCAAGGATGAACGCGAAAGCAGCTGGTATCAGCCAGAGCTGCTACACGTGCAGTCAAGGACAACCATTTAGCTTGGCTTTTCTGTTTCGACGACAAAAAAACCTAGAGCTACTACACGTGCAGTCAAGGACAATCACTTAGCTTGGCTTGGCTTTCTGTTTCACACAATAATTTATGTACGGTCATCACTTCGTTCACACACACACACACACACACACACACACACACACACACACACACACGCACACACACATTAACAAATGCACAGACAGCTGGAGCCCAATTAAAATATTACATCACCAACGACTTGTGTTCTTCAAATTATGTACGGCTATTAAAGCCTCAGCTCTCACGCTTTGGTAATAGATGGCTAGACAATTACATCATCACCAGCATGTGTACATATGCTCAGATAGCCGAAACCAATTATTATTCATTAGTTAGTCAACGGCTAGGGTTCTGTTATTAAACAAATGGATGTACGCACACACAAGCGCGCACAGACAGCTGGAGCCCAATTAATAATATTACATCACCAACGACTCGCGTTCTTCAAATTATGTACGACTAATAAAGCTTTCGTTCACACGCTTTGGTAACAGATGGGCACACAGATGGATTGATTACATCATCACCAGCATGTGTACATATTATGCTCAGATAGCCGAAGCCAATTCATTACAACTAGACATTCAATTATGCAGTGCATATCATGTGTATTTTCTTACATGTACACAACACTACTCATTTTTTTTACGTTCGTGCAATATAGATTACTATAGTAATAATTATTTATGCATAAATATATATTTCATGAGTTGGCAACAATGGTGGCAGTGTAAACATATACAAAACCTGTACACTATAACACCGAGCCGTGGCCGGCACAAGTTGACAACGTCGACGGACAATGGTGGCAGTGTAAACATATACAAAACCCGTACACTATAACACATGCACGAGCCGACAACGTGGCCGGCACAAGTTGACAACGTCGACGCTTTTCCAACATGGCCGCCCTTCCGGAAAAACAAAACATATACCCAAACCATACACTATAACACACCACGATCCGGCAACGTGGCCCAACCTTAACCAGCACACACGCACAATCCGACAACATCACAGCTTTCCCAACATGGCCACCAGGCGTGGCTATGTTCGCCGTTCGCCCTTCGCCATCGTCGTTGACGTCGTCATCGTCGCTGGGCGTCGGCCTGGCTTGATCCTCGCCCGTCGTGGTGGGGTCGTCGTCCATTTTGTCGCCGAACGGCGGCCACGCCTCCGCCAATCAACGCACACGGAACCACGCAAAATGGACGACGACGACAACATGGCCGAACGCCGACAACATGGCCGACAACTTCGGTACGCCCATCGAGGTCACGTGGGACACACCACTACCCCCCCGGTCCATCATAACCTCTGCACATGACGACACGCTGCGCCGGAAGTCTACCCCCACCACATGGATTTTTGAATTTCGCGCCAAAAGGGGGGGCTGTGACGTCACTTCCGCGTTAGAACTCTCATTCTTACCCTACTTCTGTATCTCACTTAAGTGTACTCAAAATAGAATTAAGACGTTTTTAGTAACCGAAAGTTCATAAACATCATTGCAAAGGTACATAATATGCATTAGTAACTCTAGGCAGTACAGTATTAACTTATATGACAGAGAATAACAGAAACTGACAGAAACTTAAAACAATCAACTAAACACTAAGAAGACATAAAATAAAATTATTAGCTCTACGTAGCAACCGTTGACTATAAGTCTATTTTATAAGTTTGATATAATTATGTATAAAAAAACGTGGCTTTATGTTTTTGTTTTTTGTTTGCCGTATTTACATCAAATGATTCGATTAACATCAACTGGCAGATGCAATTTTCAACAGCTATTAACACTTGAAAAACACAATCACGGGTAGATTTTTATACCCGTTAATAATAACGAACACTTATTATAATACTATCAAACTGAAGTAATACGCGGCATATAAAACACCACATACGTCAGTTTGGCTAACAGCAGCGGAACATACAGACAGCGTTGTAATATTCTGTAATGCAATACAGTGCGCACTTACCAAATCTATCTTCTGCACACCTAGAAGACCACAAGTGAAACTGAGAATGCCCCTCCATACAGTATCCAAACGAGACAGTAAATAATATAGTTTGTAGAGCCCGTTGTTTATTTTATGTTTTCTACTGTATTTGCCGGTTAACAGTAACAGCATTACGTTGAGTAGAATACGTTACTCAACAAATAATGTATATTTTTGGACCTGGTACAAAACTTATAAAAGTATAAAACAATTTAGAAACACGTATGTAAAATATTGTAATATATTGTATTCCTTTAAAAAATAACCGTGCAGAGGATAAGGAATTTGCAAAACTGGATAACCAGGTATGATTTTATTTACACTTGTTAATTACAGTTTAGGAACTGTTTAGTTACAGTACTGCATTATTTTGTATTTTTGTATTGGCTTGTTTGTTTTCAGTACTACTTGGCATCTTATTTTAAAGAATTTAAGACGTTTTTCGTAGTGTAGTTTATGTACGTGACAGTTACTTTAAATTGGATATGAGTAAAACGATTTTTCAGTAAAACACGAAAGACAAAATTTTTAGGTTATGTTCCTTTGTATAAATAGGCATGCACATAGAATAATCAACAGGTTGAAGTCTATTAAAATATTATATTGTAAGTAAAACTTTTAAGCAACGTTTAATTACAGTAGAAAATACTTACTTTATATTGAGTGAATAACAAACAAATAATTCATATAATAATATAAAGTAATCGGATTAGAACATTTAAAAGAAACAATGTGCAACTAGAGAAACACTTATATACCCAGAATTTATTTAATTACAGTTATGTAAATACTAATTAGAGTAATATTCAAGAAAAATCGCATTTTTCTTTTTTATGTAGAAAAAAAATAATAATAAAAAATAAATTTCTTTTTTATAGTCAAAATAATTGGAAGGGTTAAGTAGCGTGAGCTCACACAGGCACATGCATATTAATTTCTTTCAACCGTGAAATATGGTTGTGTTTCTTGCTCACAATATTCTCTCCTTATGTTTTCTTCTCAGCCTCCATACTCTTTAATCGTCAGTATACTCCGCTGACGTCATCTTATTTGACGTCGTCTATAGTCACTTCATACCTCTTTTTCATAACTCAAATATCTATTTTAGTATTGAGTCTTTTAACAATGAGTATAATGATTGTTTTCACAACTCTGTAAAGTTACTTGTTTGTAGAATTCCACACTCTCTTGCAGGTCCGTCGATCAGCTTCGTCGGTTTCCAGATGCTCGTTGACCTTGGCGTAGCTGACCCTCCCCGGTTCACACACGCACGCCGTTATCTATTAGTAACGGTTTATTAATTTATCTCAGAGTTTCGTAAGTGGGTATTTAATAGATCTGTGTATTTTGCGAACACAATCCGGAAAATTCAAGTGTTGAAAATTTGTACACCATTAAAATGTTCCGAGATTACGGAATGAAACGTCGGCAATATGAACATCACATACACGGATGTACTAAAAAACCTGCTACAACAGATATTTATAGTGAAAACCTTTTAAAAATAGTGTACTGCTTTTTTTGTCGTTCCAATACCTGACGCACGTTTCACTTCAACTACAAAATAACAGCATCATCAGAGGTTTGTAAGCAAATGAATGATATCATCATAATAATGCGTAGTGATAATTTTTACATTCCCGATAAAAGTAAAATTTATGTGACCGTGTGAGAGCAACAATTAAATATTTTTGACGGCATTTAAAGACTTTTTTATTCAGTGTTTAAAAGTCGCATAAAAAATAAAAATATATATTTAAAATAAAAAATATATAATCGATAATCGATAACTGATAATTGATAACTGATAATTGATAATGGATAGTCGATCATCTATTACCGATAATTGATAATCAATAATCGATAATTGATAATCGTTAAATGGTAATAGATAATTGATATTTGATAATGGACAATCGATTATCGGTAATCGATAATTGATAATCGATAATTGTCAATTGATAACTCATAATCGGTAATCGGTAATCGATAGTCGATAATTAAGAATCGATAATAGATAATCGATAATTGATTATTGATAACTGATAATTGATAATTGATGATCTATAATCTATATTAGATAATCGATTACCGATAATTGATAATTGATAATTTGATAGTTACCATATCGTTGGAGATTATCACTTTTATGGCTGGACAAGCCCAACATAATTACTCCTTCATTTCTGGTTATTTTGATAGCTTCAAGATTTTTATTATGACTGAAGTGACAAACACTAAAATAAAGAGAGATTATTTAACGAAATATACTTCGCAAAAAATAAAAATAGATTACATAATTTGTCTATTTTCCGTGAATGGACAATTTGTCAACGACAAACTGGTCCATTAGTGAAAATGATAATTGGCCCAACTATGGCAACTTACCGTATTGGATTCTTAAGAAAAAAACAGTCAAAATGACGATTTAAAATTGAAAAATTTTATATAGGATTTAGCTGTTTAGAAAAAGCTTTTCAGGGTCAATATTAAGTGAAATTATCCAGTTACATACAATACAGCACACAACTGGTGGAAAGGAAAGAAAGTGAAGAGAACTACCTCTGCTCGTGTTGGCGCGTATGGGCTTTATTATTTATGGATTTATATGACTTCGTAGTTTTGAAAAATTTTAGAGATACTTGGAAGACGATTAAACACTTCATTTAGTAGCCTATTAACAGTCATATGCGTTTTTTTATTATTAACAGTTTAGTAACTATTTGTTACAAATGCTTGTTACCATGTTAAAAGTTTGAAGTGTTGGTGGATTAAAACAATATGTGGTGAAAATTTGTAATATAAAACAAGACTTTTTGGAATATGACGTATGAAATACGATACAACTCCCTCTGGGAGTCGTGACATCCAAAGTGTAAATGCAAGTGCCGACTTAAATCTTTCTGCTGAACACCCGTATTTGTCACATCGATTGCTTGCTGTGATAAGTGCGAGTTCTCTGTTTTTTGACGTTGACAAATTTTACATTAGAGTAACAAGTTCCATTTCTTTTCGTTAGTTACAAGATATGGTTACGTCTTTTCGAATATTTTAATGTTAACTAAACTTGTGTTCTCTTTTCTTTTTTGCATAAAATAAAATAAAAGATTCTGGTTTGATTGTTTTGCAATATTATTTTTAATAATATTTTATTCAGCATTGAACAAATAATGATTACAATTGAGTTACTTAGGGTAGTAGATTAATTTATATAACCAAGCTTGAATCATGTCCTGAACCAACAATAAATAACTAAGACTATTTCTTAAAAATTGACATAAATTAGCTTACAAATATTAATTAATAAATAACGTTAAATGTTCAAATTGTTATGTTTGAAGCTAATTATGTTTTACCGCCATCAGAAGCTTGGTTCGCTGCAGTTTGTTTACTCTAACTCCTAATACTAGGTTTTCGTTTATGATTTCAAATAATTTTCAAATATACAGTTAAAAATATGTGGATTTTGAATAATACTAAACGTTCACTTTATTGTGTTTAACACTAATCGTCACAGTACTTAATTTTTCACAGACTGTTGTGTGATTCAGTATTTTAAGTGTTGAGGTTATGGTGTTAACACAGTTCTGTTAAATGGTTAGTTATTTCGTTATTAGAATATTTAAATGATGTTTCAAAATAAAAAAGCTGTTTAGATCTCACCAATACGCGGTCTCAGACACTGTACTTCTTTGAAACCTTATTTAATGCAAGATACGTAGTTGCGATATAGAATTAATTCTTCGTATTCTTACTTGGGTTGATACTTAATTTTGCTTCATTTATATCATTTAATTTCATGTGCTTTTGCTCTTATTTCTTGGTTTGAGATGAGAGCATAATGAAATACGCCTATTCTGGACAAGAGCTATACAACACTTAAAATTAATTTTGTTACCTAAAAAAAAGCGTCATCTTACTTTTCAATTACAAATGTGTTGAAATCTGCGTTAATCGTTATGCGCAATAAACATCTCAAAATTCACATTTCTTTCCAAAATTCCGGGATATCATATATCTCGTGTCTTACGAAGAAACAAAAAGATTAGCATGGGATAGGACAGCTTCGAGAGCTTTTACCATTTCAAGACCTGCCTTAAGGCAGAACACCAAATAATATATATCTCGCCTCTTTGAAAAACCTTAGTCCAGATCTGAATTTCCAAACAAAGATTGGTTATAAAGAAATGTTGATAACATTTCTAGGCCTAATATTAGGCTTTTTGTATTTTTTTGCATATTACATTACTTTATAACCGTAGAACTGCATTTTATGTTTTGAAATACCTTTTACATCACTTTTGTGGTTTCTATTTAGCCTATAAACTATATATTATTTGTTTTCCAATTAAGTTTAAATTTCAATATTGTTAATGGCTTAGTGTTGTTAGGTAGTTATACAATTACATAACACTGTTATTATGTTGGATACTTAATTCAACCCAACCTTACAGTTGTTTAATTAGATTAATACTTTCTACACTGTATAATGTTGATAAATTATATCACATTAATTATGTTTACTATATGTTAACATATTATCTATGATACACTATTTTTTAATGACTAGTTTCTTATATTGAGCAAAAAGAATTACCTTTTTAATTTAATTTTGCTCGGGCTTTCATACGCAATGTTATGTTACACTACAATGTGTATGAACAAAATAAATACCGGTATTTATTTATACAAAGAGTAAAATACCTTTTTGTGCAAGGGGAACGAACAAAAAGAAATAACAAAAATCCAACACATTGTCTTTTAGAAAGACAGCATTTTATATTACTGAAATGGCCTATACTGTGGAAAAGAAAAGAGTAGTGTGTAATCCCGTAAATATGTTGTGTATGATACACATAATGAAGACATGTTTAAATTCAGAAATGCTGGTGTCAAGTCAGAGCGCAAAGCAAGTTGAGCGTTTTGACTGGCGTGCTACATATATCCGCTGTCCCTCTAGAATTAAGTATCATAGTACATGAGACGAAAAAGCTGATGTTTAGAAGGGTAAAGTTTAATTAGAGGAAGAGTTCTTAATCATTTAAGGTATTTGACTGAAACCTTAACACTTATTGCAGGTAATCAATAATTACCAGAAATAATACCAACTTCGATTAACTATGATACGTAATAAGGTCGAATGATCAAGTAATCTAAGTTCTGTAACGGATATAGACATCCTCTGTCGGTAACTGAAAATGACAAATTAAAAAGTAGTGAAAACTTTATAAAGTTAATTCACCCAAATCGAAGAACGAAAAGTGCAGAGCGCAAGTTAACAAGAAATAAGGAATAACGCTGCCATATTCAAGCGAGAATATAAAACAGTAAACGAATTCCCAAATTCCAGTGTAACTATTTTAGAAAAGATTTTAGTTTTTTATTGATGAAATGGTCGCAGCCTTTGCAACAGCAAAAAAGAAATGGGTTATTTTGAATTTATAATATGTATAGTAAAACAAATTTTGAATGTATAATTTAAGAATCAAATAGGAAAGAACACCATTACACTGTTAAATTTTTGGCTTTCATACTACGAGTACATGGCAAATTAAAACTTTGTGTTTCAAATATTTCAAAAGATGTGTATAAGCTATGCAACAGACAATGCGACTTTTATTAATGTCTTCCATTTATTACACAACGAGAGACATAATATCGGTTTTACAAATTATTCATACAGATTAGTAGTTTGTTAATATAGTTACAAAATAGTTGCAATGAGTAATTAGCTAATGTGTAAATATACATACTTATTTTTTATAAATATATTGATTAAATATTAAATTTACGTATTAGAAGCAGTTACACCTTGTGTACTCTGGTTTTACGAGTGCTTTAAGAAGTAACATTTTATCAGACAAATAGAAAATACATGTTAGGGCCTATCACAGAAACTGGCTTTTCATTGTTGTGAGTTCCTACACAAACGTCAACTATTAACAAAAATATGCCTATTACCCTCTCCAATTTTATTTTCTAATATGAACAATATAGATATACAATTTATTCTGTTATACAGAGTTTGACGAGGTACACATTTTCATCCAATTATCCTTCTTCTGGTCAAAGGTTACTGTCTCCCTTTATCATATCAGAGTTCTAGCGAACTTGCCAATTATTGTTACACTCTAGATTTTTGGTACAATTTGCTTAACGTTTTCTTATCTCTTTTACTTTAATTGTTTACATAATCGCCTGTTGCTTTTCTAACACACATTCTGAAGTTATTCTCTGTTGTCCCAATTTTCACCAAGGACTGTAAGCATTGTTGCCTCGAAATAAAAGGCGATGCCTGAATATACTATTTCGGGGCAAAAATACGACGATACGACTTAAATCACATGTGTAGTGAAAAAGTTTCGGTTCTAGAAACTGTACACTCTCATTTTATGAAAACTACGGTGTACAAGGTTATTGATATAAATTTTTACGATGAAAAGGTTGGGAAAGATCAGTCAATAAGTATAATACAAATTTTATACTATTTTTATACAAACTTTATCATCACGACCTGTGCGGATACTAGATAAAATATCAAACACAGCAAGATCAATTAACTCAGTGAATGTTTGGGAGGGGGGAGTTGAGAGAGTTTGTTACGTCATAGACAAAATTATAATATCCCAGCAACTTAATTAATGCAATATTACAATTTAATATATGCATAGCCCAATTATCCGTAAATTATATTTATAAGTAATTATAGAAGTAGTAATCATCGAGTGTATATTAGAATTTGTACAGATACCAATTCTACGTGTACATGTACACAATTACATATCTACACATAGCATTGTAAAATACATTATTGCTGAATAGAGATTGTAGAGATGTTCAACTATGAGTGTATTAAAAGTTATTGTTATTATTTTATACTCACTACTGATATTGTAAACACTATCCATAATTTAGAGAGTTCTGTACAAAATAACAGTGGAGAATTAAAAAATATTACAAACGCAAATTTATGGTAAAGGAATCTGTCATGTATACATTGTTATTACTTAATATTTATATTGTTGTAAGATATTATTTACCGCGAAGTTATTCTATACAGAGTACTATAACATATTGGAGAAATGTGTATGTGTTGACAGTCATACTCTCTCCCTCATCCTCTCGAAACGTGGACAGAAATAACATAAAATTTGTGTTATACTTATTGATCGATCCTCACTAAACTTTAATCGTAAAAATTAATTGATCAACGGTCACTACTAAAATAAAGATTATTGATGAATTTTTAAATTTTACATTTTGAGCTATTTTATTGATTTATTGCTTTACTTCATCATAATAGAGGTTACAAACGATAATGAGGGAGAAATAAAGAGGTAGAAAGTCAGATAGATAGATAAACAGATAGAGTGAGAGAGAAAAAGATATATATATATATATATATATATATATATATATAGAGAGAGAGAGAGAGAGAGAGAGAGAGAGAGAGAGAGAGAGAGAGAGAGAGAGAGAGAGAGAGAGAGACAGAGAGAGACAGACAGATAGGTAGTCAGACAGAGATATAAAGAGAGAGAAAGCTAGTGAGAAGAGGGAGTATGTCCATGTACACAGTTTTGAGATTAGTGTATGTACTGTTTATAAATTTGGCTTCACTACCAATGGAAGGACTATCAAAATCACAGAATTTGGTCATAGGAGCATTTCGTATGCCAACGCAGTAACAAATTTAGTGTTAATGGATACCAATGTATCTTCAAACCGAATATCCAAAATTGTTGTTTGTGACCGAGGGAATATAGCTTGCCTGGAAACATTACAATAAGCAAATACCACGTATTCTGTATAAAGGTTTAACATATACATACTGAAATATTCAACTAATACTGGCCTTTATTTTTCTTATGTCTGCCATTGTTTTTCCATAACAATATCGTGTTCGAAGTTACTGCAGATTCTGATTGTACTACCCTCAAAACATGAAAAAAAAGTCATTTTTCGAAAAGTGTCTGTGTGTGTGTCTGTGTGCCTATGTGTCTATCTGTAGATTTTTTTTCTGTGGCAAACGATAACAGCCGCAAATTCAAAACAGAATCAAATAATTTTTGCATACAGCCCTGATTTGTAGAGTACTATTTATGACCTATTGTTTTTGGTGAAGATTGGTTAAGGGAAAGGGGTAGTTTACCTGCAACGTTTTTTTAAAATCAAGGGTAATTTTTTTCTATAACAAACTATAACAGCCGCAAATTCGAACATAATCAAATAATGTTTTGCATACAGCCCTAAATTATAGAGTTCTCAAGATCTGTTGTCTTTGGTGAAGATCGGTTAAGGGAAAGGGGTAGTTTACCGGCAACGTTTTATGGTTTAACATGGGTAATTTTTCCTATGACGAATGATAACTGCCGTAAATTCAATCAAAATCAAATAATGTTTTGCATACCTTCCTGAGCTGTAGAGAGTTCAATGTGTGTTGATTTTGGTGAAGATCGGTTAAGGGAAAGGGGTCGTTTACCGGCCACATTTTATGTTTAAACAAGAGTAATTGTTTCTATGACTAACGATAACTGCCGCAGATTTACACAGAATCAAATAATTTTGTGCATATCTTCCTCAATTCTAGATAGCTCAAGGCCTGTTGATTTTTTTGAAGATCGGTTAAGGGGAAGGGGTAGTTTACCAGCAACATTTTTGTTGTAACAAGAGAACGTTTTGCATGAAGAACGATAACTGCCTTAAATTCAAAGAGAATCAAATAATGTTTTGCACCCGATTCTGTATTGTAAAGAGCTGAAGGTCTGTTGATTTTGGTAAAGATCGGTTAAGGGAAAGGGGTAGTTTACCTGCCACTTTTAATGTTTTAACAAGAGTAATTGTTTATATGACGAACGATAACTGCCGCACATTCAAACAGAATCAAATAATGTTTTGCATGCATCACTGAATTTAGAGGACTCAAGACCTTTTGATTTTGGTGAAGATCAGTTAAGAGACAGGGGTAGTTTACCTGCAACCTTTTATGTGATAACAAGGTTAATTTTTTCTATGACGAACGATAACTGCCGTAAATTCAAATATAATCAAATAATTTTTTGCATACATCCCTAAATTGTAGATAACTCAAGGCCTGCTGATTTTGGTGGAGATCGGTAAAGGGAAGGGACAGTTTACCTGAAACATTTTTTGTTGTAACAAGAGTAAAGTACTTAATTTTGATAAATAAAATATCCTGATAAGAAGATCTTCATAATCCACTGTAGAAACGTAGATGAAATATCTATAAATGAAGAGGCTAGTTGAACGGGGTGGGGGTAATTTTCTATAAATGAAAATTATAGTTTAAGGGGGAGGGTTAATTTTACTTCTTTATATGTGTACTACGTTATCGGCAACAAAGTAGTAGTTTGTTGTTAAAATTCCTTCCCGGTCTGTTTGGCCGCAGTCCAATGTTTTCTGCAAAACCAGACGCTTCGGCAATGCCGTCGACTGCCATCATCAGTGAAAATCGAGTGCGGCAACGTGTGGTGGTATACGTTAATGACCACAGTACTGTGGTTAAGGCTGAAGCAATAAGTGGAAAGAAGTAGTTTCTATGGAAACATTTCATTTCGTAAATGATTTTAAATATAAATGTTAGAACATGGAAGTCTTTGTAAACTGCAGTTACTATTTATTAGTTTTCCATCAACCGGTTTCCTGGAAGTGTCGTATTTTCTTATTAGAAGGAACAAATTAACCTCCGGTGGGAGGGACTTTTGTCCAAGTCCAGGACCTTTAGCAATTCTTAAAAAAACAATTAGTAACGATAGTTACAATAAGCATGATAGCTAGTAAACAAAGTTTTGAATTTTATTATCTTCATATGGTTATAATTTTTTATACCTAAATAAAAGTGGCGTCAACTTAAATTCAAAAATTTACCAATATCTGAACAAAGTAAGCATGCAAGAAAAGTTGGATTGTCACTTGAAAGAAGCGCTGATTGTGTATTTTCGTTTTTCAATTAATTTTTCTGTATATATTTTGTATTAGTAACAAATGTTGAACGTATTTTAAAAATAAAAAAATTAACAAAACCATTTTATAACAGTAATGCAATCAACGACGTCGTGAATAATTTGGATAAATTCAACCTTATGTGCGGGATCATTAGGAGAAACCGTAAGTCAGCAAGTAAATGAACATCCCTAAAATTCTGGAAGGTGGTGGCTCTTCCTACACTTCTTTATGGGTCTGAGAATTGTAAAAAGGCCAGGCCAGTTGCATCCATGCGGCTAAAATGAGATTTCTCAGGCACTTAGCAGGGTATGATCATAGAAGAAACACAGATATACGGCAGGAACTGATTATTATGAGTATACTCGACAGGATTGGCCACTAGGCCTATCGGCTCAATTGGTGGGAACATCTTTGCCGAATGGATGACTACCGCATCCCCAAATAACTATGTAACTATAAGCCGAGCGGACGGAGAGGTGTGAGACGTCCGAGGAAGCGCTTGAGTGATTAACTCTGATCTTTGCCTATTTCAAACCAGAACAAATCATCCTTGGTTGAATCCTTGAAGATGATGATGATGATTTTATCATCGTTATTATTTTTTATCAATATAGTAATTTCCTGGAACCAAGAAGGTCTTGGCAAACGACCACAGGGAACTGTTTGTATAAAATGTCCGTTAATTTAAGTACCTGGGAGCAATATTTATTGAGAATGCATCTACCAAGATGAAAATCACAGGAGGGAATTCACAAATGTAGGTTGTAAGTCACTGTGACCACGCTATAATCAACTTCTTAAGTTGCAAAATCTGTCTAGACAATGGAAGAGCTAGTTGTATAAAACAGTAATCTGATCAGTTGTGCTGTGTGTATGCAAGAAACAGAATGTCAGGTGACAATTATTCTATCTGCATATTAAATGTATACTAACATTTGTGAAACAAAAATTTTAAGTGCATACTTTGTGATATAATAACAAAACAAAAGAAAATAATTCTGATGTCTGTAATAGTTTTTATCTACAGATATTTACAATCCTTGTGCAAAACTGAACAAACATAAAATCATTGTATATACACATATACACCCTTATGTATTGGGGAAAAAATATTTTCACAAAATGAGTATCACTAGCTTTAGATCTAAATAAATACCACCGAAATTAATTTATTATACCGAAAGAAATTAAGTCGTAATGCGTCTACTCATTGCTTACTGTCATTAGCCTAAACAAAGTTGTTCCTCCTTCAAAGAAATGTAAACTATCGGCAACTGATACTCCAGATAATAACGACCGGATGCTCAAGCAAAGCAGCTAACTCCATCTATGACATTTTACGTCACTGATAGTCACGTATTGACTTTTATCATTTGTTTCACGGAGATATAAAAAATTCTAATCATCAAAGGATTATTGTTTTTATTATTGTTAAAAAACATAATATGTTATTGTTATTATATTAATACTTTAATGTTAATGAAATGAATGTTCATTGGTCTGAAATACTAAAATTTATGTTTGCAATAGATCTGCAGATCTTTTTTTTGGAATAAATTGTAACTGATTGTTTATTAAATAATAACTGACTTAAAAATAATATCCAACCTATTACATACAAGCTAATAAAGCTAATTAATAAAAATAAGTTTATGTGTATATGTTGCATTTTAAACTTTCTAGCCAGAAACATGAACATTGATAATTTTTTACTCACTGTTACATAATTCGTAAAATTTCTATCAACAATTCTCTGTATATACTGAAACTACTTATTTATAATTTGAAGCTCTAAATCTCTAAAGATTTAACTACTGTTTCAAAAACAAAATAGACGTTTTGTCTTATTATTCAGTTGTTTTTTAATATTAAAACATCCTATATTTTATATAAACACTTTCTAAACATTTTACATACAGAGGTTCCATTGAATTTTAAGGTTTTTGCTGAATTCAATTTCTACTATTGCTTTTCATAATATTAATTTCTAAACTATTACAGGACTGAAACAAATGTAGTTCAGTAAAAACATATCCGGGAGCTGATTTGCAGTCGGATCACAACCTTCTGGTTGCAACATTTAAAGTTAGAAGGAAAAAACCAGTAAAGAAGAATATTATACATCACGACATCCGTAAACTAAAAGAAGTCAAGTTGAACTTGCTATCAACGAGAAATGTCAATTACGCCTAATACATTGGTTTATAAAGAACAACTCAGTCAACTTAATATTAAAATTGGGAGCGTCAAAGAATAATTGATGAAGCCGGATAAAACCAAAAAGAAATCCTGGTTGACGGATGAAATATTCCAACTGATGGAAGAAAAGAGGAGAGTTAAACACAAAGAAAATGAATACAGAATGATAAATAACATCATTAAAAAGAAGATCAGAGAAGCTAAAGAGCAAAACGTAAAAGAGAAATGTATGGAGATTGAGGCACTACAAAATAATCACGATAGTTTTAATGAACATTGGAAAGTTCATTTCCAACTATCCTGGAACAACATCTAATGAATAGAGTGACAGAAAGCAGCCGTAGATATGGTCTGTACATCAATGTTTATAAAACTAAGCTAATGATTGTATCTAAGAAAAAGTTCACAAACTGCACCCTAATATAAACTAAAGGCCAGTTGAACGTGTAAGCAAATTTACATAACTTGGTACTATAGTCAATGAACAATCGGGCCACTCTCAAGAAGCAAAGAGCAGAATTGAAAAGGCAAGAGCAGTGTACACTAAAATGAGGAGTTTATTCAAAAGTTACGACTTAAAAATAAACACAAAGATGAGACTTTTACGCTGCTACGTATTCTCGGTCCTCTTCTACGGTGTAGAATCTTGGACTATGACTAAAGCCACAACTAAAAAATTAGAAAACTTTCGAAACATGGCTTTACCGTAGAATACTGAGGATTTTATGGATAACACATATAATTAATGTTGAAGTTCTTATAAAGACGAAGAAAGAAAGGGAAGTTATTAACACAATGAAAATAAAAAAGCTTCAGTATCTGGGACATCTCATGAGAAGTGAACAGAGATTTTACTTATTGCAGTCCATACTACAGAGAAAAGTACTTGGAAAGAGAGGAGTTGGGCAACCGAGAATCTCATGTCTGAGAAATTTAGGGACCTGATTTGGCATGAATACAACTGACTTATTCCGTGCAGCAGTACAGAATGTTAAACTAGTCTGTATGATATCCAACATCCGAAACGGATAGGAACTATCAGAAGAAGGCAGGACTGAAGTACAAGGAAAGAATAAGCTATAATAGAAATATCTACGTACTTAAAGACTGGATTCAATGCTAATAAAAGAAAAATGGTGGAATTAATTGCATGATTTGCCATTCTTAATATGAATAAGTAACCCCTAGGTAAAACACAGCTACAAGCCAATCCCAGCATCCAAGAGACTGGGGAAATGTGAAGGGAAGGAATAACAACTGGTTAAAAAACCTGGGTTCATCTGGTCTCAGTTATAGGGTCCCTGCCTAGGGTCACAAGTAAAGAATAAAAGCTTTAAGTTTTGATTCAAATTGAATACATAATATGTACTAGACAGTTAAAAAATATTCATTTGTTAATTCTTAATTTACTTGCTAATATATTTCACTTGAGAATAATGAAGTCATTTACTTATTAAAATCTAGCGTACTTCCATGTTTCATGATTTATATTCATACCGAAAACCTAATAATACATTTATTCTAATGCGGATGTTTATGAAAAGTTGTCATGTTAAAGGTCTGCTTCCATGGTTTCTTATTTTTAAGCTTAAAAAAGTACTGAATAAACTATTCCATGTATTTCCCTGACATTTTTGTTTCTTGTACAAGATACAGAGTCAAATTAACAGTTTAAAATAGAAAACTAATCTTGTGACTCTAAATTCAGGGAATTTCAGTGGTCCCTGAGGAGTGTAGTGGTAAAGTTTATTTGAACATAGTCTTTTTTTTTAGATTCAGTCTTGCGCAACGTATCTCATGGGCACACTTGTCAGTACTTTGTAGCTTGAAAGTTGCATTTTTTCCTTCAACACGTTTCAATCTGGGTACTTTTACAAAAGATTTTTTGTTAGGTAAGCTGACGTTGTTACAGGAAAGTTTGTGTGCGTGTTAAATAATGGCCAAACCGCTTTTAGTGTTTTACTGTAAGTACACCAAATGTATTTTTGCAGGACAACTATAGAATTATTCAAAAATAAGATCTGTCACCTGCAAAATAAAAATAGAGAACAATACTATAAATCGAGGTAAAAAGAAAGGGATACTTTAAAATCATCAAAACAAGTATGTGTAAATGAGGCTTAAAGTATTGCTATCATTCGTATGTCAACTAATGTTTTCCTTAATCCGTTTCTAATTACATGCTTTGCGTTGTTTTACGTACTTCAGTTCTCTTAGATACTCTCGCCCTTTTCCTCTCATAATTCTGCCGTAAGATGACAATCTATCACTTATGTCACTTAACGGTTAGGGTGTATTTTCGTAATATGCTTCCCATAATAAATTATTTTATTGTATTTTAATATGTCAAGATGTTTCACATGTATTTGTAAATGTATGTATGAGTGTAATTACATGTACAATAGCATGTGTCTTTCGATTTCTTCGTTAGGAATTCAGCCGTTCTTCCAAATCTAAAACTTCCTGCAAGCCTATTTCGTCTACCTTAATTTGTTTGTACTATTTATTCAATAATACTAAATAAATAATCCGTAATGTGTAATGCTAACGTATAATCGAGCAGTAAGTTCCCGTTCTGGTAGTTTTTAGTGTGCCTATTAAGTCTCATAAATTTGTTTTGTTTACTAGTAGTCCTACTGTCAGATTGTTTTAAAACGATATGATCTAATTATTCAAATCTACCTATTGCTACTCTTCCCTTATAAACATTTTAACAACTAAATTTTCTAATCGTAAAATTCTGTTATCCTGATTAGAACTCAATACAATTTTTTGTGTACTCTTCTTTAGATTTCTTGATACAAACTCATATTTTCTTCCTATTGAGTTGTTATAGCCTGCTCTTGTGTAAAAATGAGTGCGTTACGGCCATTGTTTTGAATAAGTTCTTTTTTACCATATACAATTAAATCTACGATAATTTTCATTACACATTAGACGAGATATTTTATTTTTCAAGATTGTTTAAAATCTAATTTTTAGTTTTACTATACCGTTGTTTTACTTCCATGTTCCATAAGGAATGGAGGAGGTATGGTGATGGCAAAAAAAGTCGTGTTCGAGATTAATGCAGATTCTGATTGTACTACCCTCAGAACATGAAAAAAGTCATTTTTCGAAATGTGTGTGTGTGTGTGTGTGTGTGTGTGTGTGTGTGTCTGTCTGTAGATTTTTTTTCTATGGCAAACAATAGCCGCAACTTCAAACAGAATCAAATAATTTTTTGCATACAGCCCTGATCTGTAGAGTTCTCAAGACCTATTGTTTTTGGTGAAGGTCGGCTAACGGAAAGGGGTAGTTTACCAACAACGTTTTTTTTTTAATCAAGGGTAATTTTACTTCCATGTTATTTACTTCCATGTTCCAAAAGGAAATGGAAGTATGGTGATGGCAAACAAAATCGTGTTCAAGATTATTGCAGATTCTGATTGTACTACCCTCAAAACATGAAAACAGTCATTTTTCGAAAAGTGTCTGTCTGTGTGTCTGTGTGTCTATGTGTCTGTGTGTGTATAGATTTTTTTTTATGGCAAACGATAACAGCCGCAAATTCAAACAGAACAAAGTAATGCTTTGCATACAGCTCTGATTTGTAGAGTAGTCAAGACCTGTAATTTTTGGTGAAGATCAGTTGAGGGGAAGGGGTAGTTTACCTGCAACGTTTTATGTTTTAACAAGGGTATTTTTATATGGCAAACGATAACAGCCGCAAATTCAAATAGAATCTAATAATGTTTTGCATACAACTCTTAATAGAAGAATTCTCAAGACCTATTGCTTTTGGTGAAGATCGGTTAAGGGAAAGGGGTAGTTTATCGGCAACGTTTTATGTTTTAACAATGGTATTTTCTATGGCAAACGATAACAGCCGCAAATTCAAACATAATCAAATAATTTTTTGCATACAACTCTTAATGGAAGAGTTCGCAAGACCTTTTGGTTTTGGTGAAGATCGGTTAAGGGAAAGGGGTAGTTTACCAGCAACGTTTTATGTTTTCACAAGGGAATTTCTTATGGCAAACGATAAAAGCCGCAAATTCAAACAGAATCAAATAATGGTTTCCACACCTTCCTTAACTATAGAGATCTCAATGTCTGTTGATTTTGGTGAAGATCGGTTATTGGAAAGGGGCAGTTTACCAGGAACATTTTATGTTTTAACAACGGTAATATTTTCTATGACGAACGATAACTGACTCACATTCAAACAGAATCAAATATTTTTTTCATACTTTCGTTAATTATAAAATACTGAAGGCCTGTTCATTATCGTGAAGGTCGGTTAAGGGAAAGGGGTAGTTTACCTGCCACATTTTATGTTTTAACAAGAGTAATTGTTTCTATGACGAACGATAACTGCCGCATATTTAAACAGAACCAAATAATTTTGACCATACCTTCCTCAATTGTAGATAACTCAAGGTCTGCTGATTTTGTTGAAGATCGGTTAAGGGAAAGGGATAGTTTACCAGCAAAAATTTATGTTGTAACAAGAGAACGTTTTCCATAAAGAACGGTAACTGCCGTAAATTCAAAGGCAATCGAATAACTTTTTGCATACATTCCTCAATTATAAAGAACTGAAAGCCTATTGATTTTGGTGAAGATCGGTTTAGGGGAAGCGATAGTTTACCGGTCACCTTTAATGTTTTAACAAGAGTAATTGTTTTTATGACGAACGATAACTCCCGCGCATTCAAACAGAATCAAATAATGTTTTGCATGCATCCCTGAATTGTAGAGGAATCAAGACCTGTTGATTTTGGTGAAGATCAGTTAAGAGAAAGTGGTAGTTTACCTGCAATGTTTTATGTGATAACAAGGGTAATTTTTTCTATGACGAATGATAACTGCCGTAAATACAAACATAATCAAATACGTTTTTGCATACATCCCTAAATTTTAGAGATCGCAAGGTCTGTTGATTTTTATGAAGATCGGTATTGTAGAGGAATCAAGACCTGTTGATTTTTGTGAAGATCAGTTAAGAGAAAGTGGTAGTTTACCTGCAATGTTTTATGTGATAACAAGTGTAATTTTTTCTATGACGAATGATAACTGCCGTAAATACAAACATAATCAAATACGTTTTTGCATACATCCCTAAATTTTAGAGATCGCAAGGTCTGTTGATTTTTATGAAGATCGGTTAAGGAAAAGGGGTAGTTTACCTGCAACATTTTATGTTGTCACAAGAGAAATTTTTTCTCCATACCGATATTTAATAGTAGTTTTACAGTTATGTGTCTAGGTATTATTATTTCTTCGCTGGCTTTCGTTAATACTTGGTTAAGCATTTAATCATATGTAAGCTTAAGCTTAAGCTTTTCAGTTCTGTAAAAGCTACAGGATCTGCTCTCATTTTAAATTTGTTTATGCCTAGAAGTTGTACTTAACGTAAATAAATAGATGAATAAATAAATATAATTCAGTGTAATAAATATAATTACAATATTAATAAACCATATTTTAAATAACCTGCGTAATTTAATTTTGCAAGGCATTTTCGAGAACCTGTATATCTTCTTTATTAGCTTTATTGCACTTTATTAACTCATTATTAATGTAGAGTGTGTGGACAAGCAAATATTTCAATCATAATAAATACCATATAAAGAAAAACTACAGTGACATTAGTAAGTTAATTCGTACATGTAAACCAAAAATTACACAATAACAGTAATATTTTTCAAAACCTATATATAATGAATATTATAACACCAAAACTCATTAAAGTTACCCTAAACTCAGTTTCCAACACTACTCATGTCAGAATAACCAATATAAAATCTTATTCTAAAAAATGTTATTAAAAAGCTACATATGAGAGGCAGATGAATGGTACATCAACAAAACACTTAACAAATCACTTTTAACTTTGCAGATAATCTCAAAAAACTGTCATGAGGTTATTAATTTTGTTGAATAAAGAAAACAAAACTCAGAAAAAATTATACATACAAAAAAGCAAAATAAAATAAACATAAAATCAGAAAATGTCATAAAATTCAGATTAATTTTACACAAACCTCATTCATTTGTCACAGAGCAAGCTTATAGAAATTAAAAATTTGTCTAAAGAAAGTCGCACAAAAAAGCTTTACGATATAGATGGAAACAATAACACTTTATATAACCCTTGAAAAGAGTGAAAAGATTACTAATTTTTATAAAAAACTAAGTTAGTACATAATAAACATACTCTTCGAAACAAGTAGTAAAAATAACTTTGAATGTTTATTAACTATATCTGAAGTTATTTATTATGCAACGTTACAACAAGTATTATACACGATTACACAAATACATTACCATGTACACAACGCAACTATAAAGTGTATTACACCGGCCAGGTCGCAGGATTTTTTTTCTCGTTGCGTCAAGTATATGTAGTTGCACAATAATTAAATAATTTTTAAAGAGGAGTGAGATGTTGTTGACATAAAATAATTAATTAAAACAGTTTCAAAATAATCATTCTACGATTTATTAATTAATAGAAAAAGTATTCAAATATGAAAATTTCAAATATTAGACAAATAAATATCCACTTTTGTAAGCTTCCCAAATATAATATAACCTGCTATACTATTCATAACATATAAAAATAAACACCCATATAATCTTACTAGCTAAACAAACATGTTAAACAAGTTATTTAAATACTTTTATTCTTGTGTGTCTGAAATTAACTCAAATTTTAAATAATAATAGCAACTTATTTACAAGCAAAAAGTACACACACACAAAAAGTACACAGAAAGTAGAACATAGGAACCAAGTAGTATTAGATAATAAATTATAACTTAAGTCCATAAAATTAAAATAAATCTATTATAACAGAATAAAAACAATGTACAACATCAATAAAACAGCTTAAAAACAATAATTAAAAAAATGTACAATAAAGAAATTATATTCTATAACATTTGGATAACAATCAGTTAGGACAAAAACAAAATAAAATAAAGAAATGAAAAATAATAATATCAGGCAAGATAACTTAGCTTGCCGACACACAAACAAAATAGTATATGATAAGTCAATGATATCCCTAATCCCTCGACATTAAAAAGATTAATTAAACTTAATATACCAGATTGCCCAATAAAATTTGTTAAGTTCAAGCTTATAATCTCGTATTTTGCCTTACGATAACTCTCCATGATCTCAACACATCAATTCTCTATTCATTCCCAACATATTACTAGAAATAAAGCATTTCATGTAAAATATTATTTTTGGTTATAAATTCTACAGTGTAGCAAACATACTTATTTCTATGACGGAAACAACGTATACAATTAAAGTATGTTGATGTCATTGTTTCATTTAATGTAACTTTTGGAATACACATTAAAAGTATAGAACACTATGTTACAGAGCTATCTGCAAACTTATAGTTTGGTTCTACCCAAAGGTTTTGCTACTCAATATATTACTGGTAGAATGTAAGTAGTTGTAATGTTGCTCTTCTTAGCAGATGTTGAGATACGCCAAAGCGAACTAGAATTATTTAATTAAAAATTTGTCCATCGTTCTGTCGCACATTAAGATCCAAAACAAGTGTTATCGTAGCAAAGAATTAATACTAAATTGTTGGTAAAAATTTACTTATAGTGGATGTTTATTTCAGTCTAACATCAGAATAAACTATTTTCTATTAGACACGAAATTTGGATAAAAACGTGCTATAATGTCACGGAGTCGTTATTATTAATTAGATTAACGTAAGTGTGTGTAGCCTCTGCACTTCATTTACAACACCAATAAGGTTTCAGTTTGAAAATTAATATTGCTATCGGTCCTGAAATGGTTGTTTAAGTAAGCATTTTAACTGTTATTTTCAATAAAAATAAAGTTAAAAAATTAATTATTTTGTTGACAGTTTATAATTACTTAATTAACAATAACTTAGTTAGGCCTATAGGTTTATGCTTCAGAAGAGCGATCGAAAGAAGAAAGTGAGGTGTTTTATGAAACATTACAGGGACAAATTTATAAGTCGAACGGCACATACTACCTCATTGTAAGTAGGGAATTTAATGCTCGAGTTGTGAATGATGCAGTGTCAGGGGGAGTAGGAATATCTGGAAAACAGCATAGCAATGGAGACTCCCTCTTAAGATATACTACTAGCAATGACTGAAAATCAGTAATACGTTAAAAAGAAAATATATTAATACCTGGAGCGTTAGAGGGAGTAGGAGTGTAACTGATTTCTTTGTAGTAAATAAGATTAAACAGCAAATTGAAGATGTCCATGTGTACAGCGGTGCGGACATATATTCAGATCACTATCTCTTTATTGCTAAGATACGATCATTGTTAATAATGTCATTTTTGCACGATGGAAGAGAAACAAACTGCGTATTAAGTCGAATTAGGAGGTATTTAAAATAAATCTACTGCAGGATGACAGTATTATAACCTTTTATCAACCGTTTAAATCAGTAGTTAAAGCAAGTGGAAACAGACAAGAACGTAGAAACCAAATGGAGAAATATCAGAGGCTGTATAGAAGAACCATCAAAAGAGGCAATAGGTAAAAACTAGAAGATAGGGAGTAGAAGGGGTCTTATACTGTAGAATGATGAAGTTCCCAAAGGAATAGAAAAGAAGAATAGGGCATACCACATGTATATACAGCCAAATAAAGATTGACTTTGAGAAGGCCTTTGGTAGAGCAGACAGTAATTTGTTGCGGCTAGTATCAGAAGAACAGGAATTCCCTCAACAACGTATAAGAGCTATACAAGGCCTACATAAAGGACAAAGAATCTGAAAAATAATTGTAGGATGCTTCAACAAATATCTGTCAAATCAAGGTGTTAGAAAAGCGTGAAGTATGTCACCTGCTTTTTTTAACATTTATATTGACGATCTGGTAAGGAAATGAAAACATCTGGTAAACACTGGTATTAAGTTATCACGAGACACAGATATTTGAATGTGCTGTTTTTTGGTGACGACTTGCTTGTACTTCAAATACAGAGTCTGATTTGCAAAAATCTGTTTTTAACCAAACAATAAAATACGAATATATCCACTGTAGAAACTAAGGTAATGGCATTTCGAGGCAAAGCGCCAATAACAACAAAAATAATGATTACTGATCAAATTATAGAGCAGACGACTCACTTTAATTATTTGAGAAATGATATTGGCTATGACAGGAATTATGATATTGCTGCTAAATTAGGTAAGTTTCAAACGATCCGTGGGACAATCAACCGTATTTTCAGAAACAATTTACGTCGAGATAGAAAATTCAAGTTCTAGAAAGTTATAATAGTCTCCGTACTGTCCTATGGGTGTGAATTGTGGGCAACAACTAAGAAACAAGACAGGAAAGTACAGTCCAAGGAATTGGCGTTCTTAAGAATGAGGGCATAAGAGAAGAGTTACAAGTTTTTAACTTGTAAAAAAATTGAAATATTACAAACAACGGTGGAAAGAACACTTAAAAGGAATGCAGATTGCACACTCGGCAAACAAATCTGGAAATACAAACCTTAGGACACAGTGTGTGTGTTGACCTAGGAAGACATGACTAGAGGATCATTGAAGGCGGAACAGGTAGCACCTTGCCTATGACGTGTTATGAAAATAAAAATGTTGACAGATATGAAAGAGTTTTTTTACCCTACGTTTTTGTGTCTCCATAGTGTCTTGCATATGGGCCATAGAAAAATTAGTTGATAAGAAAGGTTTGCACAATATATTTACGGCTCAAAGTCACTGTCGTAATTAAATCACGTTTACTAGGTAACGGAATTAATAAATATTTAGTGGGAATATCGTACATAATATATTGTGTAATATAGTTTTATATATTTTTAAGTTTATAAACGTAGTCTCTTACGCATAAAAAGAAACTGATAATTTTCAAATTTTGTAGTGACCTAAATATCTGGTATACAAGTAAAGTATTGGCATATATGAGTTTAGTGATTCTATCAAACACAAACTGGCAACAAGAAACAATGAGGAAAAGTTTCATCTCAGAGAAATGCAGAATAATCAAATGGGTTTCCGTTTAGAAACAAAACTGAGTTTACACAGTTCACTGCCAGCGACGTACGAAAATCATTAGTACGCCACTGAATGTAGTGAGTAATAACAAAACATTGTATCTTTACGAATATCTCGTAAAGAGATGTGTACCTTTTTCTCTAAACCAATTGATAGTTCACTAGGCGCATACATTAAACGATTTTAATTTACTGATAAATTATATAACTAATATATGTTCATTTCTTTTACCGAAGTTAAAATAATAATTGTCAACATGTTTAAGTGGTAGTCTACTATTAACATATATCATGTGTCTCTTTCTTTTTTCCTTTCTATGTTTTATTTCTCTCTTGAACGTTACCTTCATAAAATTATTTTCTATTTCTTTTTACATTGAAATGGCACTTTTTGTATTACATATCCACAGGATGTATAGGCCTTTAACTTACTCTCTCACTTCACTGATTATGCAGGAATATCGTAACTCCTGTCGGTGTGATTACAGCACATTCACGGTCACATATAACAGATTAATATATGCAACTACAGTCACGAAACTCCTGATGTTTTGAATTCTCTGCAATTACAGCGTTCATAGCGGTCATAATAATAATAATCATAATAGTGTGGAGCTCTGTAAAGTAAGATGGAATGATTAATTTAATATAGGCTTACCTATATTATTGTAAAATAATATTTTAATACTACTTACGAATATTGTTTGAGACTGCCACTCATAGATCACAGTTTTATTTTAATAATAAAATGAAGACATAAGATTTTAGAAATTTTCATTGATTATATTATCATAATAGCACAATATAGCATAAGGTGGGCATCATTAAAATGTATATTACACGTAAGTGAACAGGAAGTAGACTACATGCCTGAGACCGTCGATATTATCTTTGTATTACGGCACTGGATGTAACTGTGGGAGAATGAAGGACAACAAGAGAATAGTGAGAGAGAAAAAAGAGAGAGACAGAGAGAGAGAGAGAGAGAGAGAGAGAGAGAGGCAGACAGAAAGATAGACAGACAGGCAGGCAGATAGGCTGTGACGGGGAGGATGAGATCTACATTATACTCGAATTTATTTTCTTTAGATCAAGTGGGTATAAGGGTACAAAAATATTTTAATGTATGTGTGTGTCTGCATGCGCGCGTTCTTCTTTATCGTACACGGGTTGGAATAACACTTAGTCGTATACAGTGATCAAAGTAAACGACAGAAAGATAGGAACTTTAATTGTATATTAAATAATAGAAGTCCTCCAAAATGTGATTATTTGTACTTTCAAAAGCGTGCCAGTAGCTATCGTATAGTGCGTCATTGTGGCTTCGAGTTTCTATCTTGTTTGTATAATAGACGTGAGATGTTGCCTAGGAGGTAACGTAAATAGTGTATTCGAGTAATTACCGACAATCTACTAGAAACAATCTTTGCCAGTTAAAGTCAGTTCTATTGTAAACCATACACTGAAGGGAATGTGGTCACCACGACGGGAGCAATATTGGTAGTCGTAAACTATCAACGGCGTTAGCTACGCCGCCATGTTGAAGAAAGTATCGCATCAATTTTAGAGTTCAAAGCGTAACTGACAAAAATTAATTCAGTTTCATTATTAATTGTTAAATCAAATTTTCTGGCTTCCTACATCACGGTCACAATACTCAGTTATTGCAAAGCAATACTTGCTTCAATATGGCCATTCAGTTGAATAGATTCCCTTTATGGAAGTTGTATGTATCGTGTGATTAAGTTAGTGGAACTCTCATGGGCTAGTGGAAAAGACATTCAGACTGTAAAGCACGAAGACATCCGTTTCTAAAATTTATTTTCGAACATTTACTATAATGTTTATTACATAACATTGGTAACATACATAACATATTAGAAAGATAATGTATATTTCTATATACATACGTTCCTAGAAATAAATAATACAATATTTTGTCTGATAAAAAAGTACAGATTTTTATATTTATACTTAAAACAAATAGAACACTTCCTATCGGAAATTTGTACGTTTCACATGACCACCGTTTCAGTCAATAATTTATTCCTGTTCATTTTATAAAATGCTTTCTCGAAATCGATAACTACCATATTTATCTGACTCAAGTCTAAAAGTTAAATGCTCTCCATTTTTCAAAGATCTATTGCAGGATAAATACTTTATATATTGTAGAGTGAGAAAAACTAAATACATTTTGCTCTTCTCCTACTAAAGCTTCAGCCGTTACTTTAAAGCGTTTACTTAAAATCCTAGACTATATACACAACTTTAAGAAAACTAATCCCTTGAATAATCTATTTATATGTAAGCTATTGAATAACTATAATGTGATCATAATTAGCAAATATATAATATGTTTTGTAATCCCAATAAAATACAATTATTTTATGTAATGCTGCTGTAAGTAGTCATTTGCTCAAATCAAATTCAAACTCTATGGGATATATTAAAAAAGACTAGTATGTTGTAAATCTACTGGCTTGTTTATAACATTCCACTGGACGCAGACTTCTACAAAAATGGAGTAAGTGCTAGTTAAGCTAACTACAATGAAGTTACCAAATAGTAAAATTAGAACTTCATGCTCGTTCCAAACTAAATGAAGATGTTCATTTATTTCGTACTAATATATCGTATCTAAAGTAAAAGAAAGTTGCATAGTAATAAACACCTAAAGTTTGGAAAAATATGTTGTAGTTAAGCCAATATTTTTATAAATACGCTAAATACAATAAACAATAATATAATCTAATTTGTATATCTTACATAGTCTGAGAAGTTTCTTAGTTTTCCGGAAGATGGTTAACTCTCTTAAGAAGAGAACTTCCCATAGGTGAGAGCAGAGAAACTTACAAACAAAATAATTGTGTACATAAAACATAAAACGTGTGCATAACCCATAAAAATAAAAATATCTTATTTAATAATTACTGTACGCAACACGTATACCAGCTTAGAGAGAGAATTTGCAATTTTTCGTAACGTAAGTTTGGTAATATCACCGCTTATTTAATTAAAATATAAAAGTGTACATTTTTTATTTTGTAATTTAGAACTTTCATTTATACTATTTAATTATACGTTTGATTAATTAACATAATAGTTACCAATTTTACCGATTGATACAAAATTATTTATGGCAATTTTATCAACATAAAAAGTCTTTTGATTATTTTATTCCTAATACACTACGTATTTGTATGAAGATCTAAAATACATTAAACTTATTTTTGAATCTAGTCAAGTTAGACAAGGTTTGGATTAAAAACATTTGTTTTTAAAATAAAAAATATTTCATGTCTTAGAGAGTTAAAATATAAAGCGAATGATTTTAATATTAAAAGCGTTTATAACTAACGGGCTATTGTGCCGTGGTCCATTGCTTGATTGCGTCATCATTCTATCGCACACTATGTTTTGCCCACCAGCCGGAAGTATTCACGTTCTGGCCACCCACAGGAGGTCTTCTTCCGTAGCAAAAATATTGGACAAGGGATGGTAGACCAAACCTACCCAAATCTGAGATATAAACATGTAAGCCTCTGTAATAGACAACACGCTATAAATTTTTTCTATGAACGACACTTAATAATTTAATACTTTAAAGATAATTTTATACCTGAAAGATAGTAATCTTTAATAAATAATTTTTGAATCTCAATATAGTCTTCCAATGAGTTCATTTAGCACTGTAAAATGTCAAATCAAACTTGAAAATTACGAATGTATAGACATTTTACTGACTGACTGTTTAAGATTGTTTTAGTAAGTACTGTTTGATTTCAATGAGTAGAGTTTCCGAAATAATTTTGATTCTTACGTGCTCCAAAACGGTGATAGATTGTAAACAATGTGGTATGACCTAAAACCCGAATTATATCTAATGATCTGTTTGAAATCTAACACCGTTTCTTACCTGCCACTTGTGAATGTTATTAGTACGATATTCTAAAATAGGAAAGAAAGTCCTCAACTACAAACTGAGCGGAGAGCGGAAAAAGGCAATGAGCTAATCCCTACAGTGAATACGCAGGTACAGATGATAATGATGATGGTAGTACAAGCGGTGTTGGTGAAGATAATTATGATGATGATCACGATAATGATTATGATTATTACTTTATGTATTATCAGTATTATTATTATTGTTGTTCTTCTTCTTAACATTATTATTAATATTGTTATTATTATTATAATTATTATTATTACTAAACTGTGTAGTCAAATCAATAATCATAGTTAATCACTTAAATTATCCACAAAATCTCTAACATTTATTGTTTCATAATTCCTTGTGGTTTTTTATTATTTCAACGTTTCCTATACAATTTATTTATATTTATTATTTATAATTTACTATATGTCATTTAGTAACTATAAGTACTTTTCTGTTGCTCGACCACTCAAGTACAGAACGATCTTAAACTTTGCTCCATTATTCTGAACAGCGCACGTTGTGACGCTAAACTGTAGGCTATTTCCCTTTTAACAGCCATGCAAGGGTCGAATTAAAATTCCTCAGCAGTAAGACTGCAAGATCGTTACGTTCCCCTTTACAGAGAGAGTAGCGAGGAGACTGAGCTGTGAAGTGCACTTCTAAAGCAGTCGCTTAAAATAAATCAGTTTATTTTATTTTCACATTCAACATAAAATTTCCAAAGAAAATGAAGATCTAAATTTATACAAATAATGTAACGTTATTAAAACTTACGTAATATTGATGAATATTTTGGCCTATATTATTTTTGGCATTTTTAAAACTTTGAATTAATTAATGCTGTAATAGTACATAATCATAAATTATCATTACATTACATTATACATAATTATGATGTAATTATAACTATAAATATAATATATAATCATAACTACACATTATATTATATTACATAATATTGCAATATCAGTACTTTTATCATTACATATTTGCTAAGATGAATTTTAGCAAATAATATTTTTAACTAAGTTTTTCTGATAACGAAATAAAAGTGAATAGTGTTTCTAGATATCATCAGTTTAATGCACTAATGTATTCATTGGTAGGCTCACGCGAGTATATACGTAGTCGTCATCTTCATTTCGTGGTATTGGCTAATAGTCTGTTCCGTCTTCATTGCAAAAATGTCTGCAAGGATCTCTCTATCGGTTTATAGTCCACTGTCAGCTTGACTACCATCCGATCTTCTTTTTTTGCAAGTGTGAACCATTCACTGTCTACTACTTTATTCAGTGGTTTATACAAAACATATTTAGGCTCTTGCACCTTTACTACATTTCCGATGTCTTAGACGATATCCTTTTACTCTCCTAAAACTTTAATTTCAGCTGCCTGTAATAGCCGCTTTTCTTTATCTCTTAGCGTCCTGCTTTTACTAGCATGGTTGATAACAGGTGTATTACTTTATGAAATTTAATTTTTTATCTTGTCTTGTTTTATTTTTTATATTCATAATTCTTGTGACAACAACAAAAATTAATAAACTACTAGCAGATAATATCAATAAGTTAACAGGAAAGAACGAAAGAAGAACGTCTATCTAAATATAACTATGAAAAAAAGGATAACAAACCTTACAGACGTACGGTAACTTTTAATACAAAAGAAAATAATTTAGCAAAAGGATTAAATTATGCTCCGACAACAGAATTAAATCAAGAAAAAACTATTATTGTATTCGAAAGCATTATACAAACATTAGAAAAAGAAAATGATAAAAAACGAGTAAGGTGGGAAGTCGGTAACGTAGTAAATCAAAACGAATGAAGTTATAGTTACGAAGGCGGACAAAGGAAGTATATTGTTGTTACTGAAGAATACATACAGAATACATACAGAAAACACAAGCATTTACAAGTGAAGAAAAATACGAAAAAATCAATTATGATTATACAAGTAAATACCAGTCAAAGATAAAACAAATAACATTTATAGTGGGGAAAAATAAAATGTGTTTAGTGATAAGTAATCTAACAGCATCAACTTTTAAATTTCAGGTATAATTGCATAAAAAGGAAAACCAATTAGACCAATTGTTTCTTTTATTAATGCACCTGTATATAAATTATCAAAAGAGGTCAGCAGAATACTGAAAGAAAAATATGAATTTGGGATAAAATAAAAAGTAAAAAATAACGTAAAACTTATTGAAAAACTAGAAAATATTAAGATAAATGAAAATATAAAGTTGATATCGTTGTATATTAAATACATATTCACTAATATTACAGTGAGTAAAGTCATTAAGCTACAAAACGATAATAATATGTTAGAATAAAAGCATATGAAACAATTTGTAAAAGTAGTAGAAAAATGTTTAAATCAAAAGTATTTTAGATACAATAACAAGATTTACATACAGAAAAAAGGATTACTCTTGTATTATTTATTATCCCCTGTTCTTGCAGAAATATATATATATATATATATATATATATATATAAGCTTAAACGATTTTGAAAAGTAACTATTGAATTTCACTAGGTACAAAGAAAGTATGAAGTTATAGACTAGAAAAGTTGACGTTAGGAAAGTTGTATTGGTAATTTGGGAAGGAAGTATAGAATAAGTTCGTCTATGGGATATAGAATTAACGCCGCCAAAAGGGTCCAGCATTGGCAGGGATGTAATGACGGCGCCCCTTCGCCGTCAAAGCTGAAGAAGGGCGTAAGGGCGACTCTCCTCCGATCTGTCCCCCGCTTGAGTCACGGCAAGTTCCCACAGCGTCTACTGTACGCTTGCATTTCACAATGTAAAATGCCGGTCGCCAGGCTGTACGCTGCCTTGTCGGCCGGATCATGGGTCCTTAGCCAGTTCCTACGAAGGCTATTTCTCTCTCGAACGAGAGAACTCGTCTCCTCAGGCAGATGCTGATAGTGGGGCGTATTATGGAAGACGCGGCAACTGCCTTGTCGACTTGGCGGACGGTTTCGAGTGGTCCCACCTTTGGCAATCGACGACTGAGCGCCGGGCCATAACGATCCTACTCTACCACTTTTATGACGTATTGAGTGTGACGTGCTGTGTAGTGATGTGGACTAAGGTAAGGAGGTGATCGTACGAGAGCTCCGTTAGCGTGGACACATGTATCGGGCAGTCAAATCTTTGGATCACCGCGATATCTAAGACACTGGGAGCCGTGTTAAGTTGTCAAGGGTAGAACGTAGTTTGGGCAGGCCCAGTCACTGTCGCCCGACGTGCATCTTTGAACTTGCGTGAGCGCTTCTCGTTTGGAAGCGATTATTCCAATCGCGATGCGTACGGTTCGGGTCGCCGGGCATGATGACCTTTCTGTTTGCATTGAAGAGGGCCGTCAAGTCTTGGTGCAGTGGCTCTGTCGTCGGCGGCTTATTTGCTGTCACCTAGAAGGCTCCGCCTACAGCTGCAGAAATCTGTACATTGACCGGCCGGTCTTCCCGATAGCACACATAGTTAGACAATGTCTCGCTGGAGTCAGGTGAGTCTCATTGAGAAGTATTACATTGGGTTTGATTCGAGCTACTAATTCTTGGAGCTCCTGGACATTATCTGCCACACCGTTGGCATTCCAGGAGAGTAAGGAGAGATTACGTTTGAGGACCCGACGCATAGAAGTCCTACGCAAGTGGCGGCTTCCACCAGAGGCAGTATGCCCGGAGACTGTCTGCGCGGAAGAGCGATGAGGGTTTACAAATGAGGGTTCCCGGAAAGCCTTAGGGACTGTGCTGAAGATAGCGCCTTTAGCGAAGTCGCTAGGAACCGTGATAGATGCGTTGACATCGGCCCTGTTGTCGCGACGCACAGGCTTTCTGGACATGGTGGGAGGTGCTCGGGCTTGAGCGCCACGGGAATTCTAATGCTTCTGCGACTTGCGGGAATCGCGATGGAGGCAAGGCTGACGAGGCTGCTTCTAGAGCAGGAGCAGGGTCCTCCGCGGAAATGGAGGGCTGTTGCTTCTCAGGTTCCACAACCGAATTGGCAGTGGCTGATTCGGACGTCTCTTGAGAAGACGCGGAGTTTACGAAAGGCTGGGGCTTGGGACGGAGCCTGTGGAGGGGATGCTTGTGTGTCACAGGTAGTTGCTTCAGCCGCTGGGATTTCTTCTTTTTACTAGAGATTGTGGCGGCAGTCGCGACTGCTGTAGCAGGTGAGTGTGAATGTCATTCCTTACCTAGAAGTGTGTCTGCATAACCTCTTTTCTCCAGCGATACCACAAGGTCGCTTACCACTGATGGGAGCTTTCAAGGGTCGTCCTGAGCAGTGCTACATACAGATCCTGATCAGCAACAGGAAAAAAGATGTGCTGCACACAAATTAGCTCTGATGGCAGGTCCTCCTCTTCTGGCAGATGTTGATTCCGCGTCCTTATTAGGGTCCTTATAAGTAGGGCCGTAAAGTCGTCTGTCCTGTGTTAGTGCTCCTCGTCTGCACAGGTGAGTCAGCGTCTCCATTTAACTGAAGGGATGATCACACACGACAGGCAGGGCAGCAGATGTTTGTAATGTGTAGTAGGATGCTCTAGTATAGTAGGCACGTATCCTCTTGACTTGCGAGGAGCAAAGCAGGGCAGCAGCTGGCAGGCAGCGAAGGTACTTCAAGAGGTCCGAAGAAAGCAGAGATCTTGCCATTCTAAGAAACAGAACGCTGTCTTAGGCGTTGTGATTGGCTGAGGCTTGCTATCCGAGGTTATATAGGAAACGTTGAGTTACCGGCCGCCTTGTCGCTTATGCCCATCAAAGGCTCCCGTATTATTCGCTTTGCATCTGCCGCAAGTGTTCTCTGTCGCTTCGCAGCGGCTCTGAAGAAGTTTCATGGTGGCTGGAATCGAAACGTTTTCCGACTAATGTCGCACTATGATAACAACCGGCCACGGCCTAACAGCTCGGTTTTACAACAGTGTAATATGTAAGGTCGTTACCTTTCCATCAGTATCAATATTGGTGTTATAGACGTGTGTATACAACAGTGTAATATGTAATGTCGTTACCTCTTCATCAGTATCAATACTGGTGTTATAGACGTGTGTATACAACAGTGTAATATGTAAGGTCGTTACCTCTTCATCAGTATCAATACTGGTGTTATAGACGTGTGCATACAACAGTGTAATATGTAATGTCGTTACCTCTTCATCAGTATCAATACTGGTGTTATAGACGTGTGTATACAACAGTGTAATATGTAAGGTCGTTACCTCTTCATCAGTATCAATATCGGTGTTATAGACGTGTGTATACAACAGTGTAATATGTAAGGTCGTTACCTCTTCATCAGTATCAATATCGGTGTTATAGACGTGTGTATACAACAGTGTAATATGTAATGTAGTTACCTCTTCATCAGTATCAATACTGGTGTTACAGACGTGTGTATACAACAGTGTAATATGTAAGGTCGTTACCTCTTCATCAGTATCAATACTGGTGTTATAGACGTGTGTATACAACAGTGTAATATGTAAGGTCGTTACCTCTTCATCAGTATCAATATCGGTGTTATAGACGTGTGTATACAACAGTGCAATAGGTAAGGTCGTTACCTCTTCATCAGTATCAATATGGGTGTTATAGACGGGTGTATACAACAGTGTAATATGTAATGTCGTTACCTCTTCATCAGTATCAATATTGGTGTTATAGACGGGTGTACGCGTGTGCGTCTGTGTTTTCCTTTGTTAAACTATTTATTTATTTTTCTTTAAAATGTAGTATTTTATTTAGTATTTACTTGAAAGGCCTACTTGTTCATAAACTAGCTTAAGGTTTTACGAGTTTTCCATGCCTTACCTATCGCTCACCGTTGCATTAGCATCAGTAAAACAAAGTGTAGTAGAACTATGAGCGCGCGCACGTCTGTTTGTGTGTGTGTAGCTTGTAACACAAAAATAATATTTCAAAATGTACACACTATTAAAAATGTGACGATGTATGACAAGTAACAAGCCAAAGTGAAATAAAACATGAGCTTCCATTGTGGAATACTTGTATATTTTGTGAAGTACACATACACAACCACACACACATTCGTGATTTCTCTGTTGTCATATCTGTATAAAAACTAAAGAAAATAATCTATTGTCTAGTCTACTGAATTCTATTTAGTAATCGTCAGGTGTTCTGTGTTAAATTACGGCGAAATGATAATAACATGACTGATGCTTAATCTACTAAATCATAAAGAAATACAATCAAAAATTAAATTTTGTTACAATTTTGCAAAATTTAATATAAATTTGTATATGTATAAGCTCCGTGAATGTGTTTGTGTACGCGCGAGCGCGCATGAATATGTTGTTCGTCACACGTATCGTGTGTTATATATAAAAGAGTAATTTATAATTATGTTTGTAAACAACCATATATGTGGCAATTATCTAAAGATAGCGACAATTATTAATTTTAAAATAATGATACTAAAATGCTGGGGACTATCATTCTTAAGCCGGTGTGTTATAATAAAATATTTAGCAGGGTAATACGCCACAGCCAGTTTAGCTGTCGCCCAAAGCAGATTTGCACTGACAGCAATCACAAATCATATTTCACAAGACTTAGAAGCACTGATAAACTGTAGAGACTCGAAATAATTCTGTGCAAATTTAGTACAATATTTTTTTTCTAGTTTTAAACAAATTATTACACACTATGTTACCGGAAAAAGTTATTATACTGTGAAATTACAAAATTGTAAAAAAGTCACTGTACAAAAATTATTAAACAATTTACGGTTTCATTGAAATTAAATATAATTTAATTATTAACTTAATATACTTATTAATTTAATTTAAGTTAAAGACAACTTCTCTGTTGTAAGGCTAATTTCTAACAGAGAAAAGGAGATACAGCTATATAGAAAAACAGATAGTCAGAAATGTGTTGTCTCCCTGCGTGCCTAATCAATAACTATTATCAAATGTAAAATATGCACACACACACACACACACACACACACACACACACACACATAGTGTTATGTATCTTACAATTTATTAAATTATCCTTTAATAATAAATGGCAAATGGGCAGCTATTTTTAGTTGCAAAATTTTTGCTTTAAATGGCAAAAAGATAATATGTTTATCGAATATTTGTATCTTACTATGATTGTAGGAGTGAGGAGAGAGAGGAGAAAGAGAGGAAGACAGAGACAGACAGACAGACAGGCAAAGTGACTGAGAGACACTTCAGCGAGACAGTAGACTAAAACTAAGGAATATAACTTTATAGAGTCAGCAATAATAGAAATAAACTTTCTAACGAGAATGCTCAGAGAAATTCTCATGGGAACGCACGCATTGACATATTTGTTTTGGTTTTGCACGTGTGAAGTCTCGGATCGAAAACACGTACCTTCCTAATAACTAATCAACAAGTAAAAACAAGTAGAGGAAAAGGCCAATAGATAGAGAGAAGTTGTTAATAAATATAGATACAGAAACCTTATTAAGAGATTGTTAAAAATTGTTCTCAATTTGTTTAGGAATGTGAACAAGTATTGCAACATCTTCAAACTCTAAGAAAATTATTTTAACTATTTAAAGTTTACTATTGGTTACTCTCTCTCTTGTAAAAATTAAATACAGGAATACGTAGTAATAATTAGATGATAAGTTATTCAAAATAAAAATAAAATTTATTGAATAAAAATGTAGGCATCAACGTTAGGAATTAGATTTCAGATTTTAACTGTTTATAATATTTTATAGTTATCCATAATCAATATTCAATTTCTCTTATTAATAAAGGAAAAATTATTATTTTTCTACTACGTTTAGATCAAATTTATAATAAAAATAATCCTTTCATAAAACAAACCGAATTATTTTTGCCTCCCAAACCGTCAGCATCTTACATGATGGCGTCACAAAACTTAAATAGTGTTTAATAATACTAGTAAAAATAATGAAATTATAATAATAATAATTTAAATGATAAAATTAACTTAATAACAATACAATTGGCCTATATGTTCCATACACTATCACAAAAGAACCTTACTAGAATGAAGGATGAATCTTGATTAAATTACTATGTCTACAGAATGCTGAAAACAGAAAAAAAGAACTAATAAAGATATTGCAAATTACTTTATACACGTGAGTTAAATTAAAATGTTTTCTGAACACAAAACAAAAGTTGTTTTATTAAAAGAAACGTTAATAGAAGATAGAAACGCACATGGTAATACTCAATTGATAACACAATTGGTTAGTAAAATACACAAAGTCAAGAAAATGGCATCCGATTAACTAAGTTATTAAAATATAGTAAATATTACGATAACGTTACGAGTAAAAGTATTTACGATAGAGTAGAAGCATCAGTCATATGAAAAAGAATTCCTGTCAATACAGCATTTGGTTATTTATCAAAATACACACAATAAACCACAAAGACAACCTGTCACCCCCGTAAAGAACAAATATTTGGTGAAGACGGTCACACATTTAATACAACGCCCCATCTTACTTTAGAAACACATGAAAATGTTATACTAATTAAACAGAAAACTTGATAGTAGCTACTTACCCAAGTAGCCAAGTTGAAATTAAAAATATACCAATTGTTAAATTTCAGTTTCCTTACCACCTTATACAGAAAGTATACATACTGAAACTAATCATTTCAAACGGCAGTTCCTTAAAATGATAACTATCGAAAAAACAATCAACATTTTGTAAACAAAAAGCACGACGTACAGCGCCTCAGTAAGTGTTATTCAAACCATATGCATTCCCAGAAAAGAAACGTAAAATAGAATTCTGACAAGTCAACTACCCCATCAACTTCCTCCTGCTCCACTGGAACCGTTGTACCCGAACAATAATTTGTGTGCGAACTTGATATCAACCAGTGACCGTAATTAATACGGCCGACACAAACATCGGAGAGCCCTTAGGTCCCACGGAGGGTGCCCACCACGTCCTGGCGCGGCACTTCCAACGGCCTCAATGCTGGAAAAGGCAGGTTGTGTCTCAACTTATTGGAAACCTTGAGGGAAAGGAATAGCTTAGAAGTTATTTGACGGGTCGTCCATGAAGTCTGTCCTTGGAACCTGGGTGAGGCTAAGGTCGGATCTTACTTATAACGTCCTAGCCAGTGTGCTTTGTTTGGAATGTCGACGGCTGAATTGAGCATCGGAGAATCCTCCGGGGTCAAGGAGGGCGATGACAATGTTTTGACGAAGTAGTTCCATCGGGCTCGATGTAGCAAAAGGCAGAAGTTGTTTCAGTGTTAGAGGAAGGCTCCCGCGAAGGGAGTAGTAGCATGGAAGACTGGTCGCCCACAGAGTCGGATGTATATTTTGTATTAACAGTACAAGATGCCAGACTTTATCGAATGCCTGTGAAAAATCAAGGAACACCTGTGATCAGAACACCTTCGATTCCGGCGATTTACTTTAAACATATGTTATTCTGTGTACTTGATGCACCGTTTCTCAAAAGCCAAGTCGATGATCCAGAATTAATTTGTTTTTACAATTGTTGGCATAAGTCGTTTTACGAGTAGCTCCTTAGAGATCTCGGCAATTATCGGCAGAAGATTGATAGGTCGAGTGGAAGAAGGTTCTTGATTATTTTACCATGTTTGAAGAACATGATTACTTGAGCTAATTTCCAGAGAAGAAAAAGTACTCAAGTCTGAGGGTGGCGTTGAAGATGAATGTCATTAGTAAGAATGTTATTGTGAGACTGATCCTTTATAATCTAAAAATAAAGGCATCATAATGGTGATAGATAAAATTTGTATTGAACCATACAAAGGGGGAAATAATAATGACTTTTAAAGTTTTATTTCAAGAACTGTAGCTTTTTAATTCCTCCCTAGTGTTCTCAGACAGAAGAAGCTTTTCTGTACTCTTACCTTCAGTTTGTAGCTAGCTAGATACAAATTAAAAAACATTAGTATGTATCAAAAGCTGTTTGTCCAAGCTCTTGTATGTACTGATGATATTGCTCTAATATGAAATAGTAAGTGAAACTGCAAAATAGGCATGTGCCATTGGAGACGCAGATGTGAGTATCAATTAGGACAAAAGTTCAATGATGTTATTAACCAAGGAATCTTATAAAGAGATCCTAAACATAAACTGGGAAAAGACAGCTGGTGCGGTCAAAAGGCTTGAGTACACGAGTATATAATTTAAATTGCTCCTCGTATTTACGTATTACGCATCATATGCAATCTTATTTAATTAGTCACATTAACTAAGAATTATATTTCCAACGTTTCTATGTTACATGGATTTCGAAGTAATATTTTCTGAGAAACTAGAAAGAAACGAATATTTTCCATGAAATTATATAATTATACATACAGTATAATGTTATTTTACAAAGTATACACTTGAGTCACTGGAAAAAATTAGACTACCACTATGTGTAAACAGACTTAAAGCAATTATCAGATATTGGATTCTTAAATTCCAAATTATAATTTTTAGTTATTTAATAATTTAAAACCGTTTATTTAAAATTAACAGGGTCTGGCAATAAAATATTTGAATTAGTTTGGAAAAGTCATCTTTCACAGTGACACAAGCAAAACATAATATAATTTATTTTATAAATATAATTCACTTATAACTTTCATATATTTACTTTAAAGAGTTTAAAAATGCCTAATATCTCTACTTGATTTAAATTACATTTTTAAATTAACTATAAATAGTCAAAGCTGGAAACCGTTGTTTGGTGCTGAAGTTTTGTTACGAGCCATAAAGATAACATGTGGAAACATAATTTATGAAAAATCCAAAAAATAATTCATTTGCAGTGTCAAATTAAAAATAATTTTTTACTATTTTTCAAAATTCTATTAATGAATCTATTGACGGGAATAACAATGAGATCTGTACAGAAGTGTTATAAACGTTTTCTATTAAAAATGAAATTATCCATGTTCCATATAAAGAGTGCTAAACAGTCCGTAATTGTCTGTCCGTATACCATAATATGTTTTTCTGTATATTAATAATTATCATCGAGTGATGTCGGGAGTTTTAATAGAATAGCGGCACGAGATCTCCCTCTGTATGTGTAACAAGGACTATGCATGTGTCTCCCTCTGCACGAGGTGACTACAAGGAGCAGCTGACAAAACGTTTTCTGTCTCATACATATCCATTAGCCACTCACAAAAGGCGATGAGTGGATTAAGTAGCTCGAAGGCGCTGTTAGTGATCTTAAGATATTTCCTTCCTATATCTTTACCACCCTCTACACTTTCCGGTTTTAAGCCGCGAAACGAGCAAAGAGGAGGGTTAGCTGGTTAGCTACCAGCTGGGAAGCAAACAGTTCTATCACGTCCTTCATCTCTTACATGCATCAGAGAGAAAGACATATTGCAAGCAATAGCGGGAACACCCAAACTAGTAATCTCCCAGAATAGAGGTATGTCTGGCTTCGACGTCTCTACATACTGTAAGTTAACTCGACTTGTTCTATTACAATAGACTGCAATGCTACTATATACTATGTACGTGGCAGTCATTTAATGACACCCACACCTCACTGTCATAATAAATTAAACATGTTGAATCCTGACCGCCTCTCGGTCACGACAAGCTGATAGCAGCGTTTGGGATTCCGTTGCAAGAATTACGGAACTCTTTATTTGTGAGATTGTGAGACTGGTGGTATAGTGTGGTAAATGTAAAAAAGTTTAACTTTTTGTTAAATGTAATGTTAATTAAAAGTAAAGATAATTGAGTAAAGACTTTTTTTGAAAATAAATTAAAGATACAGATAAAGATAAATTTCGCGAGATTAAACCGAGATAATATACTGAGATAATCAATTTTATATTATTCCTTCTTTTGTTTTTTTGTATTTTATTTTAATTGTTATAATAAACGTTTAATGATTTTGTGTGTATACTGATTGTGTGTTTTGATGTTATATTTTTATGATGTCAGAGTCATATTTTAACATATTATAATTTTACATATATAACAATAATTTAAGGAACAGAGATGTTTTTTTCTCATACATTTCGTACATGAGAAATGGTTATAGAAAGAGACGTTACGTTGAAGGTAATTATTGGATGGTTAATTGCAGAAATTTTGAGATACTATCAGGTCAAATTGATAGTAGAGACCATATAACGCCTGACGCCTAACGCCTTTTATGAAAGTTAGTACGCATGTCGGTACAATCAACTTATTCCACAGAATACTAGCTTGGCGCAACCTACAAATTCCAGTCTGGCAAATCTATCTGTTGCGCCTATTGTCCGAACTTCTATTGTTACCAAGATTCCAGAACTTAGAAGTACAACTCTTTTTTCCGATTCCGTTACATACCACGTCCTTAAAACAACTCGATGACCGCTTGACATATTTACTATTTACCAGTAAGAGACCCTGACGTGTTATAGGAAAGTTTTAGTTTCTAATATTTCTTCTAGTATATTATTTAATTACTCTCAAATTTGATGTTTCTCCAAACCAGCCATTTTATGTTAGTTCCCGCTTGATCAGAACGACATTTCTGCCTGGTCTAAATACTTAAGTTGTAATAATTCGTTTTGACGTCACTGATTTAAATATCACATCAGTTGCATGTTAAATGCCTATATTGCCTCTTACAAACAAATGCCTACAACACAAACAAATTTAGACATAAGTATCGAAAGGTTATAACATTATCCATTCCAAATACAATATATTCCTATCAAATGTAAATAATTCAAACACGAAAATTACTATGTTTCTTTATTACAATACAGACTGGTACTTTGCAGATAAATGCAAATGGTATTTACATAATCAATTATAACACTAAACGAATTTTAAAATAGCTGGTAATCGTACGTAACTAGATTTAAACCAATGTGTGTCATTTACATTGTCACTTAAACGTTCATGTAATTTGATTTCAAATACAACATTATAAGGTTCGATAATGCAATTCTCAATTGTGGTCAGGTAATAGCACCCATTGCAAATTTATTATAAAATGTTCAAAGCTTAAAAGCGTGTGAAGAATTTAGGAATTTACAGCAGTTGCATTGTCGGGTATTCGGGTGGGTAGTCGGGTATTGTCGGGTTGTCGGGCATTGCTGGTGAGTTCTTAGAGATTCCAACATTTCTGGCGTCCTCTACATTTTGTTATATTATAATATATAAAAGTTTGGAACTGAAAATGATTGTTCTTGTTCACCAGCCAGACTTCCCACTGTAAAACTTCTAATACTTTCCAACGCTGAAATATGTTGCCCATCATACTATTCTGCAACACTGCAGGCCGTGGTCTATACAGAAATAGCAGAAGTTCTTATGATCAGTGATTAATACATTAATTGGTTCTACGTTTATTTATTTCTAGTATTAGTGGGTTAGTTATATACCTAAATGCTTTTAATCCAATTAAATTCCATTTCTTTTTAGTTGTAATATGAAACAACATGTTATCTCAGTTTATCAGACGATTATTTTCTTTAGCACTAAACGTCTCCCCAAATCTTCTAGAATACATCCTTAACTTACAGAAGAATGAAAAATATTTGGTGCTAATCAAACTTAAAAACTATGTTATAACTTGGAAACGGTCTTGAGAATACTAGCAAAAAGATCGAATGTTTAGTAATAGGGGTAAATGGGAACTCTGGAGCATTCTTGTTGCTTATTCTTCAGTTTTCAGATTACATTCTATTCGTTACTACAATTCCTACAATAGAGTTTATTCCTTAAAAATCTGAAACGGTCAAAGTAAATAGTGGATTTATTGTTTTAATTGTTTTATTGCTTCGTTTCTACTTCTCTCCTGCCTCTAAAAGTACCTATTCTGCTTCCTATTTTAATATACTAAGTTCAATTTCCTGTTGTATTTTATTGATGTGTATATTTTTAAGATTGATTACATACAGATTTTTATGCAGGGAAGTGTTTTAAGGTATTCTAATTATCGTCATTAGGTTACTTTTAAATTCGTGCCTCTGTCTAGAATTTTTATGAGATTAAAAGCTTTTAGCCTCAAACCTCGATTGGGATGTCGGTTCAAAAGAAATTAAAATTCATATATAAAGAATCCTGTTTACTTATGAGCCATTCAGAAACGTGTTGGCTCACGGCGCTACAGCGTGTTGGATCCATTCAGCTACAGCTCAGGCGAAATAATTTCAATGTGTTTGCTATATGGGAAAGCATTTAATGTGAATAAAGAATTAAGAGGTACTGATTTTAAAGCGTACGACTGTATGATGCATGAAAAGTAATGATAGTATATTTAGAATACTTTAGTATACTTGTGTTCAGTATATTGTGTGTTTATTTAGTATTTGTATGTTAAGTATATTTTAAACGCTGTATGAGCCTATCCTACGTACTCGTATATTTTAATTCTCTTTTTTTGTACGCGAATATAAGATTATTCAAAATGTAGGCCTACCGAACTACAGTCGGTCCCAATTCGTTCTGATAAGTGGCACTTATTGCACTTTAAATTTCAATAGAGTATAAAGAATACTACACAAAGTACACTGTTTTTACAGAATGTGTTTTCTACTTTGGCTCCATTTATTTCTTATCCTATTCTGCGTCTTGTGTAAATTCTATTGTGTAAATATTTAGAGTAACTGTTTATTTACTACAAGTAACATTTTAAGAAATATAATTAGGTACACGGGTACACACACTTATGCCCTTTTCACGATATAATCGAATTTATCACTACCATAACACAATCCTATCTCACTCGTTTTCCTTCTTCTGCTTCTTCTTCATTTATTCTCTTATTTAAGTAACGTAATGAAAAGTCGCTTTTCAAATTCGCCCAAATACGCAGAATATTAAATTATAGAAAATGCAAAATAATAAAGTTTCTCTAAAATGTAAATATATTTAAACTCATTATCGGTAACACTTTGAATATAAAGTGTACTATAATATGATTTGATACGTTGTTTAAATTTCCGAATTAAATTTTTTTTAATTTTATGCACGAATTTTAATAGATTAAGGAATTTTTGTGCATCAGTTTAAATCTGTAATCTACCTTATAACTCTCTGTTACATAGAAAACAATTTTCCGAGACAATTTGGTAACACTTAAGCAAATTAGTAATTATAAGTGTCTTATTGTCCCCCCCCCCCCGCAGACAGCCAACCTACGCCTGAGCCAACAACATATTGGCCCTAGTGTTTCTGGCGGGCACAGTTGTTACCGTATAGCTGTATAACAGGGCACTGGTGAGTTCGTCAAGGTTGTGTGTACCGCTTGAAAAACAACGTAATCCCCGGTGGCACCGATCGTGTGGAGGGGTGGTTGGCTCTATCGTCCTGTTGTATTTAGTCACAGCTGCGGAACTCAAGCACTCTGCCTCAGTTATCTTTTTGGTTTTCAGGTGGAACTAAAATCTCAGTCTCCTTTAATCATCATTCTAGTGTTGAAGAATTCACTACAAATCTTCGCCATGAACATTCTGCTCATAGGTAAAAAGACAAAGAAACTACTCTATTTTTAATATATAACTGTTTCTGGCGCAGTCTGAAACAATTCACGTGCCTAAGTTCTTGATTGTAAAGAGAATACTTCGCTAAGGTGAACCCGTTTTTGCTATTGCTAAAGCTATAACTCCATGTGCTGTATCTAATCTAAAAGAGGTAAAGAAATTTGCTGTCAACTTTGTGGTTGAAACGCAATCAGACGGTTAAACAAAGCGGCTTTTAACAGTGAAATAGGTTTGTGACTTCGATGTTGAAGCGAGTTCTCATAGAAAACTGAACTTCACAAAGGCCGTGGTTGTTTGCAGAGATCTACTCAATTGTTCTGAGGACGAGATAATCATTTAACTGTGCAATCAGTTCGTCATAGCTTGTCGGATGGGAAACATTTTCGTCATAGAAGGGATGGGAAACATTTTCATCTGCTTCACACGTTTTGACATTTAAACGAACAACCGAACCAAGAGAAAATGAAAGCTGGTAATTACAGTCTAAGCGTGAGGGCTTTTATACCTCCATCTGTGCAGTGTTATCAGTATTTCCAGTTTAGACAAACATCCTCTAGATGTGGAAGCGTCAGAATACCTGTCAATGTAGAAATCCAACCCACTGCTATGAGACAGTGAAGTACGTGAATTGTGGTGGACAGCATTCGTCTAGGTGCAAGAACTGTGCCAGGTACAAAACAGAAGTACGTATACAAGAAGCAAGAACACCTAACAAAATGATGGTAGGAAACTTGTCATTCCAAAGATATAATGAAAAGGACAATCACCAAGTTACTCAGAAGTAAGAAGAGAAAAACGTTTATCATCCAAGGTGTTCTAAGGATTTGATGCCAGCAGTTGCCGGTTTTATTGAGAAATATCTGATGGACTTTCACAGATATTTGTTGGAGAATAATATACGAATAGCCTGCAATCAGACAACGGCAGGCTCCATCTAGAACAACAAATAATTCTTTACACACGGCTGCATTAGCTCCAGCCGTGATGGGAAGACGGCAGCTAACGGCTTCTCTTCGCCCCTAATTCTCAGAAACAGACTCCAAATCAGAGCTAGGTCTCTCCCTACCGGCAGCAATCTCATTGAGCCTTGGGATCTGGCAGAACTTGCGAGAGATACGTAATAGAAAATATCGGTATGGAGAACCATACATGACTTCCATATTCTAAGATTTATATTTAAAATCATTTTCAGCCAAACTGCCAGGGAAGGAATTTTAACAAAAAAATACTTCTTTGTTGCCAATAACGACGTACACATATAAAAAAAATTATTCCCTCCCCCTTCAACTATAATTTTGATTTATAGAAAATTACCCCCAGCCCGTTCAACTAGCCTCTTCATTTATAGATATTTCATCTACGTTTCTACAGTGGATTATTAAGATCTTATCAGGATACTTTATCAAAATTAAGTACTTTACTCATGTTACAACAAAAAATGTTTCAGGTAAACTGCCCTTTCCCCGTAACCGTACTTCACCAAAATCAACAGACATTGAGTTCTCTATAGCTCAGGCACATATGTAAAAAATTATTTGATTCTGTTTGAATTTACGGCAGTTATGGTTCGTCATATAAAAAATTATCCATGTTAAAACATAAAACATGAGATTTATAAAACATATCTAAGATTTATATTTAAAATCATTTTTGAAATAAAATATTTTCATAGAACCTACTAACGCTGGGGAAATCTGAGGAGCCAATCAGAGTTGGGCCTACCTGTCACTCTGCTGAATTTGGTGGAAAGCCCTGTCACTGTCGTCAAAGTATCAACCTTGACAGGGTCCTCTTTTTCTGCAAAATGGGAGAGGCTTGAGATGGAGTGAGTGACATGGTCCCCACCTCAATGAAGAACCCATTGTTTTATAAAAATATATTTAAATTTTGAAAACTGAAAATTCTTTTCTTGTTGTAAATATTTATATTTTATAATCAAAATGACTTTATCAAAAAACAAACATTATTTTTTTATAATAAGTACTTACATATGTTTCTTAATATGCTTACTTTTTCTTCAATGTTGATGATCATTTCCAAACATTCTGACAAAATTGTATCTACAGAACAGTTAACATTCCCCAGGTTTCCATTTCTGCTAATTTCTCATTACACCTTCCACTGACGTATTATTAACCATTTCATAAACTATCGTATAATCTTTTCAGATTTTGTGGTACAAAATCTGAAATTTTCAGATTGCCTGGCAACAAAATTATTTTATTTTCAACAATTACCATTGTTTGAAAAAGTTTAAATGAATTTTCAAGTACTTTACTCTTGTTAAAACGTAAAAGGTTGCAGGTAAACTACCCCTTCCCCTTAACCGATCTTCACCAAAATCTAAAGGCCTTGAGTGCTCTACAATTCACTGACGTATGCAAAAAATTATTTGATTCTGTTTGAATTTGCGGCAGTTATCGTTTGCCATAGAAAATACGCTTGATAAAAAACGTTGCAGGTAAACTACCCTTTTCCCTCAACCGATCTTCACCAAAAACAACAGATCTTGAGCACTCTACAAATCAGGGCGGTATGCAGAAAATTATTTGATTCTGTTTGAATTTGCGGCTGTTATCGTTTGCCATAGAAAATACCCTTGTTAAAAAAACGTTGTAGGTAAACTACCCCTTTCCCTTAACCGATCTTCACCAAAAACAACAAATCTTGAGAACTCTACAATTTAGGGCTGTATGCAAATAATCTTTTGATTCTGTTTGAATTTGAGGCTGTTATCGTTTGCCATAGGGAATACCCTTGTTAAAACATAAAACGTTACAGGTAAACTACCCCTTTCCCTTAACCGATCTTCACCAAAAACAACAGATCTTGGGAAATTTACAATTCAGGGCTGTATGCGAAACATTATTTGATTCTGTTTGAATTTGCGGCTGTTATCGTTTGCCAAATTAAAAAATTTCCCTTGAAAAAAAAACCATTGCTGGTAAACTACCCCTTTCCCTCAACCGATCTTCACCACAAACAATAGGTCGCGAGTACTCTACAAATCAGGACTGTATGCAAAAAACTATTTGATTCTGTTTGAATTTGCGGCAGTTATCGTTTGCCATAGAAAATAAGCTTGATAAAAAACGTTGCTGGTAAACTACCCCTTCCCCTCAACCGATCTTCACCAAAAACAATAGATCTTGAGTACTCTACAAATCAGGGCTGTATGCAGAAAATTATTTGATTCTGTTTGAATTTGCGGCTGTTATCGTTTTTCCATAGAAAATACCCTTGTTAAAAAAACGTTGTAGGTAAACTACCCCTTTCCCTCAACCGATCTTCACCAAAAACAACAGGTCTTGAGTACTCTACAAATCAGGGCTGTATGCAGAAAATTATTTGATTCTGTTTGGATTTGCGGCTGTCATCGTTTGCCATATAAAATACCCTTGGTAAAAAAACGTTGTTGGTAAACTACCCCTTTCCCTTAACCGATCTTCACCAAAAACGACAGGTCTTGAGAACTCTACAATTTAGGGCTGTATGCAAATAATCTTTTGATTCTGTTTGAATTTGCGGCTGTTATCGTTTGCCACATGAAATACCCTTGTTAAAACATAAAACGTTACAGTTAAACTACCACTTTCCCTTAACCGATCTTCACCAAAAACAAAAGGTCTTGAGAACTCTACAATTCAGGGCTGTATGCGAAACATTATTTGATTCTGTTTGAATTTGCGGCTATTATCGTTTGCCAAAAAAAAAATTTCCCTTGATAAAAAAAAACCGTTGCTGGTAAACTACCCCTTTCCCTCAACCGATCTTCACCAAAAACAATAGGTCGCGAGTACTCTACAAATCAGGGCTGTATGCAAAAAATTATTTGATTCTGTTTGAATTTGCGGCAGTTATCGTTTGCCATAGAAAAAAATCTACAGACACACAGACAGGCACACAGACAGACACACATACAGACACACAGACAGACACTTTTCGGAAAACGACTTTTTTTCATGTTTTGAGTGTAGTAGAATCAGAATCTGCAATAATCTCGAACACGATTTTTTTTGCCATCACCATACTTCCATTCCTTAAGGAATATGGAAGTAAAATATCGGTATGGAGAACCATACATGACTTCCATATTCTAAGATTTATATTTAAAATTATTTTCAGCCAAACAGCCAGGGAAGGAATTTTAACAAAAAAATACTTCTTTCTTGCCAATAACGTAGTACACATATAAAAAATATTATCCCCTCCCCCTTCAACTATAATTTTGATTTATAGAAAATTACCCCCAGCCCGTTCAACTAGCCTCTTCATTTATAGATATTTCATCTACGTTTCTACAGTGGATTATTAAGATCTTATCAGGATACTTTATCAAAATTAAGTACTTTACTCATGTTACAACAAAAAATGTTTCAGGTAAACTGCCCTTTCCCCGTAACCGATCTTCACCAAAATCAACAGACATTGAGTTCTCTATAGCTCAGGCACATATGTAAAAAATTATTTGATTCTGTTTGAATTTACGGCAGTTATGCTTTGTCATATAAAAAATTACCCATGTTAAAACATAAAACATGAGATTTATAAAACATATCTAAGATTTATATTTAAAATAATTTTCACCCAAACAGCCAGGCTGTGTCTTACCTGCCTTTTTATTCCTGTATTAAATGAAAAATATTATATTACATTAAAATGAAAAAATTATAATTTTATTGCCTGGCAACAAAATTATTTTATTTTTAACAATTACCATTGTTTCAAAAAGTTTAAATAAATTTTCAAGTACTTTACTCTTGTTAAAACGTAAAAGGTTGCAGGTAAACTACCACTTCCCCTTAACCGATCTTCACCAAAATCGACAGTCATTGAGACCTCTACAGTTCAGGGGCTTATGCAAAACATTATTTGATTCTGTTTGAATTTGCGGCTGTTATCGTTTGCCATAGAAAATACCCTCGTTAAAAAAATGTTGCAGGTAAACTACCCCTTTCCCTCAACCGATCTTCACCAAAAACAACAGGTCTTGAGAACTCTACAATTTAGGGCTGTATGCAAATAATCTTTTGATTCTGTTTGAATTTGCGGCAGTTATCGTTTGCCATAGAAAATACCCTTGTTAAAACATAAAACGTTACAGGTAAACTACCCCTTTCCCTTAACCGATCTTCACCAAAAACAAAAGGTCTTGAGTACTCTACAAATCAGAGCTGTATGCAAAACATTATTTGATTCTGTTTGAATTTGCGGCTGTTATCGTTTGCCATAAAAAATACCCTTGTTAAAAAAACGTTGCCGGTAAACTACCCCTTTCCCTCAACCGATCTTCACCAAAAACTACAGGCCTTGAGAACTCTACAATTTAGGGCTGTATGCAAATAATCTTTTGATTCTGTTTGAATTTGCGGCTGTTATCGTTTGCCATAAGAAATACCCTTGTTAAAACATAAAACGTTACTGGTAAACTACCCCTTTCCCTTAACCGATCTTCACCAAACACAACAGGTCTTGAGTACTCTACAAATCAGGGCTGTATGCAAAACATTATTTGATTCTGTTTGAATTTGCGGCTGTTATCGTTTGCCATAGAAAATACCCTTGTTAAAAAAAACACCGTTCCCGGTAAACTACCCCTTTCCCTGAACCGATCTTCACCAAAAACAATAGGTCGCGAGTACTCTGCAAATCAGGGCTGCATGCAAAAAATTATTTGATTCTGTTTGAATTTGCGGCAGTTATCGTTTGCCAAAAAAAAAATCTACAGACACACAGACAGACAGACACACAGACAGACAGACACACGCACAGACACTTTTCGGAAAACGACTTTTTTTCATGTTTTGAGTGTAGTAGAATCAGAATCTGCAATAATCTCGAACACAATTTTTTTTGCCATCACCATACTTCCATTCCTTAAGGAATATGGAAGTAAATATCGGTATGGAGAACCATACATGACTTCCATATTCTAAGATTTATATTTAAATCTTAATATCGCCTGCCAAGCGCGATATATTTTCTCTTATACATGATGTACATTAAAATGAAAAAATTTTAATTTTATTGCTTGGCAACAAAATTATTTTATTTTTAACAATTACCATTGTTTGAAAAAGTTTAAGTAAATTTTCAAGTACTTTACTCTTGTTAAAACGTAAAAGGTTGCCGGTAAACTACCCCTTCCCCTTAACCGATCTTCACCTAAATCGAAAGTCCTTGAGACCTCTACAATTCAGGGACGTATGCAAAACATTATTTGATTCTGTTTGAATTTGCGGCTGTTATCGTTTGCCATAGAAAATACCCTTGTTAAAAAAACGTTGCAGGTAAACTACCCCTTTCCCTAAACCGATCTTCACCAAAAACAATAGGTATTGAGAACACTACAATTTAGGGCTGTATGCAAATAATATTTTGATTCTGTTTGAATTTGCGGCTGTTATCGTTTGCCAAATAAGAAAAAATTCCCTTGATAAAAAAAAACCGTTGCTGGTAAACTACCCCTTGCCCTCAACCGATCTTCACCAAAAACAATAGTTCACGAGTACTCTACAAATCAGGGCTGTATGCAAAAAATAATTTGATTCTGTTTGAATTTGCGGCAGTTATCGTTTGCCATAGAAAAAAATACGCTTGATAAAAAATGTTGCAGGTAAACTACCCCTTCCCCTCAACCGATCTTCACCAAAAACAATAGGTCTTGAGTACTCTACAAGTCAGTGCTGTATGCAGAAAATTGTTTGATTCTGTTTGAATTTGCGGCTGTTATCGTTTGCCAAAAAAAAAATTTCCCTTGATAAAAAAAACCGTTGCAGGTAAACTACTCCTTGCCCTCAACCGATCTTCACCAAAAACAACAGGTCGCGAGTACTCTACCAATGAGGGCTGTATGCAAAAAATTATTTGATTCTGTTTGAATTTGCGGCAGTTATCGTTTGCCATAGAAAATACGCTTGATAAAAAACGTTGCCGGTAAACTACCCCCTCCCCTCAACCGATCTTCACCAAAAAAAATAGGTCTTGAGTACTCTACAAATCAGGGCTGTATGCTGAAAATTATTTGATTCTGTTTGAATTTGCGGCTGTTATCGTTTGCCATATAAAATACCCTTGTTAAAAAAACGTCGGTAAACTACCCCTTTCCCTTAACCGATCTTCACCAAAAACAAAAGGTCTTGAGAACTCTACAATTTAGGGCAGTATGCAAAACATTATTTGATTATGTTTGAATTTGCGGATGTTATCGTTTGCCATAATAAATACCATTGTTAAAACATAAAACGGTACAGGTAAACTACCCCTTTCCCTTAACCGATCTTTACCAAAATCAACAGATCGTGAGAACTCTACAATTCAGGGCTGTATGCGAAACATTATTTGATTCTGTTTGAATTTGCGGCTGTTATCGTTTGCCAAACAAACAAAATTACCCTTGATAAAAAAAAACCGTTGCTGGTAAACTACCCCTTTCCCTCAACCGATCTTCACCAAAAACAATAGGTCGCGAGTACTCTACAAATCAGGGCTGTATGCTAAAAATTATTTGATTCTGTTTGAATTTGCGGCTGTTATCGTTTGCCATAGAAAATACCCTTGTTAAAAAAACGTTGCCGGTAAACTACCCCTTTCCCTCAACCGAACTTCACCAAAAACAATAGGTCTTGAGAACTCTACAATTTAGGGCTGTATGCAAATAATCTTTTGATTCTGTTTGAATTTGCGGCTGTTATCGTTTGCCATAGGAAATACCCTTGTTAAAACATAAAACGTTACAGGTAAACTACCCCTTCCCCTTAACCGATCTTCACCAAAATCAACAGATCTTGAGGACTCTACAATTCAGGGCTGTATGCGAAACATTATTTGATTCTGTTTGAATTTGCGGCTGTTATCGTTTGCCAAACAAACAAAATTACCCTTGCTAAAAAAAAAACCGTTGCCGGTAAACTACCCCTTGCCCTCAACCGATCTTCACCAAAAACAATAGGTCGCGAGTACTCTGCAAATCAGGGCTGTATGCAAAAAATTGTTTGATTCTGTTTGAATTTGCGGCAGTTATCGTTTGCCATAGAAAAAAAATCTACAGACAGATAGACAGACAGACAGACACACAGACAGACAGACAGACAGACACACACACAGACACTTTTTGGAAAACGACTTTTTTTCATGTTTTGAGTGTAGTAGAATCAGAATCTGCAATAATCTCGAACACGATTTTTTTTGCCATCACCATACTTCCATTCCTTAAGGAATATGGAAGTAAAAACGATGACCAGGAAGCGAGCCCAGAAACAGACCTGCGTACCAGCCATTTTTCACAAGCAGCATGAGAAATATTCTTCAGTGAAATTTAAAAAGGTTTTGTATTACATTACAGTGAACGTAAGATGTAACGGAACTGACCAAACACTCGCCCCTGAATGTGCATATAAGAGACACAACTGAAATTAACAGAGCATATCTGATGTTGAGCCTAATATGAAAGATAGATTAGAACACATCCTAAGGCTTAGCAATACGTTGTTGTTAGAACGGTGTCCATCGTTACACTCTACATATAGTAGCTATAAATGTATTTCAACCGTTGAAGACGACAATTCTCTGGTTATATGTACTCGACACCCGACGGCAGTAGTCAGACGGACCACATCTAATTAACCAGCTGCCAAGTCTAGATTCGAAGAATTGTTAGTTACGAATGCTTTGGTGATTTTTGATACCTGTGACGGCACATACTTCAGCAGTCGCATTGGTACATTCTCAGCCATTGATCTATCCCTATGCAGCCCGACTCTTGCTCTGCGTCTCTCGAGGAGAGGGGTTCCTGAATGTACCTTTTCCTGTGCTCTTAGCGACTGGCGCCCGGGAGAAGAAAGTCATGTGTTAAGAAGGTGGTGCAGGGAACGTGCAAACTAGACTAGCTTTGCCAAAGAACTGTCGACATTAGTGGTAACGTGGATCAGGACGTATGTCATCACTGAAGTGGCTGAGAGTCACATCCCGTGGGTGGGGAGTTCTTTACGGCTGACACCAGTACTGTGGGACAATGCGGAAGTAAAGCAAGCGGTCAGAGAGAAGCGGAGATATTTCAACCGATTAAAACTGGTGCCGAATTTAGACAACCTGACTGCTTACAAGCGCCTTAGGTACGGAGCTCGGCGAAATATTCTGCCAGCGAAAATGTTTAGATGGGAGAAACTTGTATCCGGCATCACCCGGTCGATCCCAGTAGAAGAGCCTGGATGCGACTGCGAGCAATTAGTGGTTCATCGGGTACAAGCGTTTGGTCACCCTTAAACAGGGTGGCCGAGTGTGTGTAAAAAATATTGGCTACTGAAATTGCCGAAATATTGCCTGCGCATTATACCACAGTTAGTAGTTTGAATAACTATAAGGAATATTTTCTCAGGTTATGAAACAGAGCAGAGAAAGAAGCTTTAGACTTCTGAAACGCTAAAAACAGGCAACACCGTAGTAGGACTAGATAATATTCCTTACAGCATCCTAAAATTCCAGTCGCAGTCAACAAAATTTATCCTATTAAGACTACGTAATGACATATGGATGCAAGAGTCTTATTAATGAGAATGGAACGAAGCAATTATTAACATATTGTTACATTGGAGTGTTAGTGGTCTCAAATATTTCTACTAGTAATTTTATACAAACCACTGTTTTCTTTGGTATTGCCGAGCGCTTTCGGCAGTCAAGCCATCGTCAGTTCATTTACCAACAGAGAAATATGAAACCGTTCACTTCTTATATACCGTTTTACCGGACCTATCTAGCCCCGCCCCCTAGCTAAGTAAATTCTTACTTAGCTCCACCCATAGTGGGTTGTCTTACATTACCAATTTTGTAGCCGTTACAATTTACGTTAACTTACTCTTTTTTGTTGTCTAATAAGCTGCTAAATATTTCTTCATTTTCAAATGTGGTTTTTATATTCACGACTGTTTTTCATCTTTATTTCTTATTTTTAAAATTTCCACTTCTTCCTTTAATTTCCTTTCTCTTTCTTTACTCATCACTTTTAGTATCTTATAATTTACGACTGGGTCTATGAATTTAAGTCCTTCTTCTATGAAATGCCTAGCGTATAATGAATTCGTCGTTAACTCTCCTTCACCCCTCCTATGTTTTTAAATCTCTGCCAAAATTGACGACCCGTTTCGCCCAGATACACTCTTTCACATTCCCTACAATTGAGCATATATACTCCACTTTTCTTCAATACGTCTTCTTCTTCTTCAAAATTCTTAGTTTTTATTATATCAAACACGGTTTTCGATTTTTTAACCACTACCTCTATATTATATTTTCTAAAACATTTTTGTATCTTTCTTGTGTTATAACCTATATAAGATATGGATCCATTATACTCCTTCTTTTCTTTACTATTCTCATTTTTTGTTTCTTCTATTCGTTTTATATTATTAAATATTTTATCTACTGCATTCGGATTATACTTGTTCTTTTTACAATTATTTTTATTCTTCCTATTCTTTCTTTCTGTTTCCTCATCTTCTATACAACTGTTTATTCTATGACATAAATTATTTATCGCTGCCATTTTATACTGTATTGGATGGTATGAATCATTTGGTATTACAACATCCGTATATGTGCTTTTCCTATAAATGTAAAATTTTCTTTTATTTTCTTTTGTTACGCTTATGTTTAAATCTAGGAAATTGATTTCCTTGTTTCCTACATTTTTTAAATTTTATACTCTCTTCTAATCTGTTAACCTCTTCAAAAAATAACTTTAATTCTTCATCATCGCCCTCCCGTATTAACAAGATGTCGTCTACATACCTCATCCATTTCTTTATTTTGTCTTTACTTTTTACTGTTGACATTATTTTATTTTCAAAGTAATTCATGTAAATTTCTGCCATTATCGGTGATATTGATTAACCAATTGGAAGTCCCTTCTTCTGAATATAAAACTTATTATTAAACCTAAAGTAATTTTGCTTCAAACACTTTTGTATTACTTTTATTAATACTTCTTTCTTTTCGTATCCTTTCAATTTGCTCTTTTCAATTAGTTTTAACGTTTTTTCAATCGGTTGTTTGTAAACATATCTACTACATCAAGCGATATTAACCTTGAACTTTCTTTTACTTGTACTTCTTCTTTCAGTGTTTCTATCAACTTTTTGTTATTTTCTATACTCATGTTTTTTCTCGAAGTCATAATATACTTTTAGTATCTTACTATATTCTTTTGATAACTTATATGCTGGTGCTCCAATAAACGATATTATTGGCCTAACTGGATGGTTTTCTTTGTGCAATTTTATCTGACATTTAAATTTAGGCGCTTCCGGATTTGATTTTGTTAGTTTTATTTTATTCTTAAAAATAGTGGAATTTTTTATTAATTTCTTCACCCTACTTTGAAATTTATTAGTATAATCATATTTAATCTCTTCATAATTATTACTTTTTATAAATTAATTCCCTTTCTTTATATACTCTTCTTTATCTATTAGCACTACGGAGTTTCCTTTGTCCGCTTTTGTTACCATAATATTATTTTGTTTTATTTTACTTTTTAACTGTTTTATGTTTCTCTTAACAGCCATATTATTTCCTCCTTGTTTTCTGCTCTTTTCTTCTAATGTTACTAATTTCAAATCTCAATTGTTTTTTTTATTTTCTCGTTTTTTTCTTTGCTTATTATACTTTCACATTCTATTAATAAACCTTCTTTATTCAAATTCTTTGGCGGTGCATATTTTAGGCTTTTTTTTCTAATAATTCCTTTTCTTCATTATTGAATACCACCACTGTTACATTAGTTGTTCTCTCGGATAACTTCAAATCTGCTTGATGTGGTTTTTTCATTTTCATATCATTCATTTCTTTTAAATATTCTAATTTAGTTTTCAACTTCTTATTTCTTTCTTCCAAATTCGTCTTCATATACCGCTTACCAAAATCGTACAAAAATTCTTCTATTTCTATGTAATTATACTTTTGATGTAGTTCTAAGTGCATTTTTAGTAATTTTTTATTATACTATTCAGTTGCTGATACAAATATTTTAATTCCTGTTTTACCCATAACTGTTCACTTAACTTCTTGACTTTTTTCCGTATTTCACTACTTCCTTTTATTTCGATTTTTGCATACTTTGCTATTATATTTTGAAGTAAACACTGATTATTAAACCAAATTTTAGACAAAGTAATCTTTTATTTAATTTTTCAAGCAGAATTATCACTGTTGCACACCACTATATAAAAATTATTCCGATTAGCGCTTTCAAGCTTCACAGATCATCGTCAGATCGGATATGAAACAAATAACCTGAAAACAAACCTCTTCACCCTCACCCCACTCCACCCTGCTCACACACAACAAAGTATCATTCAATGTCCCTTCCCCACCCTTAGCCCTGTCCCACCATCTTATCAGTTACATATTTTTCTAGAAAATTCCTTGTGTTTCAGTGTTGTGTATTCCTTTTAAACCTAGTATTTCTCTCCACACATGTGGGCCAGTCACACACTCTAATTTTAAAACCAACTAATTAGTTCTATGCAGTTTAATTCTTAATCTTATCTATCTGTCCTCTATAATTTACTTCTTAATTATGTTATAAAATATTTCTTCATTATCAAATTTAGTTTTAGTATTAATTAAATTGTCTAACCCTTTTTCTCTTTCTTTCAATATTTCTAACTCCTCCCTAAGCTTCCTTTCAACTGTGTTATTTACTACTTTTACAATTTCGTAGTCTTCCAAAGGATTAACAAACTTATGCTTGTCTTCTATGAAATGTCTTGCATATAACGAATTCGTTGTTCTATTATCTTCTCCACGTTTGTGGTCAGACAACCTTCATGCGAATTTTTGTCCTGTCTCACCTAGGTACACTTTGTTGCAGTCTTTACATTTTAATTTATAAATTCCGCTTTTCTGCAATACTGGGATATTTTCTATATATTTATTCCTTATCTTATCAAATACCGTTTCACATTTTTTAATAGCTATATCTACTCCGTATTTATTAAAACATTTTATAATTTTTCTAATATGTGAACTTATGTATGTCAATGACCCTGCATAATTCTTTTGTTCTGGTTCAATTTTAGCTTTTTGTAAGTTAACCCTTTTCATAACTTTATCCACTATGATGGTGTTATAGTTATTATTACTTACAATTCCCTTTATCGTTTTTAACTCCCTATCTTTTGATTCGGTCAGTTTTAAACACTTCTGAGCTCTATAACAAAATTAATTTATTGCTGCCATTTTATATCCATAAGGGTGGTAAGACCCTCTTGGTATGATTATATCCGAATACGATTCTTTCCTAAATATCCCAAACTGTTGTTTCTCATTATCTTTAATTTCTGTATTTAATCTAAGTAATTTATTTTCTTACCTCCTATCTCTTCTTTAAATTGTAAGTTTTTATACTTATTATTTACCTCATTTATAAACTCATGCCCTTCTTCTATGCTTCCTTCCCAAATTATTAATACATTGTCAACGTATCTAGACCATAATTTTATATTGTCTAGATACGTGTAATACTTAGTGGAACTTATTAAGTGCTTTTCAAAATCATTCATGTATATTTCTGCAAGAATAGGGAATAATGAAGACCCCATAGTTAATCCTTTTTTCTGTATATAAAACTTGTTATTAAACCTAAAATAGTTCTGATGTACACATTCTTTAATTACTTTAATCAATTGCTTTTTATACCTGTATTCTCCCATATTATTATCGTTCATTAACTTAATAACTTTATACTGTGATATTGGTAAACATGTCCTTAACATCCAGTGATATGAATTTTGTATTTTCATTAATTCTAATATTTTCTAATTTCTCTATCAATTTAACATTATTCTCTATGTTGAATTTTGCCAAAAAATTCATATTCCTCTTTCAGTACTCTGCTAACTTCCTTTGATAATTTATAAATAGGTGCATTAATAAAAGAAACAAACGGTCTAATTGGTTTTCCTTCTTTATGTATCTTAACCTGACTTTTAAAAGTTGGTGCTGTTGGATTACTTTCAAATAAATACTTTTCCTTATTTTGTTCTATAAATGTTACCTGTCTCATCATTTGTTTTATCCTTGACTAGTACTTACTTGTATAATCATACTTTATTTTTTCATATAGTCCTTCACTTATAAATTCTTCCGTTTTCTTTATGTATTCGTCCTTTCTCAGTAGTACCATTGTATTTCCTTTGTCTGCCTTCGTAACTATAATAACTATAATATCATTCTTTTTTTATTTTATTCTATAGTTTAGTTACAGTTGATTTAAATTTTCGGTAATTTTTTGAATTATACAAATTTTTCTTAAATATTTTATCTATTACATTCCCTACTTCCCACCTTATTCTTTTTTTATCATTTTCATTTCCTAGTTTTTGTATTATGCTTTGGCATTCAATAATCGTTTTTTTCTTGACATAATTCTGGTGGCGGCGCGTATTTTAAGCCTTTTGCTAACATTTCTTTTTCTTCTGTATTGAAAGTTACCTCTGTAAGGTTTATTACTCTTTTTTCATAGTTATTCTTAGAGAGGTGTTCCTTTTTTACTTCGTTCTTTCTTATTAATTTATTTAACTAATCTACCATTTTTTTATTTTTCGTTTCCAATTTCTTTTCTACTTACCCTAAACCAAAATTATATAATATTTCTTCTAACTTTACATACGAGTATATTCTTAACAATTCTATATGTCTGTCATATAATTCCCTATTATATCTATTGACTAAGCCGTAAAGTGACCTTATTTCTAATTTTATCCACAACTTCTCGCTTTGTTCTTTTACTTTTTTAGCTACTGTGTTCTTGTTTTTAATTTTAACTTGCTCGTATTTTGGGATGACATTACTATCCAGACATTGTTTATTAAACCATATTTTACTTAAAATCCTCTTCAATTTAACTTTTAACTTGAGATATTTAAAAACTTTACTTTCCTTATTGTTGTCGTTTATTACCTCACTGTTGTTGTTTATTACCTGTCGTCGATTGCACATCTTAACAGAAGTTTAATGAAGAAAGTTGTGTTAGTGGTTAAAATCACAAGCAGAATTATCACTGTTTAATTAGACAATTTAATTATTACTAAAATTAAATTTGATAATGAAGAAATATTTTATAACATAATTAAGAAGTAAATGGTAGAGGACAGATAGATAAGATTAAGAATTAAACTGCATAGAACTAATTAGTTGGTTTTAAAATAAGGGTGTGTGACTGGCCCACATGCGTGGAGAGAAATACTAGGTTTAAAAGGAATGCACACACACACACACACACACACACACACACACAACACTGAAACACAAGGAATTTTCTAGAAAAATATGTAACTGATAAGATGGTGGGACAGGGCTAAGGGTGGGGAAGGGACACTGAATGATACTTTGTTGTGTGTGAGCATGGTGGAGTGGGGTGAGGGGGAAGAGGTTTGTTTTCAGGTTATTTGTTTCATATCCGATCTGACGATGATCTGTGAAGCTTGAAAGCGCTAATCGGAATAATTTTTATATAGTGGTGTGCAACAGTGATAATTCTGCTTGTAATTTTAACCACTAACACAAATTTCTTCATAAAATAGAATTTTTGTTTTCAAATATTTATAAAAATATTCTACTTTATTTCTCTGATCCATTATTCTTCTACTCCTTAGATTTGTCAACCTATTAACTTATTGTTATATTGTAGTGTTAGTGGTCTCAAATATTTCTACTAGTAATTTTATACAAACCACTATGTTTTCTTTGGTGTTGCCGAGCGCTTTCGGCAGTCAAGCCATATTCAGGTCATTTACCAACAGAGAAATATGAAACCGTTCACTTCTTATATACCGTTTTACCGGACCTATCTAGCCCCGCCCCCTAGCTAAGTAACTTCTTACTTAGCTCCACCCATAGTGGGTTGTCTTACATTACCAATTTTGTAGCCGTTACAATTTACGTTAACTTACTCTTTTTTGTTGTCTAATAAGCTGCTAAATATTTCTTCATTTTCAAATGTGGTTTTTATATTCATTAGTCGTTTTTCATCTTTATTTCTTATTTTTAATATTTCCACTTCTTCCTTTAATTTCCTTTCTCTTTCTTTACTCATAACTTTTAGTATCTTATAATTTACGACTGGGTCTATGAATTTATGTCCTTCTTCTATAAAATGCCTAGCGTATAATGAATTCGTCGTTAACTCTCCTACAGCCCTCCTATGTTTTTTAAATCTCTGCCAAATTTGACGACCCGTTTCGCCCAGATACACTTTTCATTAACGACAACACTGGGAAGAGTATGACACTTGTTCACTTTTTGGCTTCTTTGCGCACTATACGCACATCTTCTGTCAACGATGGAACCACATCGAAAGCGTAATTACAACTTTGTTTTTGTTTTACTTTGTTCAAAATTAAAGCATTAATCGATTTTGACAAATTTATTATTTGTACTCACAAATGCTCAGTAGTGTTCTAAATTTGTTAAGCAATATGTATGGTTGACATCTCAATCATTTATGTCTATTTTAAAGTACTAATGTTCTAAATTCAGAAATATATTCAGTAAAGCTTTTATAATGTTTTAATAAGAATATTCAGTATATAATGGATGTTATTTTTTTATATATTTAATGTAATATTAGGTCTTAGTAAAAATATTCAAGTAAGAAATCGAATTATTGTAACGAGAGAATGTCACTTTAATCTATAGAGAACAATTATTGTCATTTTGTTCATTAACATAAAACTTTTCGTTACACATGACGAACATAGTTGCTTTGATGAATTACAGAAATTTTGTTAATCTAAGTAAATGCCTTATTTAATAACGAGCCACTCCCACAGCTATCTTGTCCGCACGACTGGCGCTTTTAATTTGTGGGGCCCCAGTCCCGGGCGTTACAACAAATTTGGTGTCAGAATTTGTGATATTAAATTTGTGAATGTTACTATACTCACATTATTTAAACATTTCGCTCACTGAAGTGGCTCTTTATTGATGGGCAATAGTAGTAAGAAGTTAATGAAAGAAGTAAGTGATGATTTGTTAATGGGTCTATACTGGGCGTGTCTATAATTTGGGGCGTGTTCGAACTTTTATGTGAGTTGGTACACTTGTTGGGGCTATAACAGCTTATTATACCCACAGTAGTCCTTCTGTCACTTTACGTGTTTATGACACACAAATCAAATCCAAGATCCTAATACTATTTGGAAGGGTGCGAGACTCTCTTAACGAAGTCTATTACAAAGAATCATATTAGTGATAAACAGTACTTTCACATGTAAACAGTTACGTTCTTATTTGCCTCGTAAAATATCAAAGAATCATACAAACTAATTATTTAAATAAAACTATTAAGAGTTTGATTACAAATGCCTGAAATGTCTGAGGTAGCTGAATTAAAACGTATCGTAGCCGAGTTACAAGAGCGTATGCAGACAACAGGTACTGTACCTGTCGCTGCTACTGTCACTAAGGATCTGTCTATAGCAAACTTAATTGAAAATTGGAGGGGCGATGGTATGGGTATTCCTGTTCATGGTTTCTTTAAAAAGATTGGCGATGTCGCGACAATAGGCAATTGGAACGATTCTGATAAGGTTCGCATCGTTTTGTTAAAATTAAGGGGACCTGCAGCATTATATTATAAGAGTTATCCGCAGCTACCGAAAGCAGATTTAAAGTATGACGTTTGAACAGTGTTTTATTGAACGATTTAAGGTTAAGCAGTTAGATCAGTATCATTATACAGCACTTCAGTCAGCGACACAGCGATGGGATGAAACCCCAGAATCTTTTGCTGATCGTTGCCGAATTTTATGTTCAAAGGCTATTAGACAGGTTGCTGATCCTATAGAGCAAAAAGTCATCGAGGAAGAGGCGGAGCGTCGACTTTTAGCTGCATACATAAATTTCTTACAAGGTGTTGTGGGACAGCAAGTACGATACCGATTACCTAATACTATGCAGGAGGCAATTCATATCGCTAATACTGTGGCTTCAGCTGATCGACAACAGCAGCATACTTCATGGGGACATGGTAAGAGAAATAACGCCGGTGGACATGTCTTCGTGACTAGTGTCACCTGTTATCACTGTAAAAAGGTAGGTCACTTACCTTGAAATTGTTTTAAAAAGTTATCAAGAGAAGTTAGTGGTAAAACTCAGCCACATAATGCTCGCAGTACCAGTTATAATCAGAACCGTAATAATAAAAATAATAACAAGGCACAAAAAAGGCTTTGAAAGACATAGAATGCTATAATTGTCATGCTAAGGGGCATTACGCTCGTAGCTGCAGTAGTAAGCAAAATGCACACCCAAACCCCAGCAGTTCGACTTGTTAGGGCACGGCAGGGTCAAACGGACGAGTTATTTGATACCTACAATCTCTTCTAACGGTTTAAATGATTTAGTAATTATGGGTGAAATTTAAAAGAAATTATGTAAATTTATAATAGACACTTGATCTATCATTTCTTTAATTAAGGAAGGTATCAGTAGGTGTGCCACACATAAAATTGCTATATAAATGCTAAAGGGGTTATCGGGAGTAACTTATTCGTAAAAGGGACACCAAATTTGAGGTTACGTCTGGGAAGCGTTGAAGTTGTACACACTTTTCTTGTAGTACCAAGAGATGATAGTTTTTTTCATGTTTACGACAGTATACTAGGCCTCGATTTACTAAAGTCACTGGGTGCAATAATAGACTTGCCATGACGACGCTTGAGTTTGAATAATAACTCGATAGTCATATCACTCGACTCCGGTGTAGAGGATTGCAGGGTAGTCTAAACTGGTATCACTAACGGTTGTGGGCCTATAACTCGTTGTAATTTTGTCGGGAATGATGCAGAATTTTGGCGTGTCATGAATGCTTTCGAGCAAGAGTTACCACCCTTAAGTGAGGTATTAGTAAATTGCCGAATGGTCGGTCTACGTGACATTCCGTTGCCACGAGAGGTTTTAGTAGATCCGCGAGAATTAGATGTGCAGGGTATAAGGGTTGCCCGTGTACTAAGTACAGTACTACAATTAAGGTTGTTAATTGTAGTGGAGAACCACTTGTAATTCAAAAGCGAATTATGTTAGGTCTGGCAGAGAAATACCAGCCTGAAGTTTATGGAAGTGTAAGAGTTATTGATGTTCTAGAACATGAGAAACATAATAATAATGAAAATTTTGGTAGTAATGAGAATATTGATGAATTAATATTAGGGAAATAAAAGCACTTGTCTGAGAGTGACAGTGAAGTTCTGAAACCAGTGTTATTAAAATATAGAGATTTGTTCAGTGAGGATCCGGAGCACAGAGGGTGCCTTGTAGATATAAAGCATAAAATACATACTGGTGACAGTTTACCGATTAAAAAGAAACCTTACAGACTTCCTGAGTCTATGAAGTGTATGATACAGAGTCATATAACCGAGATGTTAGAGAAGGGTGTAATAAAACCTTCAAACTCACCGTGGAGTAGTCCATTTGTGATAGTTCCGAAAAAGAGTCCACACGGTATACCAAAGTACAGGTTTTGTGTTGATTATAGAGCGTTAAGAAGTATAACAAAAGGTGATGCTTATCCGTTACCAAATATTGTTGACACGTTAGATTGTTTGGGAAATTCTAAATATTTTACTACGCTAGATTTGGCTAGTGTGTTTCACCAAGTACATATGGATAAACAAGATGTGGAGAAAACCGCGTTTTCTATTCCAGGACATCATTTTGAATTTGCAAAAATGCCTTTCGGACTTATGAATGCACCTGCTACTTTTCAGCGTTTAATGGACAGTGTTTTAGTTGGTATTAAAGATACTGAAGCTTTGGTATATCTTGACGATATAATTGTGTTTAGTCCCGACATTCATAGTCATGCTGACAGACTAAATAGTGTATTTTCTCGACTTAAAGAAGGTAACCTACGTATGCAATTAGAAAAATGTGTTTTTGGGTCTAAAGAGGTTGAATATCTAGGACATATTGTTTCTTCTGAGGGGGTTAAACTTGATCCGAAGAAAGTTCAAGCTGTAAAGAATTATCCAGTACCTAAAACAGTAAGAGATGTAAGATCTTTTGTAGGTCTTGTAGGTTATTATAGAAGATTTATTAAACATTTTTCAGATTTGGCTAAATCTTTAACTGAATTAACTCGAAAAGTTTTATTATTCAAATGGGGAAAGGCACAAATTACGGCTTTTGACACATTACGAGAAACTTTGTGTATGGAACCAATTTTCAAATATCCTGATTTTCAATTACCATTTTTATTGAGCAGGGATGGATCCGTAACGGCTATTGGCGCTGTCTTGTCTCAGGTTCAAGATGGGCAAGAGCATCCGGTAGCATACGCAAGTCGTCATCTTAACAATGCAGAGAGGAATTACTCGACGACAGAACGAGAGCTTTTAGCTCTAAAACACTAATAAAACATATACCACACAAAGGCACCATAATGAACATTTGGGAAAATTTAGAAATATACAAACATAAAACACAAAAGAAACTAATACCTGAACAAATACAAATCAATACAAAACATGACACAATATTCAAAGCACTCAGCATCGAAAATACACAAAAAACTAACACATACACCACAATCACACACAATAAAACCAATTTGAAGTACCAGAAGCCAACAGGAAGCCACAATCATAATAGTCAACCAACACATATGTACTTCACCAGACACAAAAACCGGAAGGTTGAGGATGGGTACAAGATGGAACCCGAAACATGTTCCAAATAAGGAAAAATAACATCTTGAAGTAATATAAATATAAATTTTAAATAATTTAAATATTTTTAATATTGTAGTACAATACAAAAATATCGGTATGGAGAACCATACATGACTTCCATATTCTAAGATTTATATTTAAAATCATTTTCGAAATGAAATATTACCACAGAAACTACTTCTTTCTACTTACTGCTTCAGCCTTAACCACAGTACTGTGGTCACTAACGTATACCACCTCACGTTATCGCAATCGATTTTCACTGATGATGGAAGTCGATGGCATTGCCGAAACGTCTGGTTTTGTAGAAAACATTGGACTACGGCCAAATATCCCGGGAAGGAATTTTAACAAAAACTACTTCTTTGTTGCCGATAACGTTGTACACATATATATAAAAAATATGCATAAAATTAATGGCTTGTATAAGTTAATGATTGATCTCCATTAAGTAGTGCTCAAGTTTCCAAAGTTTTAATATTATGATGTCCGTAATTAAAACATCAGAGCAGGTTTAGTGTGTATGAGGGTACACTGTGGACAAAATTTTTCAACATTTCCTATTGAGCGTTGCTTAGAGTAAAGCTGCGAATCTACAGTGTACGTTTCACAGAACAAACACGCGGAAAAGAAGGAGCGCTCCGAAGTCACTCATGGACCCTCAGCATCTTGCAGAGGGTTCATTCCCTAAAGACGAAAAGTCTGTCTATGAATCGTTCCTCTGTAAACACGTGCAGTTACACTGCGCAGCGATCCATAGGAAGCAAATCGCTATCCACGCTGGACAGTTTTTCGGCTTGCACGCGTTATGTTTGTATGGGTTTCGGCACTTTCCATTTAAAAAGCGTGCAAATGTAAGAAAATAAACATCAATGAGGCCAGAAATAACGCGAATTTTGTGTGTGTGTGTGTGTGTGTGTGTGTGTGTGTGTGTGTGTGTGTGTGTGTGTGCGTCTTCCCTGCGTTTTTATTTTATGATAATAAAATGGAAACGTAAACATTACATAACTGAGATATGCTTGCCTGCCACGAACGATATATTTTCTCTCATACATGATTTACATTAAAATGAAAAAATTATAATTTTATTGCCTGGCAACAAAATTATTTCATTTTTAATAATTACCATTGTTTGAAAAAGATTAAATGAATTTTCAAGTACTTTACTGGTGTTAAAACGTAAAAGGTTGCAGGTAAACTACCCCTTCCCCATAACCGATCTTCACCAAAATCAAAAGGCCTTGAGTTCTCTACAATTCAGGGACGTATGCAAAAAATTATTTGATTTTGTTTGAATATTCGGCAGTTATCGTTCGTCATAGAAAAAATTACTCTTGTTAAAACATAAAACGTTGCAGGTAAACTACCCCTTTACCTTAACCGATCTTCACCAAATACAACAGGTCTTGAGAACTCAACAAATCAGGGCTGTATGAAAAAACCTATTTGATTCTGTTTGAATTTGCGGCTGTTATCGTTTGCCATAGAAAATACCCTTGTTAAAACATAAAACGTTACAGGTAAACTACCCATTTCCCTTAACCGATCTTCACCAAAAACAAAGGTCTTGAGAACTCTATAATTCAGAGCTGTATGCGAAACATTATTTGATTCTGTTTGAATTTGCGGCTGTTATCGTTTGCCAAAAGAAAATTACCTTTGATAAAAAAGAAACCGTTGCAGGTAAACTACCCCTTTCCCTCAACCGATCTTCACCAAAAACGACAGGTCGTGAGTATTCTACAAGTCAGGGCTGTATGCAAAAAATTATTTAATTCTGTTTGACTTTGCGGCTGTTATCGTTTGCCATAAAAAAAATCTACAGATACAGACACACACACACACACACACACACACACACACACACACACACACACACACACACACTTTTCGAAAAACGACTTTTCTTATGTTTTGAGTGTAGTACAATCAGAATCTGCAATAATCTCGAACACGATTTTTTTTTGCCATCACCATACTTCCATTTCCTTAAGGAATATGGAAGTAACAACATTTTAACAAATGGTCTATTGATGGCAACTGGTTGCTTTGAATTTACTAAGTTTTCATCGATAGATCAATTACCAAAGGACGAAAAACTGTATCTATATATTATGTTGTACTACACGTAACTAATGAGCATAATAAAACAATCTTAAAAGGTAATTTGGTAAAACTATCTCAATTAGACTACAAATCTAATTTAGTCTTAGATCAGTTAATGGTTTAGATTAACGTTTTTATTTACTAGCCTAAACAATCTCTCAGTTATTTAATGTAAATATTTTCTATAAAAAATATTTAAAGAAGCTATTAAAGTTGTATTAGAATTGTTTTCATTTCTAATTTGCTATTATTTAAAATAAAGCAAACAACAAAAGTATGAAAGCCACAAATTGCTATCAGATAGCTTTATTTATATATTTGCGTTTACTAAAAAACATTTTCACCGTACCTGATACTTCTTATTAAACATGTTTGTACAGTAAAAAGTTTTTTTTTATTTTTTACATCTACACAGAAATACTGTTTCTGACTTTGCTTAACACCTGCATATTCTTCATGCACTCACTTTTCATACATACACTGAGTAATATTATGTTGAACACTGTCTTGATACAAACCTTATACGAAGCTAGACGCACTTTATGTTTCAGTTTCTTCATTTTTTCATTAGAGTTAAACAGAAGCGTCTTTAGTTTACATTTTGGATGGATTCTTCAAGCTGCGCTTTATACGGTAAGTCCAATTTTATAAGTGCAATTTCACGATTAGAGCTTCTTGTTTTCTGAGAAATCTGAGACATAAGCAGAGTGTTGAACAATAGTTTGCATTTGTAGTATTGGTTGAGGTTTCATCCAGTGCCAAGCTGACACTGCTGAAGTACATTTTCAATTACTGGAATATTTTCTTGAGATACGTCCTTATCGTGTAATATTATACAGCGGGCTTCAAAATAAGAGACTGTAAAAAGTGGGTCACAGTACCGACGTTTTGAAATTACTTGTGGCTGTGGCTATTGTTGCAACCTTGACATCTGCTATAACAAATACACCAGCAACCTGACGCATCGTAATTGCAACCCGATGAGGATTAAATCTCAGATACTTTTCCATTTCCATTATTAAGGAAGTATATAGTGGCTTGAAGAAAGCAACATCAGTGACTGGAGCTTAGCACTTGTATGGCTGGGCAGAGCTAACATAAGCCTAATTACTCCATTATTTTTAGCTACTGCGACGACATCAAGATCTTTAGAATGCTTGATGTACCCAAAAATGGTAAGTTAACTCTTACCTGTAGTCAAAATGTAAAGCCGAGAGATTATTTAACCCAGTGTACTTTAAAATATTTTAATAATTATTCACAAAATTTGTTCACAATTCCATGAATAAACCACACGACAAACTGGTTCATTCATAGAAACGGTAAATCGTCTAATGACGACAACTGCTATATTGGATTATTGAAAAGAAACAGCCAAAATTACGATTAAAATTGAAACATAAAATGTATGATTTCAAAATTTAAAAAACGCTTTTTTATATCAATAGTATGTAAAATTCTTTTTTGACAAGTAATGCACATCTGATATTTAAAGGGACTAATAGTGAGAAGGATGAACACAGAAATCTTATCTAAATTTTCAGCTCTCAATAAAGCAACTCTTAGTTGTTCACATAAAACGTGAAAAGTAGATTCATGGAACTGGCCTGTTAATCGCATCCTTCCTCCAAGTTGTTTCAAATTGTACACGCATGTCAAATTTTATACATTTCTACTCAAGTTCAGACGAGTTTGTAAATTAAGGTGATAGGTATTTCATGAGGCATGTCAGAATTTTAAAGACGGCTGCCAAAATTTCTGTTTAGATCTAAATTTCTGTTTAATTTCTCCAATCTTAAATTAGTCACATGACTTTCCAACCTTAAAGTAGGCTTATTCGAGCGTGGGATGGTTAAGCTCCCTGCCTCATCAAACAGGGCACTAAAATATTTTATTTCTTGTTTTTACCTAAGCTACTTGTTAGAGTTGAGAGGTTATTTGTTGCTGATGGCTGATGGTGAAGTATTACTTCACATGCAGGTACACGGATAGTAATATAATGAAATTGGTAGTGAAAGCAAGTCAGATTCTACAGAAACATATTGTAGAACAGTACTAGCTCACGAAACATAGTAAATTGAATTTTGGTGAGGTTTATTTATACCTATATAGATTTAAAATCAGGACAGACACTATATCTACCTTCACTGCTGACATTGGTACGCTTAATAATTCTCAGGATACTAGAATTACAAGTTATTCTCTAACTTGAGATACTAATGTTACTAAAAGAAAGAATCAATTTCCTAGGAACGTAGATTAACACTTCCGCTTCGATTCATTATATGTACCAATAAATTATTTAAACAATAAAGTGACCCTTAAATGAAATCGAATGTTTACACGATAGCTTGTAATTTATTAGCATTAAAATAATTGTGCATTCATACTGAAATTGTACTGCTAGGGACAAAGGAAATTAGCGTACATCACCCTATGTTGAAAATTAATTTCAAAATATGTTGTACGTGTATACATGGAAGTACTTGCAAGCGTGCGTGTACATTCATGTATGTATTGATAAAAAATCTGATTATATTTTATCTCGTTCCATATTAATGCATTTTGATTATGTTCACCTATCAACAATAAACGTATTCTTCCTGTTCGAAACTTATATATTAGCCTATGTGATGCAGCCGAAATAAAATTAGCTTTATACAGGGTAGAGCGTGTTAATTTGTTATCAAATGATATTCGGTAAGCTCTAAAATTCCATGTTACCGCTCCACTTTCGGCCACAAAGTTTTATTTCATAATAAATTGATTGCACTTTCATTAGTGGAATGTGCAAAATTTTAATATTGTCACAAACGCTGTTTACGCGTTTTAATTGATCGATAAAACGATAACACCTGCATGTAGTCGATTAAAGTTATAAAAAAAAATTGATAGTGAAAGTGTAAGTGTTGTATATAAGGATTGTTGTATGGAAATGTAGCAATGTTTACCGAAAATTTAGGCGATCTGCAAATGGGAATCTGTGGGATGCAGAACCGATTGAAAAATCAACTATACATTTTTGAATAGCAAAAGGACGTCATGCTATTTTTGAAAAACCATGAGTAGTATACGCGCGCGCGCGTATGTGTGATACAAATGTAAAATTTAGTATAGATAGAATATCTGAATGACATGAACTGTGACAGAGAATACTGAATACGTCTCATCTTACTTGAATGAGCGAAGCGTTTTAACTCAACCATTTGGTCTTTATCTATATGTCTATATGCCTGTATATTTATCGGCTTGGAATAATTTTGAATTGGTAAACTAGTTTATGTAAAACGTGGCACGATTGTCCTTACATTTGTCCTAAAGATGCCTATTATTTTTTAGATCGATCCATCCAAAAGTAGGGAAATAGAGACATAAAGTGTAAAGGGTCAAAAGTTATAAAAACGTCGCAACAATCCATGCCGGATATCAAGTAAAACACAATTTAACAAAAACTGGAATATAGTATTAGGCTTTGAGACTTCAAAAATTTAAGACACTAGAGTTTAAAAATTGCTTACAAATTTTAAAATAATTTAAGTATTCATGCCTGGTACCAAACGCAAGGTATTTTTAACTCATCTCCAAATGTTTTGTTTACACTTAAAATTTGTTAATTTTAGGGGCACATTGGGTAAAAAAAATTGTAAAAGTCTACTGAATCACAAAAATTGTAAGTGTCCTCATTCAAAACCAATAATGTGAAAAAGTAATATCAGTCAATATCCCTTGGAAATTATTGGAGTACCTTCAAATAGTCTGTAAAAAAAACTTTAAATTCTGATCAGTTATATATATTTTTGAAAAGAATTTCATACAGGGCTGTGTATATCTACGGAAACATACATAAACATACAACTTGGGCAAAATACCTGTCATTTAGAGATATAAATTAATTTAAAAAAAATGATCTAATATTTGGGAATATTAACGTCATTTGTATTTATGTTACAAAAAAAGTGAATAGAGTAGGGATGTGTCGTAATTTACAATTTTTACTTTATACGTATGATGCAGTAAACTTCCATTAACCATGGTAACGACGTATGGTCACATCCTCGTGGAGTTTTTCGACTTACGATTCACGAATACAATGAAATTTATAGAAATCTTAAACGAAATTTATTAACTTTCCTGTAATAATAGATGTATATCGTTCAAAATAGTGAGCGAGTTCTGCAGCTCAGGAAGCTTACCAGCCTAGTACACTGGTCCTTAAACCTTGTTCCGGTTAGACATTTAGTCACTGCTCAACGCTCGACATCTCTTCTTACCTCAATTGTGTCATGTATTGTGCTGCTTTAGACAATCTGTCTTTGCCTTTTGTGATCCCAACTTGCCTTAAATTTTGAAAAGATTGCATGAAATATCTTGTCTTTACTTTCAATTCCTTCTGTATATATTTTAAGGTATAATTTTAAATAGTTCACAGGAATCGCATTTCAGCACTTTGAATTTTGCTCTTTGATTTTACCCGTATTGCAATGGCATATGGTAAAACAACAAGTGTCTTAAAATGTTTTATACATATATCGCTTCTTCTCTTCTTTCGGATATTTCTGTATTGCGCTTGAAATACTCATTAATTCCTTTATTCACTCCTTCATCTCATCATCAACTGTTTCATAATCACTTACTAATTTATTAACGTGGTCTGTTTCCTAAAGTGTTGTTATCGGAAACAATTTTATTTCACATTGGGTATCTTTGGCAGACAGAGTTTGGTTTCTTTACCTGATATTTTAAATGAGACTTTTTTCTACTAGTGTTAACTCAAAAAGCGGCCTTTGCGATTCGTCTTTACTTTGTTGGATACAATATTATTGTCCCCAAATAATAGTAAAGAAGTTAAACACTTTTTAAGCTGTATTTCAGGAAACTAAGAAAATGGGATGTTTTGTGGGAGGAAGTGGAGGGGAAAGTATACAGTTGCGCTGCGTGGTCACTTAAGCGGCCTTAACTTTTAGATACATGGACAGATGCCATTATCGGGGATTAAGCCACCGAAATAAAATTTTCAACTTTTCGGAAGTCGGAGCTCTTCCGACAACCATCGCTAACACGCTTTAACAGGACTTTCCATCGCTGTTCTGATATTGACATCCCGCTAAAAGCACACACACACATCTAAGACAACTGCTCCATGGCTACCTTGGAAAACAGAAAACAAAAAATTTTAATTTTAATTTCCTGTTTTAAAATAAAAATTACTAAAAAAGGTATATAAATCTACAATTTACTATTTGAATTATGTTAGCTGAATTATTTAAAAGTAATTACTATTTAGCACAGAAGTGTTTATCGTCATATTTATCTCCTGTAAGACAAAGTGAGAATATTTTGTTCCACTTTAACTTCCAATCGTCAAGGATTAATTACAATATATATTACTTTCGTATACTATGGAGGAGAAATAAAATATAGTAAAAGCCCCTGCATTGAAAGCGTTTGATAAAGACTACATTGTCCTTGATATGAGTGTTAGGTGAAGACGACACACACTTCCACAATCAGGAAGACCTTAAAACGTATGCGCTAAGGCTATGAACATACAGTGTACTGTGCCGGTTCGAAGCCGGCGGTCGCAAAATGTGAATTCTAGAAGGTTTTCATGGTTGTAATATGCGTGAGTGAGGCGCGGAGCCGGCTTTTACAAAATATTTTAAAACAAGTCAGTTTACGGTAACTTAACGTGATACACTCGCGGACTTTGGTCGACGGTATGAGGGGAGCGGTGCGGTGTGCGGTTGCGCGCGCAGCTCGGCCAGTGAGGTGGAAATTGTTCTCTGCCGGATTCAGTCAACGCTCGTCCTTGCTCACAGAGTTCTTCCCCCTTCGTCTCCGCTCTTTGTATTCGTTTCTGCGCAGTTGAATCTTTCTATAGGATGGAGTAGAGAATATAACGACACCCCGGGTTCTCGCCCTAAGTCGGGTTCCTGGCTGGCTCTGAGCCGATTACCTGCTCAAGCTGTGAACCATATCAAGACCGCCTACGAAGAGGGAGATGGAGACGGGATCACCACGTTGCACTCACCAGCACTTATGAGGTGACATTTATGCTTTTTCTTTTGGGGGCCGAACCGGCAGTGTGCCTGTTTTATGAGAATAACTTAGATGCCCGGGGACCACGTGTCCAGACTCTATTTGGGAAGTGAACTGTGATCATGACTCTGAACACTTTAACTTAAAATTTTATATACCTTTTATAACTCAGTTAAGTAACACTAAATGCTTTGTTTGTAAGTGCGTGCTGCACTGCGAGAGCGCGCCATAGAGAGATTTTAATCTTGTACCATTTTTATTGTTGCATCTGATTTACTCTTTCAAAATTTAATTATTGCTCAGTAGTTCTGTTCCGGTTGGAACAGTGGTGTAAAAAAAAAATTTTATTGACTGCGGTTTCACAATTAAGGGTTGGGGGCTTTCCTGAAGTTTTTTTTGGGACGTTTTAAGGGTTTACAAAGGGCACTTCGTTTCTTGGACACGCGCTGGGGCATTCTCAGACAGGCTGATGTCCTGTCAAGTTTTGTCAACTACATGTGGGCGCGCTCCCACAGATGCCAGAGCACAACCACCTTATTGTACTCTTTTTCTAATTATTTTATCCAGTTATCTGAGGCTAATCGAAACGATTTATTAATGTTCTTGAAATATTTTAGCCGATTTTGCCCCTTGCACAAGGGCTAAGCTGATTGTTTTCTTAACTGGCAAACACATATGGCTTGACTTCACACGTAGAGAAGTTGCTGTTTAATTTTGAATATTAACTGGTTTTCATCCTCTTCTTTTGTGTAAATTAAATAGATATACGTATTGTCAAAATCTTCTGATATTATAAAGCCTCAATCAATTAATTCTGTTATTAAAGTACATAAGGATTTAATTCCTTTTGGGAATTGTGTGAAGTCAATACTGTCTAGAATTTTATAAACACTGTCTGGAAATAGGTGAGGAGTTTGTTAACATTACCTGGTGCTGTGAACGGAACAAAGGTTCACACACTCATAATGGGTCATTAATAAACGGAATGCTAGACAAATGGGTGGTCCAGTTTCAGTTACGCTTCATGAATTATTCCCCTTTAAAGGGGGTGGAGTTTGGGTTGTCCTACTGAACGGGTTGCTGACGAGCGTATATTTTATCACTGCCGGGGCATAAGATGATAGTTGCTTTACCCAGTGGGTGGGTGCGTTACAGGGGCATGCGTGTTGAAAGTAAATGACTGTGAGTTGTGTACCTTGTGTTCTGTATGTGTGTTTTATGTGTCTAGCTAGCCACACGACGGGGAGAATTTTACATGTGTTTGTGCATTCTATATTTTATTTATGTATGTACATTTAACTTATATGCTGTTATATACACTTGTTCTTATGTAATTCTATTCAATTATATACACTTGTTCTTAGGTAAACTGGAATTATATATGCTAGTTGTGATTCAAAATTTTCTATTATATATATGTATACACATTTACTTTGTGCACACTTATGCTGATGTACACTTAATTTATACATGCTTGCCATGATGTACCTTCTGGTAGTTTTTATATAGATACATATATTCATCTCGTACACATGTATGAATTCCAAAGACATAATAAATCTGTTATTGTTATATTATGGCTGAGTTCATTGCGAGTCCCGTCATACTGGACCCAGCATAATTTTGCTTCTCTAGGCTCCTGCCTAGTTCTATATAACTTGTAACCTCTCTTAAATACCAAAAGCATAGAGAGGTTACAAATGGTAGCAGAGCGTGGTTCATTCTGGGCTTGAACCCTTGGGTCCTGGTGTGTGACGGGGCTTGCGGACTCGGAAATATTAATGCAGCTGTAAATTAATGATTGTTGTAAAATAGTTGATGTATGCCAGTGTAGGCTAATTGTAAGTTGTTTAAATTTGTGAGTCGGGTCGCACCACTGAGGCGGTTAATAGTGTTAAAAAAATTTTGATATCTTGTATTGCCGGGGAGTCTTAAATGGGGCCTGGAATATGGAATGTTCATTGGGGTCGGTGTTGAGCGTAGTATATTGACGGGATGCGGTATGGCCCGATCGGAGATCGGTACCGGAACCGATTTGCGTCCGGTTGATGTTGAATGATTCTGTATTCCCGAATTAGGACTTGTACTTGATTGTTAGTGGGTTGTTGTGATTTATGTGTTGGTACGACGTGTGTGTCGGTTTGCTGTTATATGTGTTTAGTATTTTGTTGTCTCTTGTCGCCTTTCGTGGGGGTTTCCATGGTTCAGAATAGGCCAGGTTTCCGCAGCGCTAGAGAACCCGGGGGTCTACTCAAAGGAAGGACAGTACTTGAGTTTTTCCGTTTCTTGTAAATATGCTTTTGTGGATTATGTTTTGTGTTCAGTGTGTTGTGTGATTCTGGCGGGGGTAGCGTATCAAGGACTACCCAATCCTATTTCCGGCATCCTCCAGAGACTTCCGGTAGTGGATGGAGAAGATGAGGGCAAATTGTTGGTTTTTCTGGACATCGTCCTGGAGTTGGCGGATTTTCCAGGGCTGTCCGATGAGGTCCTCTTGTCCGTTATATATCCTTACTGCCGGGGTTTATTGGCTGAGCTGGTCATCCGCACTCTGCGTCGTGGTGGCAATATCGACTCTCTCCATGGGGAGGTGTTGGACTCTTTCATACCCCGTCGGCGACGTTGGCGTTTGGAACTTGGCCGGTTCTATCGTGCACAGGCCAACGGAGAGGCGTTGGGGGATTTTGTGCAGGATATCCGTAAATGTGCTCGGGTTTTGAGGTTAGGGTTGCCCGAGAAGGATGTCGTTGGAAGAATTTTAGAAGGGGTGACGCCCCAAGAGAGATCCCGTTTGGTGTTCGCGGACCGTCCACGTTGTTTTGCGGACCTCGCACGGCTATGTGCGTTTTCTAAAACGATCCAGGTGATTGACGAGTCCCGTGAGCACGTGACCCATGATGAGTTAAGACACGAGAGGCATGGGGGGCGAATTGTTCCACCCTCATGCGGTAATGAAAATAGTATTGCAAATTCTTGTAGCGAGAGGCGTCGTCGTTCGCCTAATGTGACTTGTTTTGAGTGTGGTAGGTTGGGCCACGTCAGACGATTTTGTACCGGGGTTGGGTCGAGTCCAACGTCCCTCCCCAGGGCGCCCAAGGTCATTCAGAAAAGGCTCAATGAGGGGAAGATATGTCGGAGGTCTTCCCCTACCTGTCGCGGGTCTTCTAAGGTACGCGCCTCCAGGCCAGTTGTAGGTCCCAAGTCTTTGGGTAGCAAGGTCCTCCAAACCATCTCTAGACCCACCTCCGTATGCCCCTTCTTGCTGTTGGAGTTGAAAAAGAGTCAACTCAGAGCATTAGTTGACTCCGGATCAGCAAGATCCATCATTTCATCTAAAGTGTGCGAGGACCTTGAGCGACAGGGTTTGATTAAACGGTCAGAAAAGTCTTCCGTAGTGTGCTGGACGGCATCCCAGGAAATTCTGCCCATTTCCCGGGTAGTTTCATTCAAGTTTAAAATCGAGGGATTTTCTTGGGTGTGGAGCTTTCTGGTTTCTCCTGCTCTGGGAGTTGAATGCATTATTGGTGCCGATTTCATCTGCAAAAGTGGTCTCGTTATTGACATCCAAGAGCACCAATGTTATTTTAAGTTCAATCGGGGAGTTGTAATCCCGTTCCTTGGATATCAGGGGACCAGGCAAGATATCCAAGAGGTTAAGTGCCCCGACACATCTAGAGACCACCTCTCCCAGTCCCAGCGGTCCGCTTTAGATCAGTTGTGTGAGCGTTTCCCCACTGTATTAACTCCGGCCCTTGGGCTCACACATCTCTTGGAGTATAAGATCCGCCTAACGGACTCCAAGGTGGTGCGCTCCCACCCTTATAAGTTTGCCCCTCCGAAGATGAACATCTTGAGGGAGAAAGTTCAAGAATTATTAGATCAAGGGGTGATTGAACCTTCTCAATCCAGTTATGCCAGTCCAGCGTTCCTAGTGCCCAAGCCTGGAGGTAAGCACAGGATGGTCATCGACTACCGCAAGCTGAACGCTAACATCGAGGTAGATTCGGTCCCACTTCCTGACCTGCATTCCGCGTTCGATTGGTTCAGTGAGGCGAGGTATTTTACCATCATTGACCTCAACTCTGCATATCACCAGATTCCCTTGACGAAAGAAAGTAGGCCCTACACGGCATTCTGTGTTCCGTGGAACCTCTATCAGTATACTAGGGTTCCTATGGGTCTAGCGGTAGGGGCCCAAACACTCACCCGTTTGCTTGACACCGTTTTTCACGATGTCAAGTTCAAGTATGTTTTTAATTATCTGGATGACTTGCTGGTGTACAGCAAGGGGTATGAGGAACATTTGAGTCATCTTGAGGAGGTGATGTGCAGGTTGAGGGGTGCCGGCCTCACTGTCAATCCTGAAAAGGTGAAGTTTGCCCAGACACAAATTTCTTTCTGGGCCACCTGATTTCCCAAAGAGGTGTCACTGTGGATCCTGAGCGAACACAGGGGATCAGGGACTTTCCCCCACCAAAGGATGCCAAGGGCATCGCGAGATTTGTGGGGATGGTCAACTTCTATCGGCGTTTCATCCCAAACGCGGCGGAGATTGCGGCACCTCTGAATGAACTCCGGAAGAAGGGCGCCAAATTTGTATGGGGGGAAAAGCAACAGAGGGCTTTCGAGACTCTGAAGGAAGCCATTATTTCCCCCCCAGTACTGAGAATGCCAGACTTCTCGAGACAGTTTATCTTACAGACGGACGCGAGTTCGGTGGCGCTCGGGGCGGTTCTGTCCCAAGTGGTTGATGGTGCTAGGCAGCCTGTGGCCTTCATTTCTAGAACTTTGACCCAACAAGAACGGAAGTCTTCAGTGTATGAGCTAGAGTGTTTGGCTGTTGTATACGCTCTAGATAAGTTCAGGCGTTTTCTGGAACACGCTGAGTTCCTGCTCGAGACCGACAACCAGGCTCTCTCTTGGCTTCTTGCTCATCCCCGGCAGCTGGGCAAGATTGGACGATGGGTGGTTAAAATCTCATCCTTTAAATTTATGGTGCAACACATTCGGGGAACTCAAAATGTGGTTGCAGATGCTTTGTCCCGTATGTTCTCCCAGCCCAGCGAAGCCCAGCCGGAGCAACCCTGTTCTGTTCTACTAGACTTTCCGTTAGCTTTTACTGATGTGTTGCCCCATCAGTTAGATGATGAAGAGTTGGGTCCGATCATCCAAAATCTAAAGGAGGGTAACGTGCAGGTCCCCTACTTCTTGTCCAGGGGCGTCCTATGTTGCAGAGAGAAGAAAGGACGGGCCCCGAAGATAGTGCTGCCTAGCAAACTTGTGCCCATGGTCTTCAGTTACTATCACAATTCCCCGGTAGGTGGACATAAGGGAATTTCGAAGACCATTTCCAGTATTAGGAAAACTTCATCTGGAAGGGCATGGATAGGGACATAGCAACTCGGGTGAAGGCATGTCATCTCTGTGGCTTAAGCAAGCCTGCCCAAAACACAAAGTTGGGGCTGTTGTCATCTGATGTGGCGAGCAGACCGATGGAGAAGCTATTCATCGACTACGTGGGACCCTTCCCGCGTAGCAAGTCAGGTAATGCTTACCTACTTGTCTGTGTGGATGCTTTTTCGAAGTTTGCCTGGCTACTGCCCTTACGGCAGGCAACTGCTCGATTGACCATAAACGCGCTCCAGAGTCATGTATTTCAGCACTTCGGTCTTCCGGCCATCATTGTCTCGGACAATGGTCCACAATTTATTTCTGGCGACTTTCGGCGAATGTGCTTCGCCAATGGCATCAAGCATGTAACCACTTCCCCGTATTACCCGCAGCCGTCCCATGCGGAGAGGTTCAATAGGAATCTACGGTCCGCAATTATTGCCTATCACGCTGAGCAACAGACTACCTGGGACCAGAACTTAAAGTGGTTACAACTAGCTTTCAATACGGCCCTGCATGACAGTCATAAGGCCGTTCCTTTTGAGGTTATGTTTGGTTTCTCGCCCACGCTTCCCTTGGCCAACTTATGGAATATAGAAGATCTTCTGCCGAGTAATCCAGACATCAGGACGGCGGATAGGTGGAAAGAGGCCCGGAAGAATTTGCTCCGTGCGCACGAGCGCGTCCGTGCTCGGTATAATCAGGGGCGTATTCCAAATCCCTTTAAGGTAGGAGACTTGGTCTACTGCCAGAGTCACCCGATCAGCTCGGCTGCCGATAAAAGAGCCGCCAAATTATGCTATCGTTGGTCGGGGCCGTACCGTATCCTCGGGTTTACGTCACCGGTGACGGCGCGGTTGGAGGAGCCAGGTGGTGATGCTAAAGAGATCACTACACATATCTCCAAATTGAAATTGTGTAGAAAAGGGTAAACGGGCTGTAAACAAAAAGGGGGGGTAAATGATGGCGGTCTCTGTGCGGGTGGGGATGTTTTCGGTTTTGAGAGGGTGTGCTCCGGGGGCGAGATTGAGCATAGGGTAGCGGGTAGATGTTTCCCACAGTCCCAGTGGGGTTCGTCTACTTCAGGGATGCGCCCCTGCCTGCGCGAGCCTTGGTTTTCTCCAATTGTCCTTATGTCCGGAGGGAGCCATGTCCTTACCTTGGGTCCTAGCCCATGACCATAATCATCCTTGACCATCCACCCTCCTATTTCCCTAACCTTACCCAGAGAGAAAAAAAAAAAAAAAAAAAAAAAAAAAAAAAGGAGTTAGAGAGAGGAGCGAAACTTGTCGCGTCGATGGGGTCGGACGTGCACTTCATCTACTCGGTAAGTTTTGGGCATGCCCTTGGAGCACACTTGTAAAACACAATATATATATAAGTATACATTGGAAAGGTGCCATAGTCACAGTTGACATGGTTTTCCGTTAAGTCCCAGCGGGGACCACCGCATCATGGGGACTGTCATCGCCCCTCTTTCCCCTTGACCCGTGCATTATGGTAGTGTGTAAAATGGGGAATAGTATTAGGGGATCTTCCCGTAATTACATGGGGGCAGATTCTCCTGTTTAGGTGGCTATCGTGTTCTGGCTTGGGTGGACAAGCCTCAGGAGGTCGGAACTCAGGGAGCTCCCGAACTTTCTTTTGTCTTTCTTCTCTGTCCCTCTTTGCTGTGGGCTGGCCCTGATCAGGTCAGCGTGCAGCAACCGCACACTTACACTATACACCTCTTCTTTCATCTCTTTCGTTTTCCCTTCTGAGCCTCTGTTCTCCTGGGAGCGGGTTTGCCTAGCCACCTTACCCACGATATCTACCGGAATTGTCAGTTGGGAGTACACTGCAAGGTACTTTCCCGAGTTTTGTGGGGCAACCGGGTTGCCCTTTCGGGGTGGGGGTGTGCCGGTTCGAAGCCGGCGGTTGCAAAATGTGAATTCTAGAAGGTTTTCATGGTTGTAATATGCGTGAGTGAGGCGCGGAGCCGGCTTTTACAAAATATTTTAAAACAAGTCAGTTTACGGTAACTTAACGTGATACACTCGCGGACTTTGGTCGACGGTATGAGGGGAGCGGTGCGGTGTGCGGTTGCGCGCGCAGCTCGGCCAGTGAGGTGGAAATTGTTCTCTGCCGGATTCAGTCAACGCTCGTCCTTGCTCACAGAGTTCTTCCCCCTTCGTCTCCGCTCTTTGTATTCGTTTCTGCGCAGTTGAATCTTATAGGATGGAGTAGAGAATATAACGACACCCCGGGTTCTCGCCCTAAGTCGGGTTCCTGGCTGGCTCTGAGCCGATTACCTGCTCAAGCTGTGAACCATATCAAGACCGCCTACGAAGAGGGAGATGGAGACGGGATCACCACGTTGCACTCACCAGCACTTATGAGGTGACATTTATGCTTTTTCTTTTGGGGGCCGAACCGGCAGTGTGCCTGTTTTATGAGAATAACTTAGATGCCCGGGGACCACGTGTCCAGACTCTATTTGGGAAGTGAACTGTGATCATGACTCTGAACACTTTAACTTAAAATTTCATATACCTTTTATAACTCAGTTAAGTAACACTAAATGCTTTGTCTGTAAGTGCGTGCTGCACTGCGAGAGCGCGCCATAGAGAGATTTTAATCTTGTACCATTTTTATTGTTGCATCTGATTTACTCTTTCAAAATTTAATTATTGCTCAGTAGTTCTGTTCCGGTTGGAACAGTGGTGTAAAAAAAAAAATTTTATTGACTGTGGTTTCACAATTAAGGGTTGGGGGCTTTCCTGAAGTTTTTTTTGGGACGTTTTAAGGGTTTACAAAGGGCACTTCGTTTCTTGGACACGCGCTGGGGCATTCTCAGACAGGCTGATGTCCTGTCAAGTTTTGTCAACTACATGTGGGCGCGCTCCCACAGATGCCAGAGCACAACCACCTTATTGTACTCTTTTTCTAATTATTTTATCCAGTTATCTGAGGCTAATCGAAACGATTTATTAATGTTCTTGAAATATTTTAGCCGATTTTGCCCCTTGCACAAGGGCTAAGCTGATTGTTTTCTTAACTGGTAAACACATATGGCTTGACTTCACACGTAGAGAAGTTGCTGTTTAATTTTGAATATTAACTGGTTTTCATCCTCTTCTTTTGTGTAAATTAAATAGATATACATATTGTCAAAATCTTCTGATATTATAAAGCCTCAATCAATTAATTCTGTTATTAAAGTACATAAGGATTTAATTCCTTTTGGGAATTTTGTGAAGTCAATACTGTCTAGAATTTTATAAACACTGTCTGGAAATAGGTGAGGAGTTTGTTAACATTACCTGGTGCTGTGAACGGAACAAAGGTTCACACACTCATAATGGGTCATTAATAAACGGAATGCTAGACAAATGGGTGGTCCAGTTTCAGTTACGCTTCATGAATTATTCCCCTTTAAAGGGGTTGGAGTTTGGGTTGTCCTACTGTACGGGTTGCTGACAAGCGTATATTTTATCACTGCCGGGGCATAAGATGATAGTTGCTTTACCCAGTGGGTGGGTGCGTTACAGGGGCATGCGTGTTGAAAGTAAATGACTGTGAGTTGTGTACCTTGTGTTCTGTATGTGTGTTTTATGTGTCTAGCTAGCCACACGACGGGGAGAATTTTACATGTGTTTGTGCATTCTATATTTTATTTATGTATGTACATTTAACTTATATGCTGTTATATACACTTGTTCTTATGTAATTCTATTCAATTATATACACTTGTTCTTAGGTAAACTGGAATTATATATGCTAGTTGTGATTCAAATTTTTCTATTATATATATGTATACACATTTACTTTGTGCACACTTATGCTGATGTACACTTAATTTATACATGCTTGCCATGATGTACCTTCTGGTAGTTTTTATATAGATACATATATTCATCTCGTACACATGTATGAATTCCAAAGACATAATAAATCTGTTATTGTTATATTATGGCTTAGTTCATTGCGAGTCCCGTCATACTGGACCCAGCATAATTTTGCTTCTCTAGGCTCCTGCCTAGTTCTATATAACTTGTAACCTCTCTTAAATACCAAAAGCATAGAGAGGTTACAAATGGTAGCAGAGCGTGGTTCATTCTGGGCTTGAACCCTTGGGTCCTGGTGTGTGACGGGGCTTGCGGACTCGGAAATATTAATGCAGCTGTAAATTAATGATTGTTGTAAAATAGTTGATGTATGCCAGTGTAGGCTAATTGTAAGTTGTTTAAATTTGTGAGTCGGGTCGCACCACTGAGGCGGTTAATAGTGTTAAAAAAATTTTGATATCTTGTATTGCCGGGGAGTCTTAAATGGGGCCTGGAATATGGAATGTTCATTGGGGTCGGTGTTGAGCGTAGTATATTGACGGGATGCGGTATGGCCCGATCGGAGATCGGTACCGGAACCGATTTGCGTCCGGTTGATGTTGAATGATTCTGTATTCCCGAATTAGGACTTGTACTTGATTGTTAGTGGGTTGTTGTGATTTATGTGTTGGTACGACGTGTGTGTCGGTTTGCTGTTATATGTGTTTAGTATTTTGTTGTCTCTTGTCGCCTTTCGTGGGGGTTTCCATGGTTCAGAATAGGCCAGGTTTCCGCAGCGCTAGAGAACCCGGGGGTCTACTCAAAGGAAGGACAGTACTTGAGTTTTTCCGTTTCTTGTAAATATGCTTTTGTGGATTATGTTTTGTGTTCAGTGTGTTGTGTGATTCTGGCGGGGGTAGCGTATCAAGGACTACCCAATCCTATTTCCGGCATCCTCCAGAGACTTCCGGTAGTGGATGGAGAAGATGAGGGCAAATTGTTGGTTTTTCTGGACATCGTCCTGGAGTTGGCGGATTTTCCAGGGCTGTCCGATGAGGTCCTCTTGTCCGTTATATATCCTTACTGCCGGGGTTTATTGGCTGAGCTGGTCATCCGCACTCTGCGTCGTGGTGGCAGTATCGACTCTCTCCATGGGGAGGTGTTGGACTCTTTCATACCCCGTCGGCGACGTTGGCGTTTGGAACTTGGCCGGTTCTATCGTGCACAGGCCAACGGAGAGGCGTTGGGGGATTTTGTGCAGGATATCCGTAAATGTGCTCGGGTTTTGAGGTTAGGGTTGCCCGAGAAGGATGTCGTTGGAAGAATTTTAGAAGGGGTGACGCCCCAAGAGAGATCCCGTTTGGTGTTCGCGGACCGTCCACGTTGTTTTGCGGACCTCGCACGGCTATGTGCGTTTTCTAAAACGATCCAGGTGATTGACGAGTCCCGTGAGCACGTGACCCATGATGAGTTAAGACACGAGAGGCATGGGGGGCGAATTGTTCCACCCTCATGCGGTAATGAAAATAGTATTGCAAATTCTTGTAGCGAGAGGCGTCGTCGTTCGCCTAATGTGACTTGTTTTGAGTGTGGTAGGTTGGGCCACGTCAGACGATTTTGTACCGGGGTTGGGTCGAGTCCAACGTCCCTCCCCAGGGCGCCCAAGGTCATTCAGAAAAGGCTCAATGAGGGGAAGATATGTCGGAGGTCTTCCCCTACCTGTCGCGGGTCTTCTAAGGTACGCGCCTCCAGGCCAGTTGTAGGTCCCAAGTCTTTGGGTAGCAAGGTCCTCCAAACCATCTCTAGACCCACCTCCGTATGCCCCTTCTTGCTGTTGGAGTTGAAAAAGAGTCAACTCAGAGCATTAGTTGACTCCGGATCAGCAAGATCCATCATTTCATCTAAAGTGTGCGAGGACCTTGAGCGACAGGGTTTGATTAAACGGTCAGAAAAGTCTTCCGTAGTGTGCTGGACGGCATCCCAGGAAATTCTGCCCATTTCCCGGGTAGTTTCATTCAAGTTTAAAATCGAGGGATTTTCTTGGGTGTGGAGCTTTCTGGTTTCTCCTGCTCTGGGAGTTGAATGCATTATTGGTGCCGATTTCATCTGCAAAAGTGGTCTCGTTATTGACATCCAAGAGCACCAATGTTATTTTAAGTTCAATCGGGGAGTTGTAATCCCGTTCCTTGGATATCAGGGGACCAGGCAAGATATCCAAGAGGTTAAGTGCCCCGACACATCTAGAGACCACCTCTCCCAGTCCCAGCGGTCCGCTTTAGATCAGTTGTGTGAGCGTTTCCCCACTGTATTAACTCCGGCCCTTGGGCTCACACATCTCTTGGAGTATAAGATCCGCCTAACGGACTCCAAGGTGGTGCGCTCCCACCCTTATAAGTTTGCCCCTCCGAAGATGAACATCTTGAGGGAGAAAGTTCAAGAATTATTAGATCAAGGGGTGATTGAACCTTCTCAATCCAGTTATGCCAGTCCAGCGTTCCTAGTGCCCAAGCCTGGAGGTAAGCACAGGATGGTCATCGACTACCGCAAGCTGAACGCTAACATCGAGGTAGATTCGGTCCCACTTCCTGACCTGCATTCCGCGTTCGATTGGTTCAGTGAGGCGAGGTATTTTACCATCATTGACCTCAACTCTGCATATCACCAGATTCCCTTGACGAAAGAAAGTAGGCCCTACACGGCATTCTGTGTTCCGTGGAACCTCTATCAGTATACTAGGGTTCCTATGGGTCTAGCGGTAGGGGCCCAAACACTCACCCGTTTGCTTGACACCGTTTTTCACGATGTCAAGTTCAAGTATGTTTTTAATTATCTGGATGACTTGCTGGTGTACAGCAAGGGGTATGAGGAACATTTGAGTCATCTTGAGGAGGTGATGTGCAGGTTGAGGGGTGCCGGCCTCACTGTCAATCCTGAAAAGGTGAAGTTTGCCCAGACACAAATTTCTTTCTGGGCCACCTGATTTCCCAAAGAGGTGTCACTGTGGATCCTGAGCGAACACAGGGAATCAGGGACTTTCCCCCACCAAAGGATGCCAAGGGCATCGCGAGATTTGTGGGGATGGTCAACTTCTATCGGCGTTTCATCCCAAACGCGGCGGAGATTGCGGCACCTCTGAATGAACTCCGGAAGAAGGGCGCCAAATTTGTATGGGGAGAAAAGCAACAGAGGGCTTTCGAGACTCTGAAGGAAGCCATTATTTCCCCCCCAGTACTGAGAATGCCAGACTTCTCGAGACAGTTTATCTTACAGACGGACGCGAGTTCGGTGGCGCTCGGGGCGGTTCTGTCCCAAGTGGTTGATGGTGCTAGGCAGCCTGTGGCCTTCATTTCTAGAACTTTGACCCAACAAGAACGGAAGTCTTCAGTGTATGAGCTAGAGTGTTTGGCTGTTGTATACGCTCTAGATAAGTTCAGGCGTTTTCTGGAACACGCTGAGTTCCTGCTCGAGACCGACAACCAGGCTCTCTCTTGGCTTCTTGCTCATCCCCGGCAGCTGGGCAAGATTGGACGATGGGTGGTTAAAATCTCATCCTTTAAATTTATGGTGCAACACATTCGGGGAACTCAAAATGTGGTTGCAGATGCTTTGTCCCGTATGTTCTCCCAGCCCAGCGAAGCCCAGCCGGAGCAACCCTGTTCTGTTCTACTAGACTTTCCGTTAGCTTTTACTGATGTGTTGCCCCATCAGTTAGATGATGAAGAGTTGGGTCCGATCATCCAAAATCTAAAGGAGGGTAACGTGCAGGTCCCCTACTTCTTGTCCAGGGGCGTCCTATGTTGCAGAGAGAAGAAAGGACGGGCCCCGAAGATAGTGCTGCCTAGCAAACTTGTGCCCATGGTCTTCAGTTACTATCACAATTCCCCGGTAGGTGGACATAAGGGAATTTCGAAGACCATTTCCAGTATTAGGAAAACTTCATCTGGAAGGGCATGGATAGGGACATAGCAACTCGGGTGAAGGCATGTCATCTCTGTGGCTTAAGCAAGCCTGCCCAAAACACAAAGTTGGGGCTGTTGTCATCTGATGTGGCGAGCAGACCGATGGAGAAGCTATTCATCGACTACGTGGGACCCTTCCCGCGTAGCAAGTCAGGTAATGCTTACCTACTTGTCTGTGTGGATGCTTTTTCGAAGTTTGCCTGGCTACTGCCCTTACGGCAGGCAACTGCTCGATTGACCATAAACGCGCTCCAGAGTCATGTATTTCAGCACTTCGGTCTTCCGGCCATCATTGTCTCGGACAATGGTCCACAATTTATTTCTGGCGACTTTCGGCGAATGTGCTTCGCCAATGGCATCAAGCATGTAACCACTTCCCCGTATTACCCGCAGCCGTCCCATGCGGAGAGGTTCAATAGGAATCTACGGTCCGCACTTATTGCCTATCACGCTGAGCAACAGACTACCTGGGACCAGAACTTAAAGTGGTTACAACTAGCTTTCAATACGGCCCTGCATGACAGTCATAAGGCCGTTCCTTTTGAGGTTATGTTTGGTTTCTCGCCCACGCTTCCCTTGGCCAACTTATGGAATATAGAAGATCTTCTGCCGAGTAATCCAGACATCAGGACGGCGGATAGGTGGAAAGAGGCCCGGAAGAATTTGCTCCGTGCGCACGAGCGCGTCCGTGCTCGGTATAATCAGGGGCGTATTCCAAATCCCTTTAAGGTAGGAGACTTGGTCTACTGCCAGAGTCACCCGATCAGCTCGGCTGCCGATAAAAGAGCCGCCAAATTATGCTATCGTTGGTCGGGGCCGTACCGTATCCTCGGGTTTACGTCACCGGTGACGGCGCGGTTGGAGGAGCCAGGTGGTGATGCTAAAGAGATCACTACACATATCTCCAAATTGAAATTGTGTAGAAAAGGGTAAACGGGCTGTAAACAAAAAGGGGGGGGTAAATGATGGCGGTCTCTGTGCGGGTGGGGATGTTTTCGGTTTTGAGAGGGTGTGCTCCGGGGGCGAGATTGAGCATAGGGTAGCGGGTAGATGTTTCCCACAGTCCCAGTGGGGTTCGTCTACTTCAGGGATGCGCCCCTGCCTGCGCGAGCCTTGGTTTTCTCCAATTGTCCTTATGTCCGGAGGGAGCCATGTCCTTACCTTGGGTCCTAGCCCATGACCATAATCATCCTTGACCATCCACCCTCCTATTTCCCTAACCTTACCCAGAGAGAAAAAAAAAAAAAAAAAAAAAAAAAAAAAAAAAAGGAGTTAGAGAGAGGAGCGAAACTTGTCGCGTCGATGGGGTCGGACGTGCACTTCATCTACTCGGTAAGTTTTGGGCATGCCCTTGGAGCACACTTGTAAAACACAATATATATATAAGTATACATTGGAAAGGTGCCATAGTCACAGTTGACATGGTTTTCCGTTAAGTCCCAGCGGGGACCACCGCATCATGGGGACTGTCATCGCCCCTCTTTCCCCTTGACCCGTGCATTATGGTAGTGTGTAAAATGGGGAATAGTATTAGGGGATCTTCCCGTAATTACATGGGGGCAGATTCTCCTGTTTAGGTGGCTATCGTGTTCTGGCTTGGGTGGACAAGCCTCAGGAGGTCGGAACTCAGGGAGCTCCCGAACTTTCTTTTGTCTTTCTTCTCTGTCCCTCTTTGCTGTGGGCTGGCCCTGATCAGGTCAGCGTGCAGCAACCGCACACTTACACTATACACCTCTTCTTTCATCTCTTTCGTTTTCCCTTCTGAGCCTCTGTTCTCCTGGGAGCGGGTTTGCCTAGCCACCTTACCCACGATATCTACCGGAATTGTCAGTTGGGAGTACACTGCAAGGTACTTTCCCGAGTTTTGTGGGGCAACCGGGTTGCCCTTTCGGGGTGGGGGTGTGCCGGTTCGAAGCCGGCGGTTGCAAAATGTGAATTCTAGAAGGTTTTCATGGTTGTAATATGCGTGAGTGAGGCGCGGAGCCGGCTTTTACAAAATATTTTAAAACAAGTCAGTTTACGGTAACTTAACGTGATACACTCGCGGACTTTGGTCGACGGTATGAGGGGAGCGGTGCGGTGTGCGGTTGCGCGCGCAGCTCGGCCAGTGAGGTGGAAATTGTTCTCTGCCGGATTCAGTCAACGCTCGTCCTTGCTCACAGAGTTCTTCCCCCTTCGTCTCCGCTCTTTGTATTCGTTTCTGCGCAGTTGAATCTTTCTATAGGATGGAGTAGAGAATATAACGACACCCCGGGTTCTCGCCCTAAGTCGGGTTCCTGGCTGGCTCTGAGCCGATTACCTGCTCAAGCTGTGAACCATATCAAGACCGCCTACGAAGAGGGAGATGGAGACGGGATCACCACGTTGCACTCACCAGCACTTATGAGGTGACATTTATGCTTTTTCTTTTGGGGGCCGAACCGGCAGTGTGCCTGTTTTATGAGAATAACTTAGATGCCCGGGGACCACGTGTCCAGACTCTATTTGGGAAGTGAACTGTGATCATGACTCTGAACACTTTAACTTAAAATTTCATATACCTTTTATAACTCAGTTAAATAACACTAAATGCTTTGTCTGTAAGTGCGTGCTGCACTGCGAGAGCGCGCCATAGAGAGATTTTAATCTTGTACCATTTTTATTGTTGCATCTGATTTACTCTTTCAAAATTTAATTATTGCTCAGTAGTTCTGTTCCGGTTGGAACAGTGGTGTAAAAAAAAAATTTTATTGACTGTGGTTTCACAATTAAGGGTTGGGGGCTTTCCTGAAGTTTTTTTTGGGACGTTTTAAGGGTTTACAAAGGGCACTTCGTTTCTTGGACACGCGCTGGGGCATTCTCAGACAGGCTGATGTCCTGTCAAGTTTTGTCAACTACATGTGGGCGCGCTCCCACAGATGCCAGAGCACAACCACCTTATTGTACTCTTTTTCTAATTATTTTATCCAGTTATCTGAGGCTAATCGAAACGATTTATTAATGTTCTTGAAATATTTTAGCCGATTTTGCCCCTTGCACAAGGGCTAAGCTGATTGTTTTCTTAACTGGTAAACACATATGGCTTGACTTCACACGTAGAGAAGTTGCTGTTTAATTTTGAATATTAACTGGTTTTCATCCTCTTCTTTTGTGTAAATTAAATAGATATACATATTGTCAAAATCTTCTGATATTATAAAGCCTCAATCAATTAATTCTGTTATTAAAGTACATAAGGATTTAATTCCTTTTGGGAATTTTGTGAAGTCAATACTGTCTAGAATTTTATAAACACTGTCTGGAAATAGGTGAGGAGTTTGTTAACATTACCTGGTGCTGTGAACGGAACAAAGGTTCACACACTCATAATGGGTCATTAATAAACGGAATGCTAGACAAATGGGTGGTCCAGTTTCAGTTACGCTTCATGAATTATTCCCCTTTAAAGGGGTTGGAGTTTGGGTTGTCCTACTGTACGGGTTGCTGACAAGCGTATATTTTATCACTGCCGGGGCATAAGATGATAGTTGCTTTACCCAGTGGGTGGGTGCGTTACAGGGGCATGCGTGTTGAAAGTAAATGACTGTGAGTTGTGTACCTTGTGTTCTGTATGTGTGTTTTATGTGTCTAGCTAGCCACACGACGGGGAGAATTTTACATGTGTTTGTGCATTCTATATTTTATTTATGTATGTACATTTAACTTATATGCTGTTATATACACTTGTTCTTATGTAATTCTATTCAATTATATACACTTGTTCTTAGGTAAACTGGAATTATATATGCTAGTTGTGATTCAAATTTTTCTATTATATATATGTATACACATTTACTTTGTGCACACTTATGCTGATGTACACTTAATTTATACATGCTTGCCATGATGTACCTTCTGGTAGTTTTTATATAGATACATATATTCATCTCGTACACATGTATGAATTCCAAAGACATAATAAATCTGTTATTGTTATATTATGGCTGAGTTCATTGCGAGTCCCGTCATACTGGACCCAGCATAATTTTGCTTCTCTAGGCTCCTGCCTAGTTCTATATAACTTGTAACCTCTCTTAAATACCAAAAGCATAGAGAGGTTACAGTACATCTCTTCATGCCGTACATACGTGACACACGCTGCATAATTTCAAGTTACTCGACGTGTCATTGACGGCATATGGTGTTGGTAATTTGGAAAGAATTATTGGTTTCGTAGTTGGAACACTGAGGTCAAAATATTACACAAATTCTGCCAGACACGCGCTGACTCTGATGGAAGAAGTGCTGAAACCAAACTCAAGGAACTGTAAATAATAGGGCACTTGAAGCAAGTACTTAGACCTATTATGTCAGAGAGAACACTTACACATAGCTGTGTCTGGCTTTAGAAACGTTTAATAAATCATTTAAATCTTAAAGTAATGTCTAAAACGTGGTAAAATTTATTTGCATTGCAATGTGTTAAATGTTTAAAGCTGCAGTAATCGTGCTGTGCTTTCTGTTGTACGCTAATTATATTTAACTTTATGAATTGACAATACATATTTCTCAGAAGACACGAAGTATTTCGCACAGACTTTATACAAACTGGTGTTACAACTGTCGGCCTGCTACTGCAAACAGAGAATGCTTAATGCGTTATATAATACACATCCTATCACAAGTATACAGTCCTCGCTTTCTATTTCTGTTTCGCAAAATTTAATGCTTGATTTATTCATTAGGTTACTAACTTCAAAGGACCGGAAGATACAGTTGTTCCCTTCGCTTTACACACATTTCTTTGTAGGTAATTATTATTTAATAGTATGAACAGTATTTCACGTCCATTACTAACTGCTTATTCTAATGCAACTAAACATGTAGCTTTAATATCTTTTACTACTAGTCTAGGTAATATCTGTTCAGCGTAAATCATTAAATACGCATTTAATTTCGCTGTAATATAATGGAAAATAGGAACACCATAACCTACAATATGTGAATTATACCAAATCATAGCTCATCTAACCTTTATTTTTAGTAAATAAAATAGGCTTAGGCGGTTAAAAGTCGTTAAGACTGACGGAGAAGTGTGAGGAATTTTTTATATTTAATTCCTTATATGCTTTTCCCGTCTTCATTATAATAATAATAATTTCAGTATTTCCTGGTAATTAAACGATTTGTTTTTAGAAACACACACACACACACATATTGCGATATACAAAGTCGCATAGAACAAGTAGTCGATAATTAGATAATGGAATGCTTCTGTTGTTATTAAAGATTTTCCTTAAATTTTTAAAATGCACAATTATTTTACTAATGTTTGTGATAACACAAAATGTTAATTGACTGTTTCTAATACAAATAAATTAATCAATCGTTCTGTACAAAATAAAATTAGTTAGTACTACTGTTGCAAAAAAAATTAATTAACAGTTTCTGTTGACCTAGTCTTTATACTTAAAACAATTCTTTCCTACACTCTAATTACATAAATCTTAATTCTCACAAATTTTTCTGTGTTTTTTAGTTTATAATTGTTTTAATTAAGTTTGTATAAATGGTTTCACTTTCCTTGTTTGATGAACGATGCGGTGTTAGTCCTCTTGTTCCTGATAATTATGGATAGATTTTTCTTTCAGGTAGACGTTCAGGATACTGCTGTTCCTCCTGTTGTTCTTTCAGGGTCTCCTCCTGTTTTCCAGCTCTCATGGTCGTTCCCGGGTTGGGCACTTCTACGAACATTGTTGAATTACTAATTCATTAATGATTTATATGGTGTAAAAAAACAATACACTACTCCAGTTAACTTGACGTGTTCATATAAACCTAACCGAACAATCTTGAACTGTACCGTACTAGCACTCGAGATTATTTCAGTCGCGAACTTTATTACATGTGCTCGTCACTCTTGATAGACCTATCGTCCTAGATCAGAGGAAACGATTACACGTTATTTAGTTCAACGAGACTACTTCTTCTGCGATCTAAGCTAGACTGACCTTTACATTCCATCACGGATATATCGACTAATGTATTAGTCAATTTCATTGGTCAAAACGATCTATCATCCTGACGGCTCTAGTCCAGATAACATTCCACAAGTAACATATCGTCTATAAACAATGTAAAACGTGCAAACAAAACCGGTATAAAATTATTGCTTTTCTTTTGGTTCATAAAACCTTTACAATGCCTCCTCTGATATTTTGTTCTTTATATTATTAACAAATATTACTACCAGATACTTTTTTATATTTTGGACATTCAGGTGTAATTCTTATGTCTGACATTTGATTTACACAAAAGGTATTTAATTTAATCCGCTTTTTACAGTTATTTCGTAACACAGCTATAGACATCCGTACACTCGCACTACCCATATTCATGTTGTAGCATGACAGATATTCCACTAAATAATAATTCCAATCTGATCATAATTCAATATAAATTACATGAAATAACAAGAAAATTCAAATGAAAATAATTTAATATCGAAGTAAAATACCACCATAAAAGGAAAAAGGAAAATTAAATAATCACAATGCAACAAAAAAGTATCAAGGAAAATAAATCCTAAACAATTAAGATAAAATAAGGTAATACCCAGGTAGGGTAGGAGTAGATAAAGAAGATACCCCGAATAAACCAACGGACATGATAAAACCAGATTACCTTGGAGAACCCAAGAAGGAAGAAGTGTGAAGGAACGAAAAGGTAGGATAGGAGTAGATAAAGAAGATACCCCGAATAAACCAACGGACATGATAAAACCAGATTACCTTGGAGAACCCAAGAAGGAAGAAGTGTGCAGAAACGAAAAGGTAGGATAGGAGTAGATAAAGAAGATACCCCGAACAAACCAACGGACATGATAAAACCAGCTTACCATGGAGAACCCAAGAAGGAAGAAGTGTGAAGAAACAAAAATGTAGGATGGGAGAACTACAAAATATACACAAGGAAAACCTATTACTAAGAATGACAACCCCGAAAAAGATTTAAAATCACCAAAGAAAGTATAACACCCAAAACCTCATATAAAAATGTAAAATAGTTATAAACAAAAGTGTTTAGGGTTGTAAGTAGAAATGCACCCACTAAAGTTAGTATGTAATGAAATAGACAAATCTTCACAATCCCTTATAATTAAGATTTTGGTCTTGGAATATTGTAAAACTCAAGTGTAAATAATATCCAAAAGTATAAGTGAACCAGTGCAAGTTATTTCAATATATTCAATAAACTTCAAGTAAAAGTGTAACTGATACTTCAACTATGTACTCTTAAACAACTTTAATGTTTTATATAAATACAGAGATAAAATGTTATGACGTATTCTTATGAAAACGTTACTAATGTTTCAAAGAAAATGCCACTTTTTATCAAAAAACATTCTTTAAAATGTGAATGATAAAGAGAGCAGGTGGGGAATAAATACAGTGACAGGGGATTAAAATGTCATACTAAGATATAAACAGAAAGGACTGCAACCAAATTAAATTTAAGAAAAATAAAAATACATGGCTAATTGTGTTTGTGTTAAAGCCTATGAACTCCATATTTCAAGGTGGTGTATAGAATAAGATTTATTATTAATATAAAAATGTTTATTATGTATCACAGGGTTAATACAGACTAAAATGTCTCAGTATGAATACCATACTATGTTATAAAATGTTTGTTATGTGTTACTAGTAATAGTTAAATCTAAAATGTCTAACTTTAAAGACCAATAGTCAGTTTTAAATATTGTTTTTGTATTATGAGCATGAATAAGATGCTACATGTTCTAATAGTTATTTAAGGAGATTTTATTTAATATTATATTAACTTCAGAAGTCAGAAGGGGTATAGACTTAGCATTATTTAAAAAACAGTATATGTAAAACCAGAAAATCTAGGCCAAATAGTAAATTTCAATAACATTATAATTGAGTAATTAAGTTAAATAAATCAGGCAAATTGATGAGATTTATATAAGGTAAATTAATCACCAAATACTATAACTAAAACTATACTTTAAAAGGATAATATAAAAAGATGTATAAAATTATTAAAAATTTTGCAAATGTAATATATAACAAATTCAGAGGGGGATCATAAATTCATGAATTATATTTAAAAGGATGATCAATGGATAAATTTGCAAGAAATTAAGGAAAGGTAAACATTTATGTCAATCGGAGATTTATTATAATCATAATTATAACACATAAGATGGCTAAATTTTGGAAAAGGACAGGAAACAGAATATTGAGCCTACTTTTCCAAAATGACAGAAATATAGCAATTTTGATAAAAAAACTTTATAAAGATGGATTATTGTATATCAAATTAAGCAGAAGGAGTTAAAAAACCGATTATGTATTTATTATTACATGGAATTAATTAATAACCAAAATATATTCTGTGATATAATGTACTTTAATTACATGCATCGGAAGTGAATAAAAATTGAAACAATACTTTTCTAATATTAAATCGGCTAAGAGATTTCAGAAACGAAGGAAGTAAAACAGTTCTTAATTAACATTCGAAGTGTACGGTTGAATTAAGCTCGCGCTAATAACACCTATAACGAAACCAAAAATGGCGAATAAAAAATGAGCATAGCCTACAATAATAAACCGAGAGTTACAGAAATTTTACCTTAAACCTAAATTCAGTGCACACAACCACTACAAACATTGAAAATAATTAATATTGAACCGAATACAAGTGAAATAAGGAAATAAAACTATAAAACACTAATTATTCATAACCAAACCAACTTCACAATTTTCGACACACACATAGACAGAAGTGAATACACCTAATCCAAAACATTTAATCGAAGTGAACACAGAACACTTAACCGGGACAACCCAAACAACACCAGAGGCATTATTCACTATTGCGGAGACAAGGAAGCAGTTGAGAAGGCATCTTTATTAACAGAAAAATCCAGCTACACCATTCCTGTTTATCTTCAGCAAGCGGCCATTTTGGAACTCCCGTAATGCCTAGCGCCTACGTCGAATAGTATTCAACAAGTCATTTGGTATAAACTCTTACTTAATAAACATTATATATTATTAACAAAATGTGTATTTTCTAACTATTAAGATATTTTATTGTGAATGTTATACTTTCTATACTTGCCCCTTCTCTGACTATTAATTATAACCGTTAAAAGAAACCTGTCGAAAATATTTATATGAAATAACAGATGTATTAACAACCGATTGCCCCTGTGAAAGAGTCGAGCTATATATGGTAATCGATTTTCAATCGATCTTTTGAATAATTGTCAATAAAAACATAATAATTCAACAATTTGGTATTAAATTTATTAAATTTTATAAAAGAGTTTTAGTTAACAACAGGACTAACAGAAAGGCGACCGTTACTCAAGGGAAAGTAATATATACGGAGGGAAAGAAATATCGCCAATCGATTAGTGAATTGAGACAATCTTGTTAACTGGAATTTAGTTACAGAAAACCATAAGCAAGATTATTGACACAAATAACTCCAACAAACTTAAAATTTCAACACAACACGCTTACAAGAATTATTTCCTAAATTATTGAAACATAAAACATTAAATTTTTTTTTAATTTCAAAACAAAAAATACATTTTTTTTATTTCAAAACAAAAAATTAAAAAAAAATTTTTTTTCACAATTTTTATTAACACAATTCTTATTTGCAAACCCTTTACAAATTGGCGCCCAACGTGGGGCTTCAATTAGCGATTGAAAGGCTACAGTAACTTGCCCAATTACTAGTTCAAGCTTGGCAGCGGTTATACAGTCGGAGAAGGAAACAACATGCAGCGTCGTGCGACTTCAAAGAAAAGGGCGGCAGAGGCCGAAAAGGAAATCGATATGGGGGACAAGAAGGCAACACCCGTGGAAGATGTAGAAGAATTATTACCCCCAGAGGAACCGAAACAGCTCGCACTAACAGATATACAACCTGAAGTACCAACACCAACAGGGGATGTTAAGTTCCAGGAAACCCTAATGAGAATGATAATGGAAATGAGAGAGGATAACAAATCAATGAGTAAGGAAAGGAAGGAAGACCAACAGTCCTTGAAGGAAGATTTAAGTGAAATGAATAAGAACATAGAATCCAAGATAGAAGAAAGCAGTAAGAAGATGGAAGAGAAAATGGAAGAAAACTGCAAGAAGATGGAAGAGAAAATGGAAGAAAACAGCAAGAAGATGGAAGAAAACAGTAAGAAGTTGGAAGAGAAGATGGGGGAGAGGTTGGAAGAATTGAGAGAGGATAACCAACTACTGAGAGAAGAATTAAGAGAAGTCAACCAGGAGAACATGAACAAGGTAGACGAGAGAATAGATTTGGCGAAGGAAGAGTTGAACAGGAAGATCAACAACAATAAGAAATCTATAAATAAAAAATTGGAAGAAGAAACCATCATAATAAACCAACAAATCAGGGAAGTTGACGAAAGATGTCGGCAAACTGAGTATGAAGTACAGGAAGTCAGGGAAGCAGTAAATACCAAAATTGCCAAGGTCGAAGAACACCATAAGAAAAAATTGGAAAAAAAACCGAAAGAAAGCACAGGAGGAATTAAACAAGGTACATAACCAAGTTACGGAAAGGTGCGACGGAATGGAAGCGGCGATGACGAATATCACCGGACAAGTGCGGCAGAGCCAGGAAGAGGTGGAGGTAATCCGAAACCGACCAACTAACTTCACTCATTTCCCCATAAATGAGAATCGGGAATGGCTAAACTTTCGTCAGTATAAAAGGAAACCCATGGAGTTCTTGGCCCGAATAGAAGAATACGTTGCCAAACATAGGGGCAACAGATGGGTCAACAACCAGGAACTATTAGATGAATCATTCCGTGAAATGACAGATCATTGGTGGATGGCCAACCGGAGCGATATCGAGGATTACCAGCAGTTCAAGAGCTTGTTCAAGGCAAAATACTGGTCTGAGACTACCCAGAATTTAATACGTGACAACATCTGTCACGGCCGTTCCAAAACCACAGCTGGGTAGCTCAATGACTGCATACTTCCTCGGCAAGGTATGTATGGCTAAGCATTTAGAACCAGCCATACCGGAAGAATGCCTCATCAACAAATTATCGTATCATTACGATGAAGAGGTAATCCGAGCAAGGAGAGGCAGCCAAATTAAGACAATACAGGCTATGACAGAACTCCTCGAAAATTACGAAAACGAAGAATATTACAGACAAAGCCGGAGGAGGAACGATCGGCCGAAACACAGGAACCAGCAGTACACCAACAACGGTAACAACAACAGTAATGGCTACCAAGGAAACCGTGCTAATCCACCAAGTAACACCAACAACAACAATATTAATAATCAAAATAACAATGTTCAGAGTAACCAAAATAACAATAGAACGAATAACGGTTACCAGGGTAATAGAAACCAATATTACCCAAACCCCAATGTTAATAGTCAGAGAAACCCCAACTATAATAACACGGAACGTTATTATAACAATAATCGAGGGTATCCACCAAACCATAACAGTGGTAACAATAGGTTTTCCCGACCGAGGGTAAACTTCATACGAGCTGAAGACGGTCGCCAACGAAGATACCACCATCAGCGACGTAACAGCTACCATGAGTATGAGGATCGGCGGAGGAGCCGAGAACGTGACGATACAAGGTATAGTCAGACTAGACGGAGTACCAGTCTAGACAATACAGGACGGCAAACAAACCAAGAACAACCATTGGATCATCGCACAGAGCGGCAGGGACCCACTCAAGGTCTCCCGACTGACGCATCAATCAGTCCGACCAATACCAATAATGAAATCGAGCATTTAAACGGGAGGAGGCAGTAATAAATCCACTTGACCCTTTACTGCTCCTATCTCCTGGGTATCTAAACGAGTTGCAAGGAGCAACTGATACAAATAGTATAACAGTAATAGGTTGCAACTACTTGAAAAACATTCGACACGAGCTATTGGAGGAAAACGACAATAGCCTCAATAGTATAAACAACGAAATCATACATATCATTGCAGAAGTAGAAGGAGTCCCCGCAAAATTAATGATCGATACTGGTTCGAATGTGTCTATAATTAGTACGACAGAATTGGAAAGAATCCAGAATAAATGTGAATATCAACCATTTGATGGAGTAGAGAAGAAAAACAAAAAAGAGTGTAATATAAAGAGAAGGTATTCTTGGACATCTGCGGACCATTTCTCCGTAGCGGCGGTCGTCACAGATATAAGTACCTAATAATCGTGAATGACCATTAAACTAATCGTGACCACTAAGTTCATTAAACTATACCCAGCTAATCGGGCAACTACTAATAAAATTCTGGGAATATTAACCGACCAGTACTTCCAAATATCGGAAAACCAGTTTCGATCATTACAGATCACGGAACCCAGTTTAAGGGGAAAAAATGGCGGGATACCCTACTATCTATGGGTGTTCGTACTTACAAAACCTCGGTCTACCACCCAAGCAGTAATCCGGCAGAGAGGGTGTTACGAGAAGTGGGGAGGATATTAAGAACCTATTGTCACAATCAACAGAGGAGTTGGCAAGACTATCTAGAAGCGACAGAAGAATTCCTCAACTTGGCATACCACCCAGCCATCGGAATTACCCCATACTCAGCCATGTACGAGAAACAACCACCACGAGAGATCGAAGAAATACTAGAGTTCCCAAGAGATAATGTTTATACTTTTGACAAGATAAAGTTTTACAACAAGGTGGCCGAAGACCAGGAGAGACGGCGAAACAAATATCAAAAGAATAGTGGTAAAATCATAACCTATACAAGTGGAGAAAAAATATTATTGAAAAATCGGGAATTACCCAGCACACTGGAAGGAATAACAAAGTAGTTGTTACTACTATACACTGGACCATATATATTCTCCATGAACAAAAACAATAATACGTATGAAATAAAGGAGATGGGTTCTGGTAGAATCAAAGGTATATATAACCAGGCTTCCATGAAAAAAGATTATGAAGAGTAGAAATTTAAACATAAAGACAATATAATCTAAATTTAAAAATATAATAAGATCACCTTACTACCAAACAAGTTAAGAAACATATTATGGAAATTAAAGAAAATTAATTTAAAAACCACAAAATTCAAAGAATGAAGTAAGTTCACCTTACAAACAAGTATTTAAGAAAATCATTTTGAGATATCAAATAGAAGAAATGTGTGTGTGTGTGTGTGTGTGTAGTAATAAAATGGAAAGATATTTCTGTGTGTGTGTGTGTGTGTGTGTGTTGCAGCAGGTTTTTGGGTACATCCGTGTATGTGATGTTTATATTGCCGACGTTTCGTTCCGTAATCCCGGAACATTTTCAAGGCGTACTGATGTTGATTTAACTACGCTGCGCATTTTATATCTTTCTTCCCTTGTGATTTCTGCCGTGGGAGGGTTATTGCGTGGGGGTAAGTGTGTTGTGGCCATATGTTGTTTGTTAATTTGTGAACTGTCAGTTAGGAATTTCCAAGTTGTCGCTAGTTTTGTATATATGTTTCTGTCGTTGACCGCTCACCCTCGTTTCCGGTATATATCAGTGGTTTCTCTGTACTGTCTGACTTTCTTATAATTAATTCGTGCCAAGATTTTTGTGTTTCTGAAATCGGAACCAAAACATTTGAGAACCTACGCTGTATGAAAGAAAAACTACTCAGCCAACTGACTTTCCTACTTGGATGCGGGGACAACAATATCATTTCTACCTCGCTCAGAGTTACACATCACAAAAACAACATTGAAGCAAGAAGAATACTAAAAAAAGCCGGAAACGCTCTAATGAAAGCATTCATCCAGGATACAAGAAAACAACTCTACCACTTAGGAAGACTTCTACTACAATTACACCTAAAACTTACACCACACTAGGAACAGAACACTTCCAAACAATTGACTCTCTCACATCGGAATCGGCAAGAAGATAAGCGGACACCACATGACAGCAACACATAAGGAAAACCAAGAAACTGTTAGAGAAGAAATCACCCACAGAACACAACACTTGAGAATTAAACAAGAAAATCATTCTCAACTTAACGGACATACAACTAGACGCACACGCAGGAAAAGCCCTTTCAAAAGGATTCAACTTTGCAGTCACCCCGTCAAGAATCCCAAATGAAGATATCATATGCCAAGTGGCATCTCAGCTCTCACGCCACTGGCGGAGACCGAAGCGGAAATAATTCGTCAAGAGGTATCGAGAGTAATGAGACACGCCACACCACCAAAACAGAACATGACACATGAGGAAATAAAGAGCCTGAGAGCACTCAGAGAAATAAGGACATCATAGTAATTCCAGCTGACAAAGGAAACGCCACACTTCATCTACACACAAGACTACCACGCCAAGATGGAACAGCTACTTATAGACAACACCTACGCAGAAACGACACGTGACCCCACGACATACTTAGAGAAGAAGACACTCTCACTCATCCTCAGTGCACCGATGGAGAAAGAAACAAAACAACGGCTGATTCCTCGCGAGAAGTCTTCATACATACCGAATTATACGGACTGCCTAAAATCCATAAAGCTGACATCCCAATTCGACCGATAGTTAGCGCTACAGGTTCTTCTACCAAAAATCTAGCCGAGTTCTTAGCCGAATACTTCCAACCATTAGCCAAAAAAATGGATTTGTACATAAAAATCTCGTTTACGTTAATAGAACGGCTCTCAGACTTCGCCATCTCTTCTTCAGACATCCTAGTCAGCTTTGATGTAGTCTCACTTTTTACCAACATACCGATCTAAGAAGCACTCCAGATAATACAAGCGACATACAAACCGCCTCAGCACATCATGGAACTAACCAAGCACTGTCTGACCTCTACCTACTTTACATACAACAATCACTTCTACAGGCAAGTAGAAGGAGCAGCAATGGGCTCACCGTTATCGCCGGTCATCGCAAACGTCTTCATGGACAATCTCGAGAAGGTAGCAACAAGCACAGCACAACTAAAACCTTCCTTGTGGATTAGATACATAGACGACTGCTTCGTAATATGCCCACACGGAAAGGACACACTAACAGAGTTCTTGACGCATATAAACAGCAGCCACGAAAAATTAGAGTTTACTATGGAAAAGGGGACAGACAACGGCATTCCATTCCTTGACCTTTTCGTAAAGAAGAAAAACGATCACCTCAGCTTCTCACATACATAAAGCCTACACACACAAACGGATACTCACACAGACAGTCCTATCACCACCCAGCTCAGCTAACGGTCTGTAGTGAAGACACTTACACACAGACGAAACTTACACCTGCCTGACGAGGAACACAGGAAACAGGAGCTAAACACTTCGAAGGAAACGTTGTTTGTCAATGGATATGTTACAGTGAATGTTGAAATTTCAGTTAAGGTTAACCGTGACTAGTTACGGTAGACGTTCACTGAAAGTTTTAGTGAAAGTTGAATACTCATATTATAATACCATTCATAATCAACTTCCACTAGTGAATATCGACTGTTCCTAGAGAATGTCAACCTACATTACTACAGCTTAGGGAAGGTGTACCAACACTGAACATACTAAAGGAATAAATTAGCATTTACTGTCGGAATAAACAAGAACATGGTTTATTTAAGGTTGACATACAAGTATAACTATGTACTACATCATTTTAAAACATTTAAAATCTTCATTTAGAATTTAGTTTTATTTATTACAGCAGGGTAATGCATTATAGCACTTAGAATTACAAAGTACATTATTTTTCTTGCAGACACATTTTTTGTTTGACATATAGTTTGGCAAGTGCACTTAAAGAATCGTTGGCCACTTCCAGTTGATTGCGCTGTTGCAGTTGTCCGTAAAGAAAGTGTCTTGTCTAGTGGTACCTCACTTTCTTTAATTATGTTTGTAGTTCAAGCACTACATTGTGATCTGCAAAATAGAAATTATCTGTAGATTGTAAATTGATTAATTAAGGTTTGTATGAGTGTGCATGTGTGTGCATATGGTGTGGGTATGCTAGTGGTGTGGATGTGCATGTGGTGTGACTGTGCTGTATTTTTAACCCCTTTCCATCGCCTGTCTATTTACTTCCCTAACAATCTCGTTATTTTAAAAGGCCTTACCTAGCATATAAACTAGTTTTTACTTAGGATAAAAACTTACCTAGCGTATAGCTGTTTCAACACACCATCTCTGGTTCCAAGTCGGTAAAATGTATCATCCACTATGTCCATGACGATACCAACAATTGATCTGGAATCTCCTCTTCCATGGTCTACATCAGAACTGGAATTCGTACAGTACAACCTTTATCCACCTGTGGTAGATACTGGTCTGATGTACGTTTCACCCGTTTTGCTTGGTTTGTTAAGCAGTTGAATGCCTCCTCTCTTTGTCTTTTTATTTCTAGTGTCGATTGTTCGAGGTCGGTTAAGCTGTGTAAAGTATCTTCTAGCCTACTTTCCTGTTCTCACAGCAAGCTCTCACCTTGTTCCATCACATCGGGGCTCTAATCTTGGTACATCACACCAGGGCTCTCTTCTTCTCCTACCTGAGTTTCTTCTTTTTCATGTTCACCACCAACATTAATTTGCTTAATTCCAACTTCAAGGTCCTCTTCAGATTCCACGTTAGATAAGGATTCAATAGGTAAATTAGAAGAAGCTAATCCATGCCTAGGTGGATAACCTAACAACTCTTCGTATGGTGATCTTTCTATACCACTGTGTAATGCACTATTTTTCATGAGTTGAACGAATTTCGAACCATGGTTCCAGTGGGATGTTTTGTGAACTTGCATCCACGTAGTAAGCATGTTTTCCACGTCTTGATTAGCTCTTTCGACACTTCCTTGACTTTTGACTGTGCACAGGTTTACCGATGACAATAATTTTTAAATTAGGCCACAAATCAACTAATTTATTCATAATTTTGTTTACAAACTTCCGGCCATTATCAGACTGTAATACTGAAGGTGCCCCAAGCAATGTAAAAATGTCTATTACATTTTCACAAACCTCATCAGCCAAGCCGTCTTGGACTTGAGCGCTCTAAGTACAAAAAATTTTGTTAGGTGATCTCGGAATACTAGTATAAATTTATAATCACAATCTGGTTCCGATTGAAAATCAATTAAATCAACTTGGCATCTATGATTTCAATCCTTAAATAGCATTGGCTTTACTACAATTCCCTTTTTCTGGTTCTTTTGCTTCTGCAAGCAAGGCTCACAAATATTTAAATAAATCAATAAATCTTTGTAGGTAATATTTTTGTATTTAGTTTTTAAATGTTTTACCGTACGGTTGCAACCACCATGACCAGTAATAATATGAGCGTCATTCAACACTTCAAAAAGTTCTTCATCATATACAAAATACTTAATACTATTTTCTTCTGTAACTGTTTATATTAATTCCGTGATTCCATTTACTTCAATAATATCGTATCTTTTTAAAAATCTATAATTGTTCCCTTCCTTATTAGGTTCTGATTTTACGCTTTTAACCTTATTAATTAGAAATTCCTACTTAAACTTATCCATGGACACAGAATTCACTTTTTACAAGTTATTTTCACTTTTAAAGTGTTCATATTCACGGATTTAGACATAGTTACAAAATTACACACTACACGTACTTAACAATACACACTTTGAACAATAAAAATCACAAGCTCAACAACACAACGAACAATAACCTCACAGCAACTGCATCAAAACAATAAATGTGCGGAAAACAATCTTCAGTTGTCAGATGGTGGGGATGGATCTGTTTAACATTCCCTGCAAACAGCTGGTGAAGGTCAACACTTACTAGTGAAAGTTGACCGCCCAATTTTACCATCAACTTCCACTGACCAGTTTTGTGAATGTTGACAATCCCTAGTAATTGGTTTCAACATTCACTATAACAGATACACCCCAGCCGATTTAAACAACGCCATCAAAAAAAAGAGGACAAAGAAGGCACAACCGGAGAAAGAAACACAGGAGCACATCAGCAGCTTAACGTAACCATATATAAAGGGCACAACAAACATAATAGGAGAATACTCAAGAAACATCACATCAGGACAACATTCGACACGCACAAAAATATCAACGCCTTTCTACAAAATCCGAAGAACCGCATACACTTAGAGGGACAAGGTGTATACCAAATACCATTCAAAAATTGCGAGAGATCTTATATCGGAAATTCTGGAGAAATATACGTCAACGCGTCCGCGAACACGAATTTGCAATAGAAAAACAAGAAGATAACACATCCCTAACGAAGCACGCCAAGGAAACAAGATACACTTTCGATTTCAAAAACACAAAACTCTTGGCACGAACCAACTATGAGAAAGTCAGACAGTACAGAGAAGCCATTGAGATATACCGGGAACGAGGGTGAGCGGTCAACGACAGAAACGAATAAAAAAACTAGCGACAACTTGGAAATTCCTAACTGACAGTTCACAAATTAACAAACAGCATATGGTCGGGACACACCCACCCCCACGGCAGAAATCACAAGGGAAGTTAGATACAAAATGCGCAGCATAGTTAAATCAACATCAGTACGCCTTGAAAATGTTCCGGGATTACGGAACGAAACGTCGGCAAAATAAACATCACATACAGGGATGTACCCAAAAACCTGCTACAACAAATATTCACCGTGAAAGCCTTCGCACGAGCACACACACACACACACACACACATAAATATATTGCAAAGATACATATTTGTATATTCGGCCAGGGTAATTTATTTCTATATATAAAATAAATACAAACATCTGTAAATAGTTTTAAATGGTGCATACGGGGACGGACAAGAACTGGACTGTTCGTAACCGGTTTTTAAACACCAGTTTTGAACAATTACAGGTGTACATTAGAAGACGTTTATAGACGCAAAATGAGTTAAAGTTATACAACATTAACTAAACTAAAAAACTAATTAATTACTTAGTCATTTAATGAGTAAACGAGTGAAGAATTATAAATCATATACAACTACTGGTTTACAAGTGAACGCAGTTATTAGTGCAAAAACGGACTCAATATCATTTGTTACTAAATCGATACTTATACAAAAGCAGGTAAAAACTGAAAAATTATTTTATAAAAGTAGACAGTAAATAAGCAGATATATAATATAAATAAATGAAATGTGAATACATAATTGTATATACTGTAAATACAAAAATTTAAATAATTATGCATTGCTCTGTCAGTTGAATATTCGTTTTGTATTAATTTTGTTTTTAATTTAAGTTGATGTACAATAATTAATGTTTATTGACTGGAGTAAATATTATGTTAATTAAATACTACAAGTAAACTTTTCATTTTGTGTAATTCATATTAAAATAGTATTTTATATATGATTTGTTATATTTAAATTAAATATTTAATGCCAGTTTAATTTTAAGTACGTGAAAAATTTTATTAACATACTACTACTGGAAAAAATTTATTTCTCTAAAACGCTGTCATAACTTAAATCTTTAGTCTACTGGACTCAAGAAAAGCGTCACAATGATAATTTTAGTGTCTTGTGTTGATGATAATGTTTCTGCTGACGAGAGGTTCCCGGGATATGCTGTTGTGTGGTCTTGGTATACCTTTTGGTTCTTAACCTGTCTCAACATATGCAACCTGGGACAAGGCAGCAAGCCATCTTCCTTGCCTTTGAGGCGATCTGGTTGTCACTGAACCTCTATGATTCTTTATTCAGATATGTCAGTGACGGTGTCTAGGTATGGTGTTCTTGAATTCGATATTTTGAATTAAAGTGTTTTAGTGTTGTGACAGAGGTAAAGTGTTGTCTTCCCTCGTCACAAGTTTCATAGAGCTTTCCCTTCCATGAAACTTTTGATCAACATCAATGCTTTTCTAATTACTCCCTTGCCTCTATGTAGCATATATTTATTAATATTTTCCTCTCTCCAAAACTTCTTATTTGCAAATACTGTGTTTTTTACACATTTACGTGACATTTACACACATACACTATTACATAAAGGCATGCATAAGCCTATATATTGTAACAAATCCGGTTTATTGATCAATTAAAGATGAAAAATTTTTGTTTAATTTTAATTTATTGAGAATTTTTTATTTCTTTATTATTTATTAATTATTTATTAGTTTATGAGTTATTGTATTAATCCTAGTTGTTATGTTAATTCCTTTCTTAGAGTAGTTATTTTGGTTAGTGATGAATAGTTTGTTTAAAAACGTCAAATAGATTATGTTATTTGAATAATCGATTTATAGTATTTGTAGATTCGGTGTCTTTACTCCTTTCCGATGTCGTTCTCTTTCTCCTTGACGTCCAGGTTTCAATTAATATCTGAAATTCTTTTAATTATATACTTTATAAAGAAATAAAATTCAAATATGGAATACTTAATTTAATTTATTGATCTTATTGCGATTAGTTGACTTTGAGTCGAAATAATTATTCCCGGCTCGAACTCTTATCTCAGGTCGATTTGAATCGAGTAATTTTTCTTTTTTTTAATTTAATAACATTTTAACATTAATAGGGTTCTTTTTACTGTTATCAGAAGTCAGAAAAGAGCAATGCTGAAAAGTACAATACTTACAACTAAACGTTCTTACTTAATAATATAGAAATAATATTTATCATAAAAAATGTTAGTAAAATGGAAATGTTCGAACCACAGGCTACGCATGGGCTGACGTCATCACACTGATTTGAGTCGTCTCAACATATTATCTCATCAAAATGGCCGATTCCTTCACCTCGGATTTATACAAAGATCTTCTCAACGATTTTCCTCCAAATCAATGTTTATTATTTAAGTGTCCCTCATCCGAGTAGTAGTTATTAATTTTCTTCGTTGTAGTGTGATTATTCAGTGTTCGTAATCCGTTTTTCGGTTCGGTAAAAGGTGTTGGTTAAAAGTTTCTTCGTTTCAAATAGTTCATCCACAATGTCGGAAGGATTTTCACAGGGGAATTTTCTCTATGAGTGCCTTGACCGTTTCTATATCTGTTTTATAATTGCAATCTTCATAAAAGTAAGGGTTTGGTTTGAGTTAGTTAATTTTTGTATGCACAACTCATATTTTAGATTTTCTTTCTTAGGCTTAGTTCTTGTAAAAACTTTTTATCTTTTCCGCTATAACATTCTGATTCGTTCCCTTTGACGTTTAACAATCAACTCCCAGTTTTTTTTTCATCATTCAAAAGGTCCCGGTTGATTTCTTAATAAATTTACATTGTTTTCAGTCAGCTGACCCTTAAGTCTCAAGTTTGATTTTGTTCAAAATAATTGAATTTTACATTATATTACAAATCACATTTTGATTATTATCTATTCTTATTAAATTCTAATTACATAATCAATTTCCTTATTTAATTCTGCATAATTTAATACCATACATGATACATTTTAGTGTAGTTTTAACTCAAAACTCATATTTACATAATACTTGCTTGTAGGCCTTTACCTCCTTTACTTCATTTCAAATTAAATGGTTTACAGTATATGTTAGATCTCAATTATCATTAAACAAGATCATTGATTGAAATAATATGATTTGGTTTCTTCAATTCTCAGTAATTTGATGACTTACTTAGCTAATTTGAACCCTACCTTCAATTTAGACTTTTCTCTAGGTCCCAGTGTTAGTACCCTTGCCTTTTTCTAATAATATCCTATGCATTCCTTAATTACTTTCACAAAGTGTTGTTACATTTAAAATAAATTGTTAGCGTGTTAAATTAAACATTTTCCATTCATTTAATTAGCTTCATTAACTTATTTACTATTAATTTATAATGTTGGTGAAGTTTACAATTTGGCCTATGTATTGGTGTTAGTTCTATCACTAAGTTTACAATTATTTCAGATTGCTATTACCCTTTCTGACGTACAATTCCAATAAAATCCTAACAACTAAATTGCCCTTACTTAACTACAACATAGTCTATGATTAACTAACATTATTTAAATATAACAAAGGTATTCTCTTAAACTAAATTTAATCCCAAGCATTCAATGCTATGGGTTCAATGAACCTCTAATACAACAAAACAAATCTGTCTTCATCTAAACAGTTTATTAAAATTAACATTTATTCAGTCTATTTATGTTTTTGTTTATTGATTTAGGGATTTGCCCTGGTTCCCCTCACTATTCACTGTATTCCCTAATTATCTCTAATAATTTTGTATAGTCTTGGGGAATAAGGAACATCACTTAATTTGCATTATTAATTGTTTATCAACTGCACATCCAAGTTGAATTATGTATTGTATATAAAAAAATAACTCAATTTCTTGTTCATCATTGATGGGTATTATGCTGTTTGCTTATTAGTAGTCACTTTTCACAATAAAATAAGTTACACTTGTCCACCTTTAGTAATATAATCTTATGACATAATTGCTTTTATCTTTTGTCTTGAGGTCGTCTTATATCTAACATCTTTACTTAAACTTAAGTTACATCGTTTTTATTTTATGGTATTGTACCTTTCTCATTTTACCTTTTTGGGGTTTTATGTTTACATTTAGAGTTATAATTAAATTTTATTTAGTTCTTTTGTCATGTTCTTATGGGTTTCACCGTTCATTCCTATGGACTCTTTTAAATAATTTTGGTAATTCGTACTTACGGCCCTTTATAATGTGGTATTGTTTTTCATTATTTATTTTTCGATTAAGTGGGTTTGTTTATCCATGGTTTTTCCTTACCTGCTCCTATTCTATCTGGGTATATCTACACTATAAGTAGGACTACAATCATCTTCCTATTATCCTATTATTTATTAGAGATTGTATGTTTGGTTTTAATGAATTTGATTTCTTTGGATCTAGAATTTCAGTTTACTGTTGTTATTTAGTAATTATTATAGTAATTATTCTTTATGCCAGTTTGTTTTTAATTTATATTTGCTTGTTCTTGAATTATAATAAGGTAGATTTTCTGTCATGCTACAATATATATAGGCTATATAATATGAGTTTCCTTCATAAGTGTCATGCGGTATCTGTGAACAAAAATGAATAATTTGCGCCACATTCCATTATAGTAAAGGGGCTATGGTAGAAAATGTAGTCGGAAACGGCAGTTTGTGATAAAATCATGAAACTTGGTACGTTTGTAGACAATGTGAAAATAAAAATTTTAGGAGGGGGAGACATCCCAAAATTACGTCATAATCCAAGATTGCGGACATTTTTCAAAATGGCGGTTATATTTTTTTAATTTACAAATATGACTTACTGGGTCATTCTAGTAGTCTTTAATTATATTTTTTAGGATGAGAAGGTTATTAAAACCACTTAAAAAAGTTTAATTAAAAAAAACCTAAAAAAACAGTTTTTCCAAAAAAAATTTGAATTTCTGAAAATGTTTAAAATATCCTATTTGGCCCGTTTGAGGCCCGTTTAATTATGTTTTTTAAGGCAATAAATTCAAGAAAACCATTTAAAGTACTGTAATTAAAAAAAAATTTAGAAAGGTTAAAATTTTATAAAACAAATTCAGTTTTCAAATTCAAATATGTTAATTTAATTTTATAATATATTAATTTATTATTTAATTTTCTAATATAGTAATAATTTATATATATATATATACAGTTTAAGAAATACAGTTTTCAAATTCAAATATGTTCATTTAACTTAATTTAATTTTGTTTTTGTTTCAGATTAAAAACTTAGATTTGAAATGGCCAATACCTCAAGAAAATTGTTTTTTGCTAAAGACATTGAAACGCATATTGACATTACTATATGTGTTTTCTGTCAAGCATCCACTACAGAGAAGTTATTGTGCCCTGCATCAAATGCAAATGTGTTCGAAAGATACCGTGGTTATGAAACAATGTCAGAAAACCTATCAAGACTGCAAAATTTGGGTGAATTGTCAAATGTTGTAAACGTAAATAAATTTAAATCCGGGAATTTATCTATATCAGAAACATTTATTGAAAAAAGTGCAAAGTGGCATAAATATTGTAGTTTGAAGTATAACAGTACACAAGTTAGAAGAGCAGAAGACAGAAAAAGGAAGGAAATATCTGAGAAACACCTAAGTGAAGATAATGCAGAAGATACTCCAGTTAGACAGAAGAGGAAGAAATCTACTTCATTCTTACCAGAGTTGTGTTTCTTTTGTGACAAATCTTCTGAAAACGGACAAGAATTACAACAAATTTTAACAAAGTCAGTGGATAGGAAAATAGGAGATTGTGTATCAACAAAAGGAGATAGTATGTTGACCGCTAAGTTGGCTCAAGGTGACATGGTAGCTCGAGAATGCAAGTACCACCGCCTCTGCCTTGTGAAACTTTACAACTCCTGCAGGATCATGAATGATTCTTGTGAAGACAATATTTACTCTGTAGTTCAAGGAATTGCCTTATCACAAGTAATTTCTTCCATACAGGATGTACGAATCAAGGGAGGAAGTAAGTACCCAGTTTTCAGAATGCCTGTTCTACTTGAATATTATACTAAACGAATAAAAGAATTATGCTGCTTACATAATTTATCAGTTGACAATATATCTGCTAATGATGTTCACCGTACCAGGCTGAGAGAAAAGATATTGTTACACTTTGGAGACATGCGTTCAGAGAAATCTGGCCGGGATTATGTTCTTGTCGGTGAAGGTGCTGTGGTGAATCAATACGAGTCCCCTGTGGTAACAGTTTTGAAAATGCTGTAGCTAGTGACATGGTAGCAAAGTCCATTCGAAGACGTATTTCAAAGTCAGCAGTCATATTCAACGGCGAAATTGAAGAATCATGTCAGCAAGAGGCTATTGACCCTCTCCTATTATCGTTTATAAATAACTTGTTGTATGGTACTTAAAAAATAGATGGCCCTCCTTCTCAACCATTGCTTACAATCTGTCAGTTGATAGTATTTAACATGCATACAGCAAACAAAGTAAAAAAGCAAACTATCAAACATCAAGTAGACCAGGAACCACCACTACCAGTTTACTTAGCAATGAAAATTCACGCACAGACTAGGAAAAAAGGACTTGTAGACATGATGCATAGTTTGGGTCTCTGCGTTTATTACCTTAGGCTTTTGAGAATTTCAACTGGACTATGTAAGGTATCGGTCAAACGAATTGAGAAACATAAGGTTACGTTTCCTCCACATTTCAGGACTGGTCTTTTTACAACGGCAGCCTACGACAACCTAGATTATAACCCTAGTAGCACAAGCCAAGCAGTGAGTCATTCCATGGAACAAGCATTTCACTGTTTCAGCATATGTTATCAGAACAGCAAGGCTAAAAAATCCCAAGTATAATTCCAGAAATATAATCTTCCAAAAGTCTTCCTCAGTTACCACGTCAAATATCATTTGTCAATCCTACATATTTATCTACCCGTGAAGGAACCATCATTACCTAACTCTGATTTTCTTAAGAAGCCGATTATGCTTCCTGAACAGACTGTGTTAACAAATGAATTCTTGAAGGAACTGAAATGGCTTGATAACTTTGTATGCAGGGATTCTCCAAGCAAGATGTCCTGGTCAGCATTTCATGCATCTTCCGAAAGCAGTGACGTCCATGTATCGTTGGTAGGGCTCCCTTCCATTGTTTTATGAAAACTCAAAAAGTGGGGCAATGATGACACATGGCATGGACATAATACACCAGAGTACAAATTTCCTAAATCCAGGCCAAAGTACTGTTATTGCTATGGATCAGCCATTGTATGCACTGGCTAAAACTATTCAGTGGGTCTGGCCAAACAAATATGGCGAAGATAAAATGTTCATAATGTTTGGATCGCTCCACCTTGAACAAGACATACTTAGAGTTCTTGGAAAGTTCCTAGACGGTAGTGGATGGACTCACATGTTGAATACTGCCGGAGTCGCAAACTCGGGAAGAGCAGAGTCATTTATAAAAGTGTCAAACATTGCTACAACAAGATTGATGCACCAGATAACTGCTGTCGCACTTTGCCAACTCATGTACAATAAAGATGCACATCCAATTGAGGAAAACGCTGTTGACAGGAAAGTATTTAGTGCTTGGCAATTTGAGAAAGAAAGCACTGTTCCAATGTTCAAGTACTGGAGTACTGTATTAAGGCTAGAGCTTTTGATGTTGATGTTTATTAGATCACAACGCTCAGCAAACTTCAATATGTTCACTGAAACTTTAAAGGGGCATATTACATGTTTTTTTTTTATTTGATAACTACAACTACGCTCTATGGTTACTAGTTTTCGTAAAGGATCTTTTTTTTCTGCCCACAAACCTCCCGGACGTTTGTACAAAGCTTTCGAGGAAAGTATGTTTGTTGTACAAAAAACAGGGAACGTGTTTTCTGCAATTGACCTGGACCATCCCACGAGCAGAACAACGGCTTGGTCAAAGGAGACGGTGCTATTGGTTTACTTACAGATCCAGCAGCGTTACGGAGATGGATGTTGGCTGGGCCTGAAATTGCCGATTTGACGACTCAATTTGAAGGCGTTATAAATGACTGTACAAAAGGAATGTTGCATATGCACCATGAGGAAACTCCAAGTTTCCAAACCATGTTTTCAAGAAATATAGCTGCGCTAAAGAGTCAAATAGGTGAGCATGGAAATCCGTTTTAGAAACTTCAAAGGAATTATTCTCATTGGAGACGAATATAGCAGTTGACGAAGAATATGTGGAGCAATTGATGAAGATTGAAGAAGTTGGAAAAGAGCAATATAACAAATTTATTGAGGAAAGAGTTCTCACACAAAGTGTTACCTTGTACTCACGAATACAAAAGTATAACTTTTTAGTATTTCACTCACCCAAAAAAATCAAGAAGTCTGCTCTTTCACTAAAAACATTGAAATCTGATGTGGACTTGTTCTCAAAGCTCTTCATTATCTGCAATACCAGAGACTTAAACCTGGATAAATTTTTCTCTTATGAAAATCAACCTCATCCTCCATCGATTTCTACAAATGGAGCCCTTCGAACTGGAAAAAAGTCTAGTCTTCTACAGTGCTTAATAGATGAGTTACGTGATAGTACCATTGTCGATGAAGATGAGTTCAGAGAAGCCAGAAACGAGTTGAGTATTAATAATGAGAATGAACATGGGCCCAGTTGACTGAAGATTATGTAATAGAGATATGCTGTGACGCCATTGTCTATGATGGGCCTGCCGTTGTTCATATAAGGCAGCCTATTGCAGAAAAAGCCTTTGGAGACTACTTAAATTCTTTTCAGGAATTTATTGTTTCTGACAGTAAGAGACTAAAAGTAAAAAGAATTGACCTTATTTGGGATACTTACATAAAGGAATGTACAAAGGCTTATGCAAGACACATGAGAGGAACAGGGGAGAGGCGTCATGTTAGACAAAATGGCTTGCTTCCTAAGAACTGGCTAAGTTTCCTCAAGAACGCAGATAACAAGACAGAACTGTTTTCAATGACTGCATAAGCTATAACATCTTGTCCTGCTTTTAATGATGTTACAGTGATCTCTACGAAAGATACAGACGTTCTTTCAAACAACAATAATCTGAACAAGACAGCTCTAGCACCATCAAACCATGAGGAAGCTGATTCTAGGATATTCGTACATGTTTCGGATGCTGTAGAAAGAGGACACAAGAGTATATGCATAAGAACTGTTGACAATGACGTTGTAATTTTAGGCGTATTATTCATGAGCTAAATAAAAAAGGACTAACAAATATGTGGATTGAATTTAGTGTTGGAAAACACTTTTGTGTTTTACCAGTACATGACTTGGCGCACAAACTTGGTGAACGAAAATCGGTTGTACTAAGAGGATTCCATTCATTTTCAGGATGTGACACAACGTCTTTCTTTTCAGGTCGTGGTAAAGTAACGATGTGGAAAACATGGAAAGACTACCCTGATGTAACTAGTGCATTTACATTCTTATCTCAACCCCAGAAGAGCATTCATGATGAAATACTTCAAGTTCTTTAGCGGTTCATTATTCTTTGCTACTCATCTTCAAGTGACTTGCAGTCAGTAAATGAAGCAAGAAAAGCCATTTTCACCACTAGACAGAGAGCAATGCTGAACTTACCACCCACTGCTGAAGACCTGAACCAACATATTTTAAGAAATACTTATCAAAGTGGACATAAGTGGGGTAATTTGTCTAATAACATTACCTTACCTTCAATATACGATTGGGGTTGGACAGTAATTGACGATAAGCATGTCCCTTTTTGGTCCAGCCTACCAGACGTTTCACGTGCTTTAAGTGAGTTTGTCGAGTGCCAATGCAAGAAAAACTGCATTCAAAAAACTTGTGGGTGCTACAAAAATGAACTTATCTGAACACCAATGTGTAAACACTGCAATGGAAAATGTGATGTGTCTGCGTAAAACATTGTTTTAGCCAAAAACGTTCAATAAGTTTTATTAATAACAATAATATCATTAATTCAGGTTCTTGTAATAGATTAGTTGCAGCTTTGTTAATAGTTAGTAGGTTTTCTGTAATAATATTAATAATAATAATAATAATAACTGTAATAATAATAACATATAATAATAATAAGTATAATAGCAGTAACTATAATTGTTAGCAGAATTAACATTACAATAAAGCTCTTAATTTTTGTACTTATCAATTCTTATTTCATTTTACACCCTTTAAAACTTCAAAATAGACGTCTCAAACGGCCCAGCAGGATAAGTTAAAAAATTTTAAAAAAGTTATAAGAGTGTTTTTAATACGTTTTGGTGTTGTATAATAATTAATTAGATTCTTGATCGTTTTATTCAATGCCTTGTGGCAACATAACACTTTGGGCGTTATTTTTTAAATTTCACAAAAATAATGTATTTTCTTTTAGAAAATTTTAAGTTTACTTATTACTTTTTTTACTTACAGTACTTTAAATGGTTTTCTTGAATTTATCGCCTTAAAAAACATAATGAAACATACCTCAAACGGTCCAAATAGGGTATTTTAAACATTTCGAAAATTCAAATTTTGTTTTGAAAATTTATGTTTTTTGGGGTTGTTTTTTAAATAGACTTTTTTGAATGGTTTTAATGGACATCTCACCCTCAAAAACATAATTAAAGACTATTAGAACGACCTAGTAAGTCATATTTCTATATAAAATAAAATATAACCGCCATTTTTAAAAGTGTCCGCCATCTTGGATTGTGACGTGATTTTGGAATGTCTCCCCCTCCTAAAATGTTTATTTATACATTGTCTACAAACGTGCGAAGTTTCATGTTTTTATCACAAAATGCTGTTTGTTAGCCCCCCCCCCCCCCCTACAATTACTAGTGTAGTCGAGTTTAATATTTCAGGAAAAGTTTATTTTATATTTTGTATAGATAATTACTAACTTCAAAAGACTGCATGACATCGGAGTTACCTTTGTGTGGTTACAGCTGTATTGCCTGATAATTATTATGTTTGTAGCTAGAGACTTTCTTTTTTGTACTTGTCTTCTGCATCACCTAGGCTGTGCTTTTGTAGCGTCCTAATATTTTCTAATGCAAATAAGTTCCCTGTTATGTTATTCCTTATTACTCCAGTCTAAAAATAACTTAAATCTCTGATGTTTTAAGATTATTTGGTTTTTAACAGTATTACAATTAGCTACAATATATACAGTTTAATCATAATTACTATAAACGATATACAGATTTATACCGTTTCCTTCAATAAGTAATTTTTAAATCCAGCATTAAAATTTGTTATAAATACACTATAGTTTTACGCTGTAGGCCTATTAGACGTTCTTAAAGAGTTATAGAACGTCCTGCAGACGCAGTTTTTCTGGAGACAAAAAACCAAATGCTCTTAATTGTAAATTCGAAAATTAAGTGAATATATTTTAACTCAAAATGAATTAAAACATCTGAAACCTATTACGTGCATCACAATCTTCTAAAATAACATAGCATAATGGTTTGTGCTTTTCATATCTTCGATTGTAATAGTTTTGTTCAGTTCAAACCGCAGCTTACTATAAACTATAAAACGTTATTGGAGAAGAGACCCTATTGTGTAACAGAGGCTTACGGCACTATCTAAAATCTTCTCAAAATGTTAAACGTTGTCTAATATTTGTGCTGTATTTATATTCTTGAAGCCATACTTGTAAAACTTCTTCTTTAAAACCACTATTTTAATCTGGTTGGAAATTATATAGAAAATTAAGTAATTTTGAAACTAGTAATTACGATAGGGTCCCCGTGAGTCGCATCTATAGTTTAAAATTTATGGAAATGTCTGGCATACGTTAGGCTATGAGATTACATAGGTTTGATAAATCAGCCTTTTTTAGCGTTTCATACATATTAGTTGTTAGACTAGTAGTGTATCTAATTTGTTTTCAAGGAATTTAATTAATTGAAATAAGCCAGTCACACTTCGTCGTTTGGAAATGACGTCGACTATCTTAACTGTGTGATCTATGACGAAATAATTGAAATTTGGCAAACCATTAGTAACTTTGTATTTTAACACATTGGAAATTCACAAACTAGGTTTTTTTATTGTATTTCGCGTAAACATTTTGATTAATTTTCTTGTGAGAAACAGCGATCCGTCTGTGCACCTCTTTTAAGTGAGGTCATTATGGTTCTTAAAAGTTTAAGTTTAAGAGCTTAAAGGCTGGAAACATGATTTATGCACAAGATTGAGTGCAAAAGTTCGACTGTACAGCAGATTCTGTTCATTTATGCTGCAATTCTTCGGAGTTCAGTTTTGCCATGAAAACTACTGCTTGAAACTCCTATTCAGGCCAAACAATGGGATGTCTTGAAAACCGCGATGGTTCGAACAAAACCGCTAGTAACAAATGATTGATACAAAGAACGAGGCCGTTAATTTTCGTCGTGATGTAACAAACGTCCTTGCGGCCTGTTTCCCCAGTATAGGTCTGCTTCCATTGTCGAGGTTTTTCTCTTCTCAGTGATGATGAACAACGAGCAAAGACCGAACGCGCTGAATACATGACTATAGCAAAACCCCGCACATATTCAGACACATGTTTCCGTGAATTTTCTGATTTAGTCGCTCTTTGCAGAAGCCAACTAAACAAAACACCTGAAAACAGCATAAATTTAATTAAAAACTGCAGCGAAATATAAATATTTTATTTCGTAAAAATTATTTTAGCCCCACAATTCTTCCTATTGGTTTGTAACAATTACACTGATCTAAAAAAATTAACTTTTTTGTTTATCAAAAATAAAATTACCTATTCCAAATAAATTTCGCGTTAAAAATGCAAAAATAATTGCAGGATAGCTGTAACACGTATAGTTTTTATTTTGTTATGAATAACATTGCCCATTGTCATGAAAATTTTCAACAAATATAATCAGAATATTTATTTTATTTTTTATTATATTGCAAAATTTATTACTAAATTGTTACTTGTTACAAAATAACATTTTGTTCGAATGCTTATGTTACTTTATATGAAAATAAAATAAAAAAATAGTAACATACTCAAATACGATATCCTTTCTTAGTTTTTCTTTTCATGTGGAATCAGATCTTCTTTTTCACAAATCAGTAACTGGTGGGACCCAGCCACATTGGTATCGGGTCTCCATGGTCATATTGTCCTGATAGAATCTCTCTCCTTGTCCATTGCTAAGCAATATGCAAGTGTAGAAAATATATTTTTAGGGACATTCTTCATCGCGTGAATTGGTACGGCTTAAGAAGCCCTTCTAGTAGGGTTTTGCATTTTCTTCCTTTTGTTGTCTAAAAATCTATTTAATACTTTTACAAACGATTTCCATGATCTTAATTCCTTTTGGTTGAGATTTCTTCAAAAGCTTTTCGTGAATCACACACAATCAATTTGATATGAAGCATCAGATAACATTTCGTTAGTGCAAAGCAGGTATTAGTGAAAGTTGACTAGTAACGTTGATATTATGTTTCTGATTTTGTACTCGTAATCGTAATTGACGTTTTACACGAGAGGTTTTTGCTAACCTTACAACACATTATTATACAGGAAGGAAGGAGAAACTCACAGTGACTCTTTCAGGTTACATTATTTATTTCCAACACGTGTTACGAAAACCCTAGGAACGCTTGGGTAATTTCATTACCGGCTATATGTTGCTTCCGTTCCTTTGCAATCTGCTCCGCGTATGTAATACGGTTTCCTCCCGTCAGTATTCACAAAAATAAATTATTATGCTTACTTCATCATTAGCATTACTGTCGACACTACCACCACCAGCATCATCATCATCTGGTGATTTTTAGTCCACAATTATAAAAAAATAGAAATAGTCCTTTACTTGTAAGAATATTGTTTATTAATGTCTATTAACGTTTTATTGTTTATAGCCAGGGTGACTACGGTATTTAAATTAATATTTACCTACCTTTAATGGTCAAATTACGTCATCCCAAGAAGTATGTACATATCGTGTTTATATAAATACAAAATTAAAACAAGGCAAGATATGAATGGTTTGTTACAATCCTATTAAATAGTACCTACTCATCTACCTTCTTGCATAACTGTTACACACTTCTGAAAAATAGGCTCAACGTAGACCGTTAAAGTTTACCATGGTGTAAAAAGCTATATTTACATTATTATATACATTACCGAAGTTAATTTTCCGTACTTCTTTTCGGGTAGTAACCGTCGAAATATAAAACTTGTTATTGCTTCTCCCGCTAGCTACAAATTGGCTGATGTCATGCCGGGTCTGGTGGCCTGCTGGGTAAGTTCCATACCGCATTCCAAACGGTATCGGCTGATTGTAGGGCGAGTGCTAGACCGTTCCACCACTGCTGGGTTTCTGCGGAAACGTGCTCTGACGTCTTAGTGTGGGTGGCCGTAACGGAATTCCCTTCCGAAAAAGGTAGCATCACTGAGCCGTCCATGTCACTTTCTGTGGCACTGGCTTAAATGTTGTGGAGGGCAAGCTTAGCGTAATAGGGACGTCACGACCAGTCGGTGGCCTAACTGCCCCATGTTACCATAATGAAGGTCACAGTAGTTATCCAGCGTTTGAAAGTAATGATGACTCGATGGATGGCGTTAACTTCTACATGGATGCCGTAGCGAAACTTTTTTTGACGAGGAACTGCCAAAGTAAAGCATCACCGAATGCCTGATTTAAAAACTAATTGTAATGTAGATAATAAGATGTAATTGTAATTATAGGGTACATATATGAATATGTAAATAAAATTTGAACAACAGTCAAATTTTATTTAAACCCACCTGGGGAGTATATGCAAAAATTCATATATTTGCATATTTGCCCAGGGCGGTATGTTTGTAAATAGTTAGCGCAGAAAAATATATGGTGAACAATTTTTAACGATATTATGCAGGCTAAGAATTGTCAGAAAGCGTACACCTGCCCCGCGAGTGAATACAGCGCTTATGTGTTTGTGTGTGTGAACGCAAGCTACGACAGGAAAGAGTCTACGATGGGATGATGCGTACGAATTATTGGATTGTCAGTAATCAGGTTTTACCCGATAAAAATAAGCTAATTAATACGTTTTAAACCTGTGAACAAACAAACTTAACCTAACCTAACTTACCCCAATTGTAAAGACACCATTATATTAAGGAATTTTTAACGAATATGGTGATATAAAAATTATTGCAGAAAGTGTAATAATAAAGACGCTAAGTAATTTAATGTTAATTACTAGTGTAATTAAATAGTAATTAATAAGTGTGTTATATGTGAGTGACCAGAACAAAATTACGCAAACGATGATATCGCTTGTGCTACGAGTATATTTACGAAATCGCGAAAATGAACCAACAAGTGATTTGTAATTAAAAGGACACTTTGCACGAAGTGAGAATATCTAACAGGTCGAAAACAGTACTGGACTTGTCAGATTGCCGTCCAGTGTAAATACCACCGGCAATTTTGGGGCGGTCTCAGACTCAAGATATCTTCACACAACGTCACGCTGCTGGTCTGCCGATCGAACACCTTTACCACACACACCAAGTTTTATGGAGGAACTCTGGACCATCACAAACAACAAACCGTAGAGGCAGAGAACACAGCATCAGAAAAATCATCATCATGATGAAATTCTCAGGATTCAGGACAAACACACGCGCGTGCGCGCGCGCGCAACGGTAACGTCGGGAGTACGCAGGTGATGAATAAACAATTATACGTTTTGGTTGTGAAAAGAACTCTTAAAAAAAGAAACTTATACAACATGAACAGTAAAGACTTAAAGTTGTAAATATAATCATTGTACATAACTTTAAATAGTAGTTAAAGATAATAATTTAATTTAATAAGACAATTTAGAAAATACTAATCTTCTGTTATATGTTAAAATTTGTGTGTGTCAGTAGAAATAAATAATAGGTTGTAAGTAAATGTTATTTTTTTATTTTTTTGTTTATAAGAACCATTAGTTTTATTCTTGAGATTTAATATTATTTTTGTTTGTAAATGAGTTGCTATTATTATTTAAAATTTCAAAGTGAGACACACTGAAATAAATAGTGTTTAGATAATTTGTTTAACATGTCTGTTTAACTAGTAAGATTATATGGTTGTTTATTTTTATATGTCATGAACAGCATAGAAGGTTACATTGTATTTTTTGTAAACTTATAAAAGAGAATATTTTTTTTATTTTTATAATTCGAAATTTTAATATTTTCATATTTTTGATTAATATTAATAAATCATAGAATGATTATTCTGAAACGGTTTTAATTAATTATTTCATGTCATCAACATCTCACTCCTCTTTGAAAATTATTTTGTTATTGTGCAAATACATATACTTGACGCGATGAGAATAAAAGAATTCTGCGACCTGGCCGGTGTAATACACTTCATAGTTACGTTGAGTACATGGTAATGTATTTGTGTAATTTTGTATAATACTTGTTACGTTGCAATATATATATTTACATGTCCTAGTTAGTCCCAAAGTAGTGTAAGCATTACATTTCTGGCCGAGGATTGATTCTTGCATTTCTTTTTTACTTGAGATTCGTAGTGTTTCCATTTCGTACTCTGCTATTTGCTTTCAGGCTCAAAGTGGTGGATCTCTAGTGACATTTCGCTTCAAAAAACCTTCATCTTCATTACCATAGCGGTCCAGGAAACGTAGAAATATATCTACACGATTGCGTTTATGCTTTTTTGGGACGCATTTAGCTCAGACTTTACAAAGCCTATTATGGATAATTTCATGTACGGAACCACGACTAATATGCAGATTTTACGGCACTTCATGGGTAGTCTCTCTTTAAGTAAGCCATGGGATTAACTTGTTCAATAATGGCATCAGTTATGGAAGAGTTTGGGCGTCCTGATCGTTCCTCGTCCTTGATGCTTGTCCAATCATTTTTGAATTTTTTGATCTATCATATACAGTTCACTGTGGTAAAACACTATCCCCACATTGATTCGAAAGTCACCTACAGATTTCAGCTTTGGATACACCTTCAGATCACAAAAACCGGATTACTGCATTCTGCTCTTCGTTGGTACAAACTTTGAGAGGGGCAGCGTGTTTAACATGCAACAATCCACAGATGACTGACGCGACGGACGGTCTAACAGTCCACAAGCGGAGAAAATGGCACACCTGTCGGCGTACAAGAGCACTAAGTGGTACTGCTAACATACAGAGGATTATAACAAAATTGCAGATAGTTATTGACTTACCCTCGTATTCAAGATTATCGTTACATTCATATAATTTTAGGCATATTATATAAAATGTAATTTTGTCAGAAATAAAGAATTTGTGCGGGGAACTGAAGAAAGTTAAAGCAATTGCTGGTTTAGAATTAGACGATAACACATCAAGGGATCTGAATACAATAAAGCTCTGTTTACGGGACGCGGAGTGTATTCAGTTGAAGCGGACGTTTTTTTTTAATGACGCAAAGAAAAATACAGGTATAAAAGTAGCAACTCACCCTAGAATAAAATCAATTACACTTTGATCTTACGATCCCACACACAAACAATCGCCAATAGGAAGACACACACACACACACACACACACACACACATGCATACAAAGAAATACATATTAAATTTGGAATACTCAAATTTCCTAAAGGTAGAAGTCACAAGTTTCAATTTATAACCGTATGATACTACTGCTTTATAATTTTCTGACAAAGGACGACCAGTAAAACAATAGTACAGTTTCTTCTTCAGTGTTTCCAGCGTTTAGGGAAAAGAAATTTTTACCCGATATCCAGTTAAAGTTTGCCTGAAGAGTAGATATGCCACTTTTCCCGATACTTCATCTGGTGATAAAATCGGTTTAGAGGTTCTTCAATTATTAGTCGAGAGTTCGTGACCTTACTGGACTGTCTCAGAGAAAAGAGTCTAAAGGAGGAATAAGGAACTAATTAGATCTGGATTCCCAATTACTAATGATAACAGTGCACATCACTAAATTCTCATCATAACTTACGATAACAGTTCATTCATGAAATTATGAACAGTGTTGAAAGAAAAAACCTGAAACTTTATGTCTTCCAGGAAAAAGATACATCTGCATATGATACCCGAATAAAATACTACACTGTAACCAGACAGCTTAATAGTAGCTTCTGAGCTTCAGGATTACTTCTGCAGCGTAAATAGTCTTGCTAAAATTGGATAGACAAATAAGTTAATTATATAATTATGTAGTTATTGTTATTATCTAAATTACAATATTTGTGTAATTAGTATTAATGTTATTATTAAACTGTACCGTTTAAGGTTTGCACCTCAATCATGTAAGACAGTTTGGGAGGTTAAAACCACTCTTTGGCTTATGAGAGGATTAATTTTATTATAAACGTCATCTAAGCTTAGTATTAAATAATATTAACTTTTCTTTTATTAGAAATAATATATCTTTCTAATGTGATATTACTACACACGCACGCACACACACTCTCTCTCTCTCTCTCTCTCTCTCTCTCTCTCTCTCTCTCTCTCTCTCTCTCTCTCTCTCTCTCTCTCTCTCTCTCTCTCTCTCTCTCTCTCTCTCTCTCTCTCTCTCTCTCTATTTGAAAATACATATGAAAGAGAATATTGAAATTTGATATACCAGAGTATATTCTTAATGGATTATGCAACAATTAAGGGGAACTTTTCTAAAATTATTCCATCACTGTCAGATGAAATTATTCCATACAGTAAAAGAGAAAAAAAATGGAATAAACGATGGTGAAAGACGATGATGTTTTTGTGCATTTAATATGAACGCCCCCTTTCGTTTAAAATATATTCAATCCAGTGGCATATTAGTTTATGTCCTTAAAAAAATGATCACTAACAACAGTGAGGGACAACATGTATTTTGAATTGTAAATTTTCTTACACCCATCTGCTTAACTTTCTCTATATAAAGTAAGCAAATCAGCATTTACGAATATAGATCTTGCTGTGAAGAAACCTATGAAAATAATGTCAACTTACGCACGGAAACCACATACGTTTTGAGAACATTTTGTCTAACAAGGAATTCACGATGCAGGTTGATGTAAACTATATAACTGAAAACCCTAAAAGTGTAACTAAAGTGTAACTATCTAGAAATGAAAGTCAAACGTCAATTTCTGAAAAATTTTACATGACTGAATGGGAGAGAATTTAAAAAGCGCTTAGTTTGAACTTGAAAGATCAGACCAAGGAACATGAAAACTGTGAGAAGATTTCTGTGCTATAGAAAACATTTGCTAACATGCTTATAATAATACTTTTTACAAGCACTTATTATTTGCGTTATATTTATCATGTTAAAACGTTTGGACAGTTTGTATTTTCTCTTTATTCGTACGGTTTTACTTTCATCTATTATTTTTACAATAGATGACACCAAAAGTATAACCTGTAAAACATTGTAATATGATACAATTAATGAAATGTGAAGTCTTAAAAAACATATATTATTTAGTGTTCAATAATAATATAATAAAGAATAAAGTGAGTGATTGGTAAATGTATACACGTGGTTTAAACGAAAGTGTAGAATGACGTACACACTTTGACCTCTAACCTTGCACTTTTTGTACCTTTTCTAAGATTATGTATATGAAAACCTGGTCTAGCCGCATGTATAAGCAAAAAAATATGTAAGTCTTGATGTGTATATGCAAGTACAGTGGTTCCTGTCATAGACACTATGTATTCCTTCCATTCAATGCGTTTTCTGTTGGAGATATATTCTTTCTTTTCTTCTGCGTATCTCTAGTTTCTCGGTACGGATGACTTTAATGAAATTCAGAATTTTTATTCAAAATCAAATGTATTTTTATAGATGTCTTACGCATACTGTTTTCCATTATGTGCAATTTTTAATTATAAATTTTTATTGGGATCTGTGAAAAGTTTAATACTGTTATAGTAAGTGTAAACAAAACTTTTCTTTTATTATTTTGCCTTTTTATTCATACTTTTGCCTGTTTGGACGACACCATTCATAAATGCAAATACATATGCATACAGTACTGCCATTAATAAAACGCATTTTCTCTTCACCTCAAAGTGAGGTTATAAATATTTAACAACGAATATCAGCAATGGCGTAAACTGCACAAAACATCAGTAGGCACCAATAAAATCAGGCATTCTGGGTTGGTCGTAAATATTATGTTACCTTTGTACCGTGCCGTATTCCAAACTGTGACATATTTTTATGTCTGTTTTATTATAGGGGAAGAGATAGCTATGTTTAGAGATGAACTATAACACTAAATAATAATATTTTTATGTAGTGGAGAAAATTTATAACTAATTAATTTTTAATAAAGACATGTGGAAGTACCTGATTAGGAAAAAGATAGGTAGAAAATGTGTGAAAACACTTGCATTTATTAAATCAAATTTCACTTTCACTTTCCTTTGTACTATTGAGCTGCTGGATTTGGAATAAAGAATAAGAAAGGAGGGTAATAAAAAGTAAAGCAAAGCAATAAAGGAAACGAGAGGTGGAAGGTGAAGGCAAAATACGTAGGGAAAGAAATTATATATATATAATTTTGACTTGTGACATCACATGTTGAAGTTATTTATGACCCATACGTAAATCTGTAAATAGTTTGTATTGACTGTTAATATAGTGGTTTTCGAGGGTAATATAATTTTATACTTTGTCATAAAATGTTATATTCTAACGTTTATAATATTTGTAAAACTACGTTCAGTTAGGTTAGACGAAATACCGGTGAACACTCACCAAATCCGCCGACAATTAAAAAAACTTATCATGAATACAAAAGACTAATGCGGTAAGTACAGTTGTGAGAACCTCAAAATATTTTTATGATTACTTGGTCGACAATGATGGTACAAGTCGTAAGCTACCATGTAGACTATAAGCTGTAGATGTAGATGTAGTGTACTAAGCTGCTGTTTAGTAACCTAGATTCTATTGAGATAAGAATTTCATATTAATTTAAAGCTAGTTCATATATCTCTGTATCGTAAAAAATATTTGTTGTAAAATTAGAATATTTTAAAAACCTATGCAGAGTTTAGCTAACATTATCTAATTTAATTTCTCTGACAGTACACACACATTTGTTGATTCAAGAAAATTATATTTCTGGCCTCAAGTGAAAGAACGCCGTGGTCAGTTCTTGTATTTTTTTGTGTACTTATGTATTAGACTTCCTCTTATCGTTTACAAGACTTAATTGCCTTATGACTTGTAGGCTGTTCACCTTATCGATGCTCAACGATACGTAATAATCTACTGACACGGAATAATGACTGCAATAATCAGAGTAGCAGCGGCGTAACGTACGTAGTATATAAAACTGAGACGCTGTATCAAGGAAATTTACGATTTTACAGACTTACTTCCTTCAACTTCAAGATCGGCCTTTTTTTTTTAAAAAACATGTAAGAACTGAGTAACCAAAATGTAAATCATAAAGTGATCCTAGATTGTAATAAATATTTATTATGTTCAGGTATTACACGAGTAAACAAGTTGCTGTTGCTTTGATGACCTGTGATGCCGGATGTAATAGCTACGCCAATGCTAAAGGCATAATTCATTAAACAAAAATTTTACACAATAACAAAAATATAAATAAAATTTAGACTATAAATTTCATTCAAAATTTGTTAACTTAACAAACATAAATTTTAAGGAAAATGAAATATCTCTTTTAGAAAATTCAATAAAAAACAACCACATAATAATAAACAAACATACAACTGTAAATTTAATCGTAGAAACTGGAAATTCTACAAATCATTTAGAAAAAATATACAAGACAAAATAAAAACAAAAGCAACTATAGAAACTACTAAATTAATTAATTAGTTTAACAACAAATCTAAAAAACATCAAAACAAAAAATATCAAAATGATAAAAATATTCAAAATAAATAAATGATAATTCAACTATAATCAAAGCTGACAAAAATAATGCATCTCTAATTATAGACAATAAAGTATTAGAAAATGACACATTAAATTTTTAAAATTCAAATAACTTTATAAAATTACAAAACTAAAATTAAAGATCCAACTAATAAATTTTCAAAAAATTGATATAATAAAAACAGCTTAAATATATTTATAATAGATAATAAATACAAACAAAAATGGACAATCCTTCCCCTCCTAATCTTAACACCCTAATTAACTTACCACAAAGTTTAAAAAACAATTAGACCATTAGTACATTCTAAAACTGCACCAAATTTTAAAGTTCGAAATTTGTTTCAAAACGTTTAAAATAATAACTAAACTTACAATATACATACAATTTAAAAACCAGCCATCATCTTACTCAAATTCTTGATAAAATTAAAATTAAAAAAATTACAATATTATTTTCTTCCGATATAACAAATATGTATACAAATATTAAAATTAAAGAAACAATTCAAATTATTAATAATAATATCAAAACAATAATAATAAATTTCACTATATTTAACAAATAACCAACATTTTTAATACAATTTTAAACGAAATTTATTTAATATAAAGTAATAATATTTATCAACAAATAGATAGATTAGCAATGAGAGCTCCTATTTTTTGCAATCATACCAGAAATATTTTACGACATTTAGATATAAAAATACATAATATTATTAAAAATCCAGACTCTCTAGATCATTATTACAGGTATATAGATGACACACTATACATATCGCGGAATACAGTAATGGTAATAATATTAAAGAAATTTTCAGTTAAGTTAATAATCCCCATAAACATATAAAATTTACTATACAAGACGAAAGTAATATTAAATTAAATTTTTTAGATATTACTAATTTATAAATAACTATAATAAATTTGAATAAAATATATTCAGAAAACCTATTCAATCTTTATTAATAATTCCAAAAATTTCTAATCATCCTTTTGAATACAAATACTCTGAACTTACTTCTATGATAAATAAAATGAATAATATCCCTTTCTATAAATTCGAAATACAAAAAAAAAAGAAAATGATGTATGACTTTCCTATAAAAAATGGATATAACTAACAAAAATTATTAAAAACATAATAAACAAAATTAATCAAAAAATTCTAAATAATTCTTTCATTAACAAAACACAGAAAAATCAAAATATTAAATATAGCTATTAATCTTACATACATAAGCAACATTAATCATAAAATTACAAAATTTGTAACCTATAACAGTAATAAGACAGATTTTGATAGAATCAAACCTAAGGGAGTTAATTAAATTCATAATTGTGTATATAATGGAATATAATTTTGTATATTCAATATCATACTGGGGTATATAAAATTGAATGCTCTGTCTGTAACATATTTTATGTTGCCCAAAATACAAAAACCTTTAAAAGAAAAATATATAGAACACCGTAATTCATATTTAAAACCACATAATTACAAATCAAATTTAGCTACACACTCAATTAAAAACAAACAAATTTCCAAATTTAAATAATATCAGTTTACTACAACCCATTCCCAAAGGTACAAAAATGACTTTATGGGAAAACTTAAGAAATATTTAAACATAAAACAAATAATAAATTAATACCAGAACAAATAGATATTAACACGAAAAATGATTATACTTTCAAAATTATTAATTTAATAAAATAATAATATCTATAATATATTTTAAAATTAATATTATATAACGTATTTTTACATACATATGTAAACATTAAATTTAGTCTACATATAAAACAGCTGTTTGGAATAACTGAATTTAAATTTTTTTAATTTATTCATTTGTATATAATGATGATAGTTAAATACTATTAAAACATAGTAATATTCACAAAATACGTATTAAATAGATATTCTTGTACAAACACGATTATTATTATTTATAATAATATAAAATATACAAGAAACAATGAGTAAATATGAATTCATAAATTGGAATGAGTTTGGCAGCTATTTTTTTCATTTTAAGACTCACAAGCGTTACACATTTTATAATATCTCCCTTCTTATTATCGCCCGTGTCATTTATCCACACGTTGGATGCGTCAATCTTATAATATTACCTCTTATCGCCCGTGTTATTTATAGGCCTCACGTTGGAGGCGTCAATTTTCTAATATTACCTTTCTGCGTACTTTCAAGGTCTTACTAAGTCGTCGTCTATTTTTAACGTATCTCACGCAGACTACGTCCTCGCAGACTACGTCCGTCGCGAACGCACGAATAACCAGTACCGATATCCTTACCTGTCCTTATTTTATATATTTATTTCCCGAACGGCGCCAAATTGTTTTTTAGAAACAATTAAAAGATTCAAATTAGTTTGTCTCCTGTACGGTGATGATGAATTCGAATTACCTCGTAGACTGCCGGGAACTCGAATTTCGCTTGTCTTTGGACGTGTTACCAACAAAAATTTTTGGCAAAGAATTCTATTCTCCGCTAAAGAACACAAACTATATAATACAATTTCAATAAAAACAAAGGACAGTTAGTAATGATTCGTATTTGTTTATTTGAGTCTAAAATTCGCAAATTTTTTGGTAACTTTTGTACAACAGAGAGTATTATAATACAGTTTAGCCCCGACAATAAATTAATTTTCACTCAGCTGAGAGCAACTGTGGCAGCAGTCGTGTGACGCCACAATGGATAGCGTTCATATTTACACAAGTTATTCTGCCAATGAGTTCTTTGGGTTACGAAAAGATTTAAAACAAGATGTTAAATAAAATTCACTACCTTACATTTATGGTACTTAAATACTACAAAGACTTACATGAAATTCAACTATTGGTGTTTAAAAGTGTGTGTCAAATTTATAGGCTTCAGACATAGGTTACCTTACAGTTACATACAGTGTGAATAAATATGATCCACTAATCATTGAAAGAATTTGGTGTTCAAAGTTCAGAGTGAGAGTTATATATTGTGAAAAAGTTAATCAGTTTTAGTTCGTAATTATTGATAATTTAATTTATACTTAACAAAACCATGTTGTTTTGGTTATGGGTCGTCAGGATTTTTCAAGGTTGTGATAGTACTTTCTTTAATATTCAATGGTATGGTTGCCCGTTTCCTTCTGGCGTCTGTTTCTTTTTATTAAATTTTATTTAACTTTTAATTTTGTTTATTTTACCTCCTTGAGTTGCTGGAACTATGGTTGACTTCTTGTGTTCATTTTAATTTCATTTATATCTAATTTTCTTCTTCATTAGCCTTTAATAGAGCCGCAGTCAATATAGCGTCTGTACCGCTGGGTAGTTAATAATGGAACTCTCGTTTCATAACGGTCAAAATTATAATAAGGTTTTGGCAACCGCTTATACACTCATTGGTTAAACACATTTGAACCTATTGTTATAAATCCTGGGTTTCTGTTCAAAATGAATAAATATTTTATAATGGTTATTGTTCCTTGGTGATATTACCAATGTATGAAATATTAACATAGATGTCCTTATTTTCTTTCAAAGATCTAATTGACATCTCACAATGCTGGTCTAGGTCATGTATTAATGTTTTTGGACAAAATTGCTAATACTATGGTATTACATATTTCACTTATTTATACTATTCATTACAATTCTGACATAGTATTATTGTTAGTTAATGGTAATCATATAATCTACTTGCTCTCTTATTATTCAAATACAATATTCAATTGTTTACAATTGGTTTTCTGAAGTTAGACAGCTATGTCATTTATAGGCCTAAACTGTATCTATTAGTATTATTATACTTTTACAAAATTATTTCTTATCTGATATTTTTTCTTTTCTATTTATATAATAGTGATTAATCTGTTGCTTGTTAAGTTTATATCATTCCTAGATTACTCCTACTCCCATTTACCACAGACCTATTTAACACTTAAATCTATAACAACATAATATAATATTTACATACATATAACAACATATAATCTATTTACATACATAAAAAATACAACCATATATCCTTAATGTTATGCCTTCTTGGTTTATACTCCTATGAATACTAAACAAATAAACTAATTTTCTTTAAACTAACAAAACTATTTACCATACATTAATCTTATTTTCCTCAGTTCAGTTTCTTCAACACAATTTAATTTAATTCTTTCTGACAGAATAAGCAACTTATCTTATTGTTATTGATGTCTCTTTGCATCAACATTAACTCTTACAAAGACATAGGGATCTTTTGTAACTAATACCAAAATTGGCAATCCCCTTACTCATTGAAAAGCATAATTAGGAATTATTATTATTGTTATTCCAACATTGTTTTTAATCTTTTTGATTGAGTACACTTATATTTGCACTGACTGAACTCATTAATTTCCACAGTGCTGCCTGTTTGATCAGTTATTATTATTCCTCACTTATTACATCACTTTTACTATTTATGGTTATCACTCCCTACCTATCTCTCACTCTCGGTTTCGATGATATTTTAAACACACATTTATAATTATTCTTTCAACATTTTGTGTCTTACTTTCTTATTATAATAAGATTATTACCAACATACTTTATCTACTAATAATTGTCTTACTTATTTCTTATGTTTAGTGTACTTTCTTTATTATTGTTTTATTCATGGTTAGTTAATATATTTTCTTTACTCATTTGTGCCTTTTATCATTAATTTGTCTTTTCTCATCTTATTGTCTTTATCTGGCTAATCTCTGGGGTTGGGTCATAGTCATTTGTTTGTCAGTCTAGTCTGTTCATTTATTTATTATTCTTGTTTACAATTCTCCTGTTTTTTCCTTAATTCCATTTTATATTTTTTCATTATTATTCATTAAATTATTTTATTTTTTATCATTAGCTAATACTTGTGGATAAACTATAAGGTCTGATTTCTGCAACGTTATACAATGCCCTTCCACCATAATTGATCATTTTATAAATCGTGATTCTAAGTTTAATGAAATTACAAATTGTATTGTATCTTTTCCTTCTTAAATGATACTGCTTCTTGTTCATTTTCATGTTCAACTCTGTATTTTTACTTCCTTTCATTATGAATCTTTTCTTCTTTATTATCCGCTACTGCGATCTGGCTTATTGATTTTGTATTATAAATTATTCCCTGTAAATCTTATTTCCCTAATTGTCCCTATTTTGTAGCTGAAATCGATTCGGATGGGCTCTATTGGCTAACCTAACTCCGTCGTTCAAAACTACACTTTTTCTGAGCTCAGGGGAACATCATCCCTGCTCAGTTAAATGATTGCTGGACCTATTCAACAGTCAATATTAATTAATGATTCTTCAATACAGTCATCTTGTGACTAATAATAATAATAATAATATTAATAATATTTGTTGGGAATTTTTTATTTTATTTTTTTCATTATTGCTCAGTTCGAGTCATATTTATGCCTCACCTCTCTCTGTTGATATCATTCGATAATACTTGAAGCGTTGATATTTATTGATACAATTAACATTTTTATTCCTTTTCAGTTCCTCCTTGATTCATCTCATTTTTTATTATACCTTTTAGAAAATTTATTTTATTTACTTCATTCTTGATCATTTGGTTTTTATATTTTATCACATACGTTCCTAGATAGTTGTGGAAGTTGACCTTACATATATATTTCTTCATTTTATCACTTATCTCAGATTTTTCCTAAATGGTAGTGTAAGTTGATCTTACATTTTTTCTTTATTATAATTTCGTTTCTTTATTTGATCTCATATATTTTCTAGATGGTAGTATAAGTTGATCTTACATATACATTTCTTCATTTTATCACTTATCTTAGATGTTCCGTAAATGGTAGTGTAAGTTGATCTTATATTTTTTTGAATTTTGTAATATAATCCTTTATTTTATCTCTTCATCTACTACTCTTCTTTGATTCACTTTTATTTGTAAACTTATTTATTTGCTTTTTTATGTCTTTTTTATTTAATTTGATTTGGTCGTTTAGTCACCTTTGGTTTTTCAGTCATTGATGGTTGTCATAATGTTTCTTAATCGTGCCTGATTGTATACACCTTTTATTTTCTTGGTGATGGTGTGAGTAATCGTAATCTCATATGTGTTTTGCCCTTGTCTCTTGTTATAGTATAAGATCCCACGTATAATAATAGTCGCTTCTTCGTAATTCCTTCGATTGTGCTGGGTAATTCTCTGTTTTTAATTAAGAGCTTTTCTCCTATATTGTACTTGATTTTCTTTTGCTGGTTCTTGGAATATTTATCATTTAGTTGTTCTATCTTTCCTGCTATTTCCTTTCCTTTGATTTGCTTGGTCATTACTATGAAAATCATTCCCATTTTTCAATGTTCATCTGCACTTAGTTTACCCATGGTCCATGATTACATGAGTTACCCCCGTTGTTCGGACTGGTATAGTTTTCAGAATGATTTCTGTTCTTCTACACTTTCTTGCTATTATCTTGTATTTAAATTTTTCTGCCGTAAAATTTTTACTTGTTTTCAGGACAACCTCAATCACTTCATCATTTTGTTTATACAACAAATAGGTCAATGGTATATCTATCATAGATGCTATCACTAATATTTGATTATGCCTGTGTATTTCTGGTGTATTCAATTTTCTGATAGACCCTCTTAATGTGTTATACACTGTTTTGTTATGAGTAGCTTATATTTTTGGTATTTTCCATTTAAGTATAGCTTCTCTTAAGTTTCTTCTCACTGGTTGGTTGTCAATCGCAGCTAGAATTTCTTTTAGAATTTTCCTACACTCCATAAAATTTATTATTTCATCCTGGTCGTTAATTGGTACATCAAACATCTCAAGTAGTCCATTCTTCATCATCTCTAATTCTTCTCTTGTTTTATTAGTTTCTTTTTACATATTTTCCTATATCTTTTATTTTGTCAATCTTCTTAATTGTTCGGTTCTTCGTTACTCCTCTACGGTTGGTTTCTATGTGCTTAATTTTCTCATTGTTTTTGTTATTTATATTTTCACATAATAATACACTTTTGTCTTCTCTATTTCTTATTTTTTCATTGATACCTCCAGGAGTGCTGTCTAGTGTTTCATTAATTTTCTTGAAACCTATATATCTATTGTCTCACCTAACCCTCTGAAACCCCTATCCATTGTTTCACATAATTTCCTAAAATTCTCATTAGTTTCCTCCCTCATTTGTTTCAGACTCTCATCATTCTTGTCCAATTTTTTATGAATTTTTCGAATTCCTCCATCATAACAATCATCATTTTATCTAATTTCGTCTCTTCGGTTGGTCTAGCTTCGTCCGGCGGATTTTCGATCGTATATCCTCTAGCCTCCTCCCTTACTACAGTTTCCACATCCTCGACCAATGTTACTTCTTTTTTCTTCCCTTCTGACTTCTTTTTCGGCCTCACTCGTCCGTCTCAGTGATGACGCCCTTTTATGCAGCTTGTTCTCCTTTTCATAATCGCCGCTAGAATGTCGATCTTTCTCTACTTCTAGCCTCACTAGTTGGTCGCCAATTTTATAATATTACTCCCTTATCGCCCGTGTTATTTAGCCCCACGTTGGGCGCCATATTTATTATATCTCCCGTCTTATTATCGCCCGTGTCATTTATCCACACGTTGGATGCGTCAATCTTATAATATTACCTCTTATCGCCCGTGTTATTTATAGGCCTCACGTTGGAGGCGTCAATTTTCTAATATTACCCTTCTGCGTACTTTCAAGGTCTTACTAAGTCGTCGTCTATATTTAACGTATCTCACGCAGACTACGTCCGTCGCGAACGCACGAATAACCAGTACCGATATCCTTACCTGTCCTTATTTTATATATTTATTTCCCGAACGGCGCCAAATTGTTTTTTAGAAAACAATTAAAAGATTCAAATTAGTTTGTCTCCTGTACGGTGATGATGAATTCGAATTACCTCGTAAACTGGCGGAAACTCGAATTGCGCTTGTCTTTGGACGTGTTGCCAACATAAATTTTTGGCAAAGAATTCTATTTTCCGCTAAAGAACACAAACTATATAATTCAATTTCAATAAAAACAAAGGACAGTTAGTAATGATTCGTACTTGTTTATTTGAGTCTAAAATTCGAAAATTTTTTGGTAACTTTTGTACAATAGAGAGTATTATAATAAAGTTTCGCGCCGGCAACAAATTAATTTTCACTCAGCTGAGAACAACGGTGGCAGAAATCGTGCGACGCCACAATGGCTAGCGTTCTTATTTTCACAAGTTATTCTGCAAATGAGTTTTTTCGGTTACGAAAAGATTTAAAACAAGATGTTAAATAAAATACACTACCTTACATTTAGGGTACTTATATACTACAAAGATTTACATGAAATTCAACTATTGGTGTTTAAAAGTGTGTGTCAAATTTATAGGCTTCAGACATAGGTTACCTTACAGTTACATACAGTGTGAATAAATATGATCCACTAATCCTTGAAAGAATTTGGTGTTCAAAGTTCACAGTGAGAGTTATATATTGTGAAAAAGTTAATCAGTTTTAGTTCGTAATTATTGATAATTTAATTTATACTTAACAAAACCATGTTGTTTTGGTTATGGGTCGTCAGGATTTTTCAAGGTTGTGATAGTACTTTCTTTAATATTCAATGGTATGGTTGCCCTTCCCCTTCTGGCGTCTGGTTTTTTTATTAAATTTTATTTAATTTTTAATTTTTAATTTTGTTTATTTTACCTCCTTGAGTTGGTGGAACTATGGTTGACTTCTTGTGTTCATTTTACTTTCATTTATATCTAATTTTCTTCTTCATTAGCCTTTAATAGAGCCTCAGTCAATATAGCGTCTGTACCGCTGGGTAGTTAATAATGCAACTCTCGTTTCATAACGGTCAAATTTATAATAAGGTTTTGGCAACCGCTTATACACTCATTGGTTAAACACATTTGAACCTATTGTTATAAATCCTGGGTGTCTGTTCAAAATGAATAAATATTTTATAATGGTTATTGTTCCTTGGTGATATTACCAATGTATGAAATATTAACATAGATGTCCCTATTTTCTTTCAAAGATCTAATTGATATCTCACAATGCTGGTCTAGGTCATGTATTAATGTTTTTGGACAAAATTACTAATACTATGGTATTACATATTTCACTTATTTATACTGTTCATTAGAATTCTGACATAGTATTATTGTTAGTTAATGGTAATTATATAATTTACTTGGTCTCTTATTATTCAAATACAATATTCAATTGTTTACAATTGGTTTTCTGAAGTTAGACAGCTATGTCATTTATAGGCCTAAACTGTATCTATTAGTATTATTATACTTTTACAAAATTATTTCTTATCTGATATTTTTTCTTTTCTATTTATATAATAGTGATTAATCTGTTGCTTGTTAAGTTTATATCATTCCTAGATTACTCCTACTCCCATTTACCACAGACCTATTTAACACTTAAATCTATAACAACATAATATAGAAATAATTTAATGGTCTGTCTATTGTTCAGCCATATTCCTACTTTTTAATTACAATTGTTATATTTTATGTTATTACTTGAAACTAACATACTCCTCATCTCTTTATAATATCATTACATACATAAAAAATACAAACATATATCCTTAATGTTATGCCTTCTTGGTTTATACTCCTATGAATACTAAACAAATAAACTAATTTTCTTAAAACTAACAAATCTATTTACCATACATTAATCTTATTTTCCTCAGTTCAGTTTCTTCAACACAATTTAATTTAATTCTTTCTGACAGAATAAGTAACTTATCTTATTGTTATTGATGTCTATTTGCATCAACATTAACTGTTACAAAGACATAGGGATCTTTTGTAACTAATACCAAAATTGGCAATCCCCTTACTCATTGAAAAGCATAATTAGGAATTATTATTATTGTTATTCCAACATTGTTTTTAATCTTTTTGATTGAGTACACTTATATTTGCACTGACTGAACTCATTAATTTCCACAGTGCTGCCTGTTTGATTAGTTATTATTATTCCTCACTTATTACATCACTTTTACTATTTATGGTTATCACTCCCTACCTATCTCTCACTCTCGGTTTCGATGATATTTTAAACACACATTTATAATTATTCTTTCAAAATTTTGTGTCTTACTTTCTTATTATAATAAGATTATTACCAACATACTTTATCTACTAATAATTGTCTTACTTATTTCTAATGGTTAGTGTACTTTCTTTATTATTGTTTTATTCATGGTTAGTTAATATATTTGCTTTACTCATTTGTGCCTTTTATCATTAATTTGTCTTTTCTCATCTTATTGTCTTTACCTGGCTAATCTCTGGGGTTGGGTCATAGTCATTTGTTTGTCAGTCTAGTCTATTCATTTATTTATTATTCTTGTTTACAATTCTCCTGTTTTTTCCTTAATTCCATTTTATATTTTTTCATTATTATTCATTAAATTATTTTATTTTTTATCATTAGCTAATACTTGTGGATAAACTATAAGGTCTGATTTCTGCAAAATTATACAATGCCCTTCCACCAAAATTGATCATTTTATAAATCGTGATTCTAAGTTTAATGAAATTACAAATTGTATTGTATCTTTTCCTTCTTAAATGCTACTGCTTCTTGTTCATTTTCATGTTCAACTCTGTATTTTTACTTCCTTTCATTCTGAATCTTTTCTTCTTTATTATCCGCTACTGCGATCTGGCTTATTGATTTTGTATTATAAATTATTCCCTGTAAATCTTATTTCCCTAATTGTCCCTATTTTGTAGCTGAAATCGATTCGGATGGGCTCTATTGGCTAACCTAAATCCGTCGTTCAAAACTACACTTTTTCTGAGCTCAGGGGAACATCATCCCTGCTCAGTTAAATAATTGCTGGACCTATTCAACAGTCAATATTAATAAATGATTCTTCAATACAGTCATCTTGTGATTAATAATAATAATAATAATAATATTAAGAATATTTGTTGGGAATTTTTTATTTTAATTTTTTCATTATTGCTCAGTTCGAGTCATATTTATGTCTCACCTCTCTCTGTTGATATCATTCGATAATACTTGAAGCGTTGATATTTATTGATACAATTAACATTTTATTCCTTTTCAATTGCTCCTTGATTCATCTCATTTTTTATTATACCTATTGAAATATTTATTTTATTTACTTCATTCTTGATCATTTGGTTTGTTTATTTTATCTCATAAGTTCCTAGATAGTAGTGGAAGTTGACCTTACATATATATTTCTACATTTTATCACTTATCTCAGATTTTTCCTAAACGGTAGTGTAAGTTGATCTTACATTTTTTTCTTTACTATAATTTCGTTTGTTATTTGATCTCATATATTTTCTAGACGGTAGTGTCAGTTGATCATACTTATATATTTTTTCATTTTATCACTTATCTCAGATGTTTCCTAAATGGTAGTGTAAGTTGCTCTTACATTTTTTCTTTATTAAATTTCGGTTGTTTATTTTGTCTTATATATTTTCTAGATGGTAGTGTAAGTTGTTCGTACATATATATTTCTTCATTTTATCACTTAGCTCAGATGTTTCGTAAATGGTAGTGTAATTTGATTTACACTTTTTTGAATTTTGTAGTATAATCCTTTATTTTATCTCTTCATCTACCATTCTTCTTTGATTCACTTTTATTTGTAAACTTATTTATTTGCTTTTTTATATCTTTTTTATTCATTTTGCTTTGGTCGATTATTCACCTTTGGTTATTTCAGTCATTGATGGTTGTCATATTATTTCTTAATCGATGCCTGATTGTATACACCTTTTATGGTGTCAGTTTCTTGAAACCGATATCTATTGTCTCACCTATCCTTCTGAAACCCCTATCCATTGTTTCACTTAATTTCCTAAAATTCTCATTAGTTTCCTCCCTCATTTGTTTCAGACTCTCATCATTCTTGTCCAATTTTTTATGAATTTTCTCGAATTCCTCCATCAAAACCCTCATCATTTTATCTAATTTCGTCTCTTCGGCTGGTCTAGCTCCGTTAGGCGGATTTTCGATCGTATTTTCTCTAGCTTCCTCCCTTACTACCGTTTCCACATCCTCGACCGATGTTACTTCCTTTTCTTCCCTTCTGACTTCTTTTTCGGCCTCCTTCGTCCGTCTCAGTGATGACGCCCTCTTATGCAGCTTGTTCTCGTTTTCGTAATCGCAGCTAGAATGTCGATCTTTCTCTACTTCTAGCCTCACTAGTTGGTCGCCAATTTTATAATATTACTCCCTTATCGCCCGTGTTATTTAGCCCCACGTTGGGCGCCAATTTTATAATAGCTCCTGTCTTATTATCGCCCGTGTCATTTATCCACACGTTGGATGCGTCAATCTTATAATATTAACTCTTGTCGCCCGTGTTATTTATAGGCCTCACGTTGGAGGCGTCAATTTTCTAATATTACCCTTCTCCGTACTTTCAAGGTTTTACCAAGTCGTCGTCTATTTTTAACGTACCTCACGCAGACTACGTCCGTCGCGAACGCACGAATAACAAGTACCGATATCCTTACGTGTCATTATTTTGTATATTTATTTCCCGAACGGCGCCAAATTGTTTTTAGAAAACAATTAAAAGTTTCAAATTTGTTTGTCTCCTGGACGGTGTAAGTAAACGAAGTTTTCTGATTGTATAATGATGTCGATTGTTTGATTTGGTGTTATCGTTTAATCAATCGATCCCCGCGATGGAGCCAACTTGTAAGTAAACGATATACGATGTATAGTTTGGGGTTCTGTGGAGTTAACTTCCCGTTTAGTTTTGGTTTAACATTGAAAAAATTTATGTTTACTGATATATATTATTATTGACTTATGGCTCATTTCAACCTAGCGTTGAATCCAGCTTGATAAGTACGGTTGTTACACAAGAAATCATTTGACGAAGTATTTTTACTTCGGTCAGTTTATTCACTCAGAAGTCCTTCCGTTGACTCGTTGAATAGGTGGTGTAATTTCTGTGCTGAAAATACAAACAATTTTCACTGATAAACTCTTACTTGAAGTCGTGTCGAACTCGCAGGGTCGAACTCTCGATCCAGTAAATACGGAATTACCGTTTTTGTAATCGCCGCTGCTTGTTGATTCGACCAATCAAATTCATCCACCTGTTGTCAACTAATTTCTAGAAATAATCTGACTGACTCTGCTTCTTATGTCAACAATCGTTTTATTCACAATAATGGTTCGTTCTGATTGAGCATAAATATGATTTATAATTAAATTCAAAATAATACTAATAATAAGCATGAGACTTTCAACTTTACAAAAAAACTTGCCTCAGGGTGGCAGAACTGTTTACTATTTAATGCATCTAAATGTTTGTTGGTTAATAATAATTCAATACCTTCGTGTGTTCTTTCAGCTAACAGGATAGCAAGACATTGAATAGAACTCTCATAGATCGTTATTAAATATTCAGGTGTTGACTACAATTCAGTCACAATTAATACACAAGATAATAATCAGGTCTCTAATCTGGACATTATAGATTAGTAAAATTATTAGATTCAATGTAAATAAATACTTGAAACAAAGTTAATTAGTGCCAAGATAATTCTTGATAATACAATTTAAATGAACAATAAAATTACAAAATTCGAAACAGTGTTATCTGGTTAAACAACTGATTCAGTATTTAGTGTTATATGATTGTAATTGTATGGCTGTCAGTAACCATTTATTCTGGCAACCTTGGTTATTATTCACCATAGTAATTCACATTGAAATATTATAATGATGGTAGGTTTCTTCCCTAAATCATAGAACCATACAAACATATAAATCTTGTATTAACCTTCGTTAATAATTCCATCAACTGACAAGCCTCAGTCATTTGCAATTGTTGGTTAAATACATAGATATGTTATGATTGACAACTGTCATCAAGTGTGGTAAAGTCACACAAAAGAAATTATTCTACATCAAAATTAATTATAAGGTTAATAAATTCACAAATAAAATTAATTAAATCTCTGAGGATTGTCATTTGTTGTTCAGTTACAGTTACAAGTATCCTTAACCTACGTTCATTGCTATGAAATGTTTCGATAATATCGTTTTTCATGGTTTGATGTGAATAGTAAAAATCACTTATACTCCCTTTTAGTTTTATAATTTATATACCGAAACTGCCCTGGATTATATACTGGACAATTTATTTCGCACTGTTGCACTTCACTCACGATACGATACTAATGTATATTCGTTATCACAATTTTTAGGTTATGTCACTCTGTTTACTTAGTGACGCACACACACATTAACAAATCAGCTGACTTTTTATCTCGTCGGACGACATCTCATCGCTTCGAATGTTGATTGAAAAGTGTCCAGAACGCAGGCCTTGCTCTGCCGTTCCGTTCAGTAAACGACCAAAATTTGGCTAAATCCGTTGATTTGATAGGTGGGCGATCTTCACTTTTGTGTACATACCCCTAGGCGTTATATTTTATTTGTTAAGTTTGGCGTGGGACTTCGGGTTCTAGATTAAAACTGTTTTTCTCATTTTGACACAAATTCTTATAATTGTAGTAACTTTGTCAATATCATTCCGATTTTAAATCTGAGCGTATCAATGGATTCACTACACTTGTCTCTATTATTTGAGTCTACTCATGGTGTGCTTTGTTCAATTATTAAGAAGGTTATTGTTTGTGATTAATACGATTCACTTAACACTATTATTTTATATTTAAATCTTTATTATCACTACATAATGGCACTCATACCCACTTGAGGGCCTACCTTCCAAGTTCTCATCACTCCTTAGTTACTATTTACTTAGATTTATTGATAAAATACAATTCTTATTCTACTGTCATCTTAACCTAGGTACTCACATTTATATTTACATATTTCATTCATTAGAAAGTATTTGTCTGCTTTCTAATTGTTCCCATTTGTTGATAACAAAGGGTTACTACTACTGTTTACCTTTGTTAGCTGGAAAATGAGGTAATGTTTGGTCATTTTTGGTTACTTAAGTGGTCTCTATTTTCATCATTATATGCCTAATTAATATCATTCTTTTCTGGTATTAGAGATCTTTTTGTTATTGTCTCTCAGTTACAATAGCTGAGTAAGAACATTGTCTTAGTACTGGACTTGGTGTGTTTACTACATTAGATTTTTTACATTGCATTTGGTTAAACAATACTAGTTACACCTGGTGTCACATGACATGTGCATTTAATTATAATTATAGTATACTGTATTCTGTCTTATTATCTTTGCACTATAGTACAGTAGTTGTATCACACTCTATTTGTGGTATTGTCATCGACATTTCGTTTCTATTTATTTTTATAACGTGACTTTATACTAGTTTTATTAGTGAATTCCATTTTAGTGGGTTTTGGTTCACATTCTTTGTATATGTTCTCATTTAACGTTTATTTTGCGCATCTGATCTTGTTACATGTAGAAAGACTGTTATTTCTACTTGCTTTTACATATATTACATTCTGGTTTGCGTAGGTTTTTCCTATTGTTAGTTGTGAATACAGGTGAATCTTACACACATCACAGGTTATGTCATTTGGTCATTGGTGCTAACAATGTGTATGTTAGTTTGACTCACATTGGAATTCTTTTAACCTTATTTTTGTATATCTGGTTTTAATAAAGATAATTAATAATCATATCATTGTTCTCTTGCTTTTATATACGATTGTCAGATTATTTCACTAGTGTTTGCTGATATTCTGAGACATATTAACACTCCTTTTGTTACATTGTTGCTGTGCATATCTTGTTACTATGCTTAATTCACAGCTTCTAATCAATAATTATTATTGTTATTTTCACTCCATTGTATAATATTTCCTTTCTTATTCATTTGTAACATTACTTATAGTATACTGGTCATCTCAGTTAGTCAGTTTTCTGTCTATCTCTTTAATCTGCAGGTTGATTGGTCATTACACATATTGGTAGGTGTTGATTTATAGTTGACTGGTTCTTGCTATCTTTTATGCCATGGTTGTTGGTTCTTCACTGATTCTTCTTTCTTCTTTCTTGTGTCTGTTTGTTTCTTCACTGATTTTTTGTCTGTTTGTTTCTTCACTGACCGAAAACTATTGGGTGGTTGCTTTTGTTGGTACAATCATTGTGTGGTGCAAAATCTCTTCACTATAATGTCATTTCATTTGTATTTACCATCAGTTTATTGACTCTTATGGCTGTGAGTTTATATTTGGTGATAGTTATCTCATGTAGCGTTGAGCTTGGCATTTTAGACAAATTATTTGGCTTGTCTCTTTGACTCATTATCTGACATGTGTTATCATTTTATATCACTGAAATCTTAGGGCTCATATGTCATGTTACATATCGTCCCCCTCGAAAATAGATCATTTGGATGAATTCCTTTACGGGATTTGAGAAATTATCTGTCATATTGTTTCATAATCATTCTGAGCTTCCGTCTATTATCTCTTGTTTCCTTTTCATCACATATTTCAATACATTGTTATCTTCGATCTGATCCACTATATTCTTTCTTTTTAGTTTTTTCCCTGTAGTATTTAATTCCCTATCATTTCCCTAAGATGATAGTTGGCACAGTCCAGAGGGGCACGTTTTGGCTTCCATGCTCTGCTGTCCACCCTACATCTTTCTGAGACCAGAGGAACACCATCTCTGCTCAGTCAAATTGTTGTTTGGAGCTTTTCTCTACAAATCAATATAAAAATTCAAAGTAGTAATTGTGCGACTAATAAAAAATATTCAGGTAATTCACTCAATTATCGTTCAGATTTGATGAATACCTTCATTCTTTTTTATACTTTTCATCTTATTCTCTGTGCTCTACTGCAAACAATATTGTTATTAGATTTTTGTCTCTTATTTATTTATTTTCTCTTTGATTCCTCTCTCTCTCTCTCTCTCTACTTTCTGTTTAGCAATTGCATTATCATTATTAATATTTGTTTGATTTCAGATTTCATGTCTGGTCATATTTATCATGCCTTCAAGTTTTGTGTAATTACTTGTTTTTATAACATTTGAGTACTTTCTCATCACTTTACTTTAGTTCTGACTGGTATTCTTTGTACAATAATTTTGCTTTGATTGGTCACCATTTACTGGTTAACATTATAGTCCTATTGGTTTTCTCTATCCTACTTTCATTCCTTTATATCCCTCTCTCTTATTATTTTCACTTTGGTGTTCTTCCTCTCTTCTCCTTCAAGTGTCTGATACTCACACTTATTCTGGACGTTAATTAATTTCTTTTTTGATTGATATTAATATTAGGAAGTGGCATAATGTATTTGGTTTGTTCATATTGGCTTATCGCTCATATTTATTTTCATCATTTCGACTCTTCTGGTCGTGTGCTCCTCATATTATTATTTATTATCATTCTCATTCCTTGTTAAATCCATCTCTTTTCAATGTTCGACTTTTCGTTGTTTTGCTCCTCTACTCCTTCAAATGTCTGATCTGTGACATTTATTCTGGATGATTATTAACTTCTTTTTTTTTGTTTGAAATTAATGTTGAAGGATGAAGCATATTGTCTTTGGTTTGTTTGTATTGGTTTATCGCTCATATTTATTTTTGTCATTTCGACTCTTTTGTATTATTTTTTATCATTCCCATTCCTTGTTAAATCCATCTCTTTTCAATGTTCGACTTTTCATTGGTTTGCTCCTCTACTCCTTCATATGTCTGATCTGTGACATTTATTCTGGATGATTATTAATTTCTTTTTCTGTTTGATATTAATGTTGAAGGATGAAGCATATTGTGTTTGGTTTGTTCATTTTGGTTCACATATGATTGTTGGCGTTGGTCAGTATCATAAACATCCGTCCCTTTTCTCAAAGTATCCTTCTTCAGTTTACCCATAGTCACTCATCTTAGGTGTGTTTGTTGTTGGGATCATCCTTATGTTCAGATGGTTCTCAGTACTTGTAATGTACCTCACTATCATCTTGTCCTTCCATTTCGTTGCTACCCAAGTTTCTTTTAATTTGAGGTCTGTAGTTATGTTTTGAACGACCTCCTCCTCTATTAATTATTTGTCAGCTGGTTGGCATTGCAATTCTTCTTTTGTAGCCTTTCGAAAGGTATAACAGGTTGAGTCAATTGTTTCATCATTTGGTTTGTTTCCCACAGGCGTTCCTGTTATCTCAACTATCGACGACGTCCTTGATCTGTTGAGAAGTATTTCTTTTTTGGGGCGTTTATTTTGACTACCCCCTTGGTAAAAATTCTTCTCCCTGTTACATGGTGATTCACTTCGAACGCCTTTACTAGGTTCTTGTCATACTTCTTACCATTGGCCATTATTCTATGATCAATGATTAATGAAATTAATTAGACCACTCCTAGTCATCTCTACTATTTCCTTTGTAATTCTCACCTTCTTTGGGCGTATTATTCCTCTTAATTTCATCTTCTTCTCTTCCGTTTTTTCTATTATTTGGTTCTTCTTTTCTCCCTTACCCTCTATGTTCTGGCTTGAATGTTCGATGTTTTCACCGCTTGGTATTTCTTCTATCTCCGTTTTACTATCGTCTATTTTCTGGCCGGATTGTTCCATCGATTGGCCCCTCTCTTTTCTTAATTCTTCTTTCCATCGTTTACTATCGTTTAGGATTTCCTCCTTCACATCCTTGTAACTTTCATCTATTTTCTGGCCTAGTTGTTCGAACATCTTCTTGCAATTGTCATTCATTTTCTGGACTTGTTCCTTCATCAACTCCATCATCCTTATCATGGTTTCTCGGAATCTTTCTTCCTCGGTTTGTACGGGTCGGTTCGGTTCCATGAGAGGTGGTATGTTTTCAACGCCTTCCGCCGGCGTCGCCTCCTTTTCGTCCATATTGATTTTTGGATCCGCGTTCGCTGCGCGTTTCTTAGACGTTGACCTCTTCTGGTACATGTTCTATTCTTTCCGGTACTGTAGCTGCTTGCTTGAAATTAGGTAAATTGATTTTAGTTATTTTTATTTATTATTAAATAGTCCTAATTCGAAGCCTCTTACGTTTGGCGCCAAGCTGTAATAAATATCGATTTTTACTGATTGGCGTGGTAGTTTTACGCCTCACGTTGTATACGTCAACTTGTAATAAATCGAAGTTTTCTGATTGTATAGTGATGTAGATTGTTTGATTTGGTGTTATCTTCAATCAATCGAGCCCCGCGATGGAGCCAACTTGTAAGTAAACGATATACGCTGTATAGTTTGGGGTTTGTGGAGCTAACTTCCCGTTAGTTTTGGTTTAATATTGTAAAAATTTATGTTTACTGATATATATTATTATTGACTTATGGCTCAATTCTACCTAGCGTTGAATCCAGCTTGATAAGTCCGGTTGTTGCACAAGATATTATTTAAAGAAATATTTTTACTTCGGTCAGTTTATTCACTCAGAAGTCCTTCCGTTGACTCGTTGAATCGGTGGTGTAATTTCTGTGCTGAAAATACAAACAATTTTCACTGATAAACACTTACTTGATGTCGTGTCGAACTCGCAGGGTCGAACTCTCGATCCAGTAAATACGGACTTACCGTTTTTGTAATCGCCGCTGCTTGTTCATTCGACCAATCATATTCATCTACCTTTTGTCAACTAATTTCTAGAAATAATCTGACTGACTCTGTTTCTTATGTCAACAAACGTTTTATTCACAATAATGGTTCGTTCTGATTGAGCATAAATATGATTTATAATTAAATTCAAAATAATAATAATAATAATAAGCATGAGACTTTCAACTTTACAAAAAAACTTGCCTCAGGGTGGCAGAACTGTTTACTATTTAATGCATCTAAATGTTTGTTGGTTAATAATAATTCAATACCTTCCTGTGTTCTTTGAGCTTACAGAATACCAAGATATTGAATAGAACTCTCATTTATTGTTATTAAATATTCAGTTATTGACTACACTTCAGTCACTTACAATTAATACACAAGATAACAATCATGTCTCTAATCTGGACATTATAGATTAGTAGAATTATTAGATTCAATGGACAATAAAATACTTGAAACAAAGTTAATTAGTGTCAAGATAATTCTTGATAATACAATTTAAATGAATAATAAAATTATAAATTCGAAACAGTGTTACCTGGTTAAACGACTGATTCAGTATTTAGTGTTATATGATTGTAATTGTATGGCTGTTAGTAACCATTTTTTCTGGCAACCTTGGTTATTATTCACCATAGTAATTCACATTAGGGCTCATATGTCGTGTTACAACGGTGATGATGAATTCGAATTACCTCGTAGACTGGCGGGAACTCGAATTTCGCTTGTCTTTGGACGTGTTGCCAACATAAATTTTTTCAAAGAATTCTATTCTCCGCTAAAGAACACTACTGTATAATACAATTTCAATAAAAACAAAGGACAGTTAGTAGTGATTCGTACTTGTTTATTTGAGTCTAAAATTCGCAAATTTTTGGTAACTTTTTACAATAGAATGTATTATAATAATGTTTCACCTCGGCAACAAATTAATTTTCACTCAGCTGAGAGCAACGGTGGCAGAAATCGTGTGACGCCACAATGGCTAGCGTTCTTATTAATCAAGTTATTCTGCCAATGAGTTCTTTGGGTTACGAAAAGATTTAAAACAAGATGTTAAATAAAATACACTACCTTACATTTATGGTACTTAAATACTCAAAAGGTTTACATGAAAATCAACTCTTGGTGTTTAAAGTGTGTGTCAAATTTATAGGCTTCAGACATAGGTTATCTTACAGTTACATACAGTGTGAATAAATATGATCCACTAATCCGTGAAAGAATTTGGTGTTCAAAGTTCAGAGTGAGAGTTATATATTGTGAAAAAAGTTAATCAGTTTTAGTTCGTAATTATTGATAATTTAACTTATCGTTAACAAAACCATGTTGTTTTGGTTATGGGTCGTCGGGATTTCTTCAAGGTTGTGATAGTACTTTCTTTAATATTCAATGTTATGGTTGCCCGTCAACTTCTGGCGTCTGGTTCTTTTTATTCAATTTTATTTAGTTTTTAGTTTTAAATTTTGTTTATTGTTCCTCCTTGAGTTGCTGGAACTATGGTTGACTTCTTGTGTTCTTTTTACTTTCATTTATATCTGATTATCTTCTTTATTAGCCTTTAATAGAGCCGAAGTCAATATAGGGTCTGTACCGCTGGGTAGTTAATAATGGAACTCTCGTTTCATTACGGTCAAAATTATAATAAGGTTTTGGCAACGGCTTATACTCTCATTGGTTAAACGCATTTGAACCTATTGTTATAAATCGTGGGTTTCTGTTCAAAATGAATAAATATTTTATAATGGTTATAGTTCCTTGGTGATATTACCAATGTATGAAATATTAACATAGATGTCCCTATTTTCTTTCAAAGATCTAATTGACATCTCACAATGCTGGTCTAGGTCATGTATTAATGTTTTTGGACAAAATTGCTAATACTATGGTATTACATATTTCACTTATTTATACTGTTTATTACAATTCTGACATATTATTATTGTTAGTTAATGGTAATCACATAATTTTCTTGGGCTTATTATTCAAATACAATATTCAATTGTTTACAATTGGTTTTCTGAAGTTAGACAGCTATGTCATTTATAGGCCTTATCTGTAACATCTTTGAATTCCTTATGTTGCTCTATTTAAACATTTTTTATTAAATACATATGTTCTGCTTATTTTCATTTCGCACTTATTGGCTTTTGAATTACTTTGAAACTGTTTTACCATCTATTAGTGTTATTATACTTTAACAAAATTATTTCTTATCTGATATTTTTTTCTTTTCTATTTATATAATAGTGATTAATCTGTTGCTTGTTAAGTTTATATCATTGCTAGTTTATTCCTACTCCCATTTTTCACACACCTATTTAACACTTACATCTATTAACAACATAATATAGAAATAATTTAATGGTCTGTCTATTGTTCAGCCATATTCCTTGTTCATAATTACAACTGTTATATTGTATGTTATTACTTGAAATTAACATACTCCTCATCTCTTTATAATATCATTACGTACATAAAAAATACAAACATATTACCTTAATGTTATGCCTTCTTGGTTTTACTCCTATGAGTACTAAACAAGTAAATAAATTTTCTTTATTCTTCGTATTGTTTAAATTAGCAGCCATCCTTACTATTTCTTTTATAAATTTGCTAACTGCTATAATTTTTATTGTTCGACTAAGCTTTCGTCATCACTGACATCATCAGGTCTTAAACAACGTCTATCAACTGTACGTTGTAGGCTTTTATAATTTAGGCCCCTCCCGTTATGTCGTCGCGCCTCCTATTGGTTATAGCTGCTGCCGCTCTTCACGGGAACTTTGTCTACATTTTTCCGTTAGGCATTTTTCTAACGTCCGTCAAATTGTTTTAAGAATCTACCGTTAATTTCTTCATTCTTGACTTATAATTTTATTTTTTTATTTGTTGTTGTTGTTGTTGTAACCTTTTACATTTCGTCATTTTTAGTGTGTTATTTTATTATTTTAATTTATTTTTGTTTATTATTTAATATATAATAATATATTTCTTCATTTGTAAAATCCACTTTTATATTCATTAATTTAGTTTTATCTTCTTTTTTAACTTTAAGTATTTCTAATTCTTCTATTAGTTTTCTTTTTTGCGGATTGTTTTCTATTTTGATTATTTCCATATTTTCAATGATTTATTCTTTCAATGAATCAGGCCATAAATTCATAAATCCAAATGAAAATATGGAAATAATCAAAATAGAAAACAATCCGCAAAAAAGAAAAATAATATAAGAATTAGAAATACTTAAAGTTAAAAAAGAAGATAAAACTAAATTAATGAATATAAAAGTGGATTTTACAAATGAAGAAATATTTTATTATATATTAAATAATAAACAAAAATAAATTAAAATAATAAAAATAACACACTAAAAATGACGAAATGTAAAAGGTTACAAAAAAAAAAAAAAAAAATTTTAAGTCGAGAATGAAGAAATTAACGGGAGATTCTTAAAACAATTTGACGGACGTTAGAAAAATGCCTAACGGAAAAATGTAGACAAAGTTCCCGTGAAGAGCGGCAGCAGCTATAACCAATAGGAGGGGCGACGACATAAGGGGAGGGGCCTAAATTATAAAAGCCTACAACGTACAGTTGATAGACGTTGTTTAAGACCTGATGATGTCAGTGATGACGAAAAGCTTAGTCGAACAATAAAAATTATAGCAGTTAGCAAATTTATAAAAGAAATATTCTTTAAACTAACAACACTGTTTACCATACACAAATCTTATTTTCCTCAGTTCAGTTTCTTCAACACAATTTAATTTAATTCTTTCTGACTGAATAAGTAACGTATCTTATTGTTAATGATGTCTCTTTGCATCAACATTAACTGCTACAAAGACATAGGGATCTTTTGTAACTAATACCAAAATTGGCAATCCACTTACTCATTGCAAAGCATAATAAGGAATTATTATTATTGTTATTCCAACATTGTTTTTAATTTTTTGCTTGAGTACACTTATATTTTCACTGACTAAACTCATTAATTTCCACAGTCCTGCCTGTTTGATTAGTTATTATTATTCCTCACTTATCACATCACTTTTACTATTTATGGTTATCACTCCCTACCTATCTCTCACTATTGGTTTCGATGATATTTTAAACACACATTTATAATTATTCTTTCAAAATTTTGTGTCTTACTTTCTTATTATAATAAGATTCTTACCAACATACTTTATCTACTAATAATTATCTTACTTATTTCTTATGGTTAGTATACTTTCTTTATTATTGTTTTATTCATGGTTAGTTAATATATTTGCTTTACTCATTTGTGCCTTTAATCATTAATTTGTCTTTTCTCATCTTATTGTCTTTATCTGGCCAATCTCTGGGGTTGGGTCATAGTCATTTGTTTGTCAGTCTAGTCTATTCATTTATTTATTATTCTTGTTTACAATTCTCCTTTTTTCCTTCCTTAATTCCATTTTATATTTTTTCATTATTATTCATTAAATTATTTTACCTTTTATCATTTATCTAATACTTGTGGATACCCTATAGGGTCTGATTTCTGCAACGTTATATAATGCCCTTCCATTAAAATTGATCATTTTATAAATCGTGATTCTAAGTTTAATGAAATTGTCAATAGTATTGTATATTTCCCTTCTTAAATGCTACTGCTTCTTGTTCATTTTCATGTTCAAATCTGTATTTTTACTTCCATTCATTCTGAATCTTTTCTTCATTATTATCCCCTACTGTGATCTGGCTTATTGATTTTGTATTATAAATTATTCCCTGTAAATCTTATTTCCCTAATTATCCCTATTTTGTAGCTGAAATCGATTCGGATTGGCTCTATTGGCTAACCTAACTCCGTCGTTCAAAACCACACTTTTTCTGAGGTCAGGGGAACATCATCCCTGCTCAGTTAAATGATTGCTGGACCTATTCAACAGTCAATCTTAATTAATGATTCTTCAATTCAGTCATCTTGTGTCTAATAATAATAATAATATTATTAATAATATTTGTTTGGAATTTTTTATTTTCTTTTCTTAATTATTGCTCAGGTCGAGTCATATTTATTTCTCACCTCTCTCTGTTGATATCATTCGATAATACTTGAAGCGTTGATATTTATTGATACAATTAACATCTTTATTACTTTTCAATTCCCCCTTGATTCATCTCATTTTTTATTATACCTTTTAGAATATTTATTTTATTTATTTCATTCTTGATCCTTTGGTTTGTATATTATATCTCATAAGTTCCTAGATAGTAGTGGAAGTAAACCTTACATATATATTTCTTCATTTTATCACTTATCTCAAATTTTCCTAAAAGGTAGTGTAAGTTGATCTTACATTTTTTTCTTTATTATCATTTCGTTTGTTTATTTTATCTTATATATATTTTAAAGATGGTAGTGTAAGTTGATCTTACATATATATTTCTTCATTTTATCACTTACCCCAGATGTTTCCTAAATGGTAGTGTAAGTTGATCTTACATTTTTTCATTATTATCATTTCGTTTGTTTATTTTATCTCACATATTTTCTAGATGGTAGTGTAAGTTGATCTTACATATATATTTCTTCATTTTATCACTTATCTCAGATGTTTCCTAAATGGTAGTGTAAGTTGATCTTACATTTTTTCTTTATTATCATTTCGTTTGTTTATTGTACCGCATCTATTTTCTAGATGGTAGTGTAAGTTGTTCTTACATATATATTTCTTCATTTTATCACTTATCTCAGATGTTTCGTAAATGGTAGTGTAAGTTGATTTACATTTTTTTGAATTTTGTAATATAATCCTTTATTTTATCTCTTCATCTACCATTCTTCATGATTCACTTTTATTTGTAAACTTATTTATTTGCTTTTTTATATCTTTTTTATTTATTTTGCTTTGGTCGTTTAGTCATCTTTGGTTATTTCAGTCATTGATGGTTGTCATATTATTTCTTAATCGATGCCTGATTGTATACACCTTTTATTTTCTTGGTGATGGTGTGAGTAATCGTAATCTCATATGTGTTTTGCCCTTGTCTCTTGTTATAGTATAAGATCCCACGTATAATAATAGTCGCTTCTTCGTAATTCCTTCGATTGTGCTGGGTAATTCTCTGTTTTTAATTAAGAGCTTTTCTCCTATATTGTACTTGATTTTCTTTTGCTGGTTCTTGGAATATTTATCATTTAGTTGTTCTATCTTTCCTGCTATTTCCTTTCCTTTGATTTGCTTGGTCATTACTATGAAAATCATTCCCATTTTTCAATGTTCATCTGCACTTAGTTTACCCATGGTCCATGATTACATGAGTTACCCCCGTTGTTCGGACTGGTATAGTTTTCAGAATGATTTCTGTTCTTCTACACTTTCTTGCTATTATCTTGTATTTAAATTTTTCTGCCGTAAAATTTTTACTTGTTTTCAGGACAACCTCAATCACTTCATCATTTTGTTTATACAACAAATAGGTCAATGGTATATCTATCATAGATGCTATCACTAATATTTGATTATGCCTGTCTATTTCTGGTGTATTCAATTTTCTGATAGACCCACTTAATGAGTTATATCTGTTTTGTTATGAGTACCTTATATTTTTGGTATTTTCCATTTAAGTATAGCTTCTCTTAAGTTTCTTCTCACTGGTTGGTTGTCAATTTTTTTGACTGAATTGTAGTCAATATCTGAATATTTAATAACATTATATGAGAGTTCTATTCAATATCTTGGTATTCTGTAAGCTCAAAGAACACAGGAAGGTATTGAATTATTATTAACCAACAAACATTTAGATGCATTAAATAGTAAACAGTTCTGCCACCCTGAGGCAAGTTTTTTTGTAAAGTTGAAAGTCTCATGCTTATTATTATTATTATTATTGTTTTGAATTTAATTATAAATCATATTTATGCTCAATCAGAACGAACCATTATTGTGAATAAAACGTTTGTTGACATAAGAAACAGAGTCAGTCAGATTATTTCTAGAAATTAGTTGACAAAAGGTGGATGAATTTGATTGGTCGAATGAACAAGCTGCGGCGATTACAAAAACGGTAAGTCCGTATTTACTGGATCGAGAGTTCGACCCTGCGAGTTCGACACGACATCAAGTAAGTGTTTATCAGTGAAAATTGTTTGTATTTTCAGCACAGAAATTACACCACCGATTCAACGAGTCAACGGAAGGAATTCTGAGTGAATAAACTGACCGAAGTAAAAATATTTCTTTAAATAATATCTTGTGCAACAACCGGACTTATCAAGCTGGATTCAACGCTAGGTAGAATTGAGCCATAAGTCAATAATAATATATATCAGTAAACATAAATTTTTACAATATTAAACCAAAACTAACCGGGAAGTTAGCTCCACAAAACCCCAAACTATACAGCGTATATCGTTTACTTACAAGTTGGCTCCATCGCGGGGCTCGATTGATTGAAGATAACACCAAATCAAACAATCTACATCACTATACAATTAGAAAACTTCGATTTATTACAAGTTGACGTATACAACGTGAGGCGTAAAACTACCACGCCAATCAGTAAAAATCGATATTTATTACAGATTGTCGCCAAACGTAAGAGGCTTCGAATTAGGAATATTTAATAATAAATAAAAATAACTAAAATCAATTTACCTAATTTCAAGCAAGCAGCTACAGAACCGGAAAGAATAGAACATGTACCAGAAGAGGTCAACGTCTAAGAAACGCGCAGCGAACGCGGATCCAAAAATCAATATGGACGAAAAGGAGGCGACGCCGGCGGAAGGCGTTGAAAACATACCACCTCTCATGGAACCGAACCGACCCGTACAAACCGAGGAGGAAAGATTCCGAGAAACCATGATAAGGATGATGGAGTTGATGAAGGAACAAGTCCAGAAAATGAATGACAATTGCAAGAAGATGTTCGAACAACTAGGCCAGAAAATAGATGAAAGTTACAAGGATGTGAAGGAGGAAATCCTAAACGATAGTAAACGATGGAAAGAAGAATTAAGAAAAGAGAGGGACCAATCGATGGAACAATCCGGCCAGAAAATAGACGATAGTAAAACGGAGATAGAAGAAATACCAAACGGTGAAAACATCGAACATTCAAGCCAGAACATAGAAGGTAAGGGAGAAAAGAAGAACCAAATAATAGAAAAAACGAAAGAGAAGAAGATGAAATTAAGAGGAATAATACGCCCAAAGAAGGTGAGAATTACAAAGGAAATAGTAGAGATGACTAGGAGTGGTCTAATTAATTTCATTAATCATTGATCATAGAATAATGGCCAATGGTAAGAAGTGTGACAAGAACCTAGTAAAGGCGTTCGAAGTGAATCACCATGTAACAGGGAGAAGAATTTTTACCAAGGGGGTAGTCAAAATAAACGCCCCAAAAAAGAAATACTTCTCAACAGATCAAGGACGTCGTCGATAGTTGAGATAACAGGAACGCCTGTGGGAAACAAACCAAATGATGAAACAATTGACTCAACCTGTTATGCCTTTCGAAAGGCTACAAAAGAAGAATTGCAATGCCAACCAGCTGACAAATAATTAATAGAGGAGGAGGTCGTTCAAAACATAACTACAGACCTCAAATTAAAAGAAACTTGGGTAGCACCGAAATGGAAGGACAAGATGATAGTGAGGTACATTACAAGTACTGAGAACCATCTGAACATAAGGATGATCCCAACAACAAACACACCTAAGATGAGTGACTATAGGTAAACTGAAGAAGGATACTTTGAGAAAAGGGACGGATGTTTATGATACTGACCAACGCCAACAATCATATGTGAACCAAAATGAACAAACCAAACACAATATGCTTCATCCTTCAACATTAATATCAAACAGAAAAAGAAATTAATAATCATCCAGAATAAATGTCACAGATCAGACATATGAAGGAGTAGAGGAGCAAACCAATGAAAAGTCGAACATTGGAAAGAGATGGATTTAACAAGGAATGGGAATGATAAAAAATAATACAAAAGGGTCGAAATGACAAAAATAAATATGAGCGATAAACCAATACAAACAAACCAAAGACAATATGCTTCATCCTTCAACATTAATTTAAAACAAAAAAAAAGATATTAATAATCATCCAGAATAAATGTCACAGATCAGACATTTGAAGGAGTAGAGGAGCAAAACAACGAAAAGTCGAACATTGAAAAGAGATGGATTTAACAAGGAATGAGAATGATAATAAATAATAATATGAGGAGCACACGACCAGAAGAGTCGAAATGATGAAAATAAATATGAGCGATAAGCCAATATGAACAAACCAAATACATTATGCCACTTTCTAATATTAATACCAATCAAAAAAGAAATTAATTAACGTCCAGAATTAGCCCTAATGTGAATTACTATGGTGAATAATAACCAAGGTTGCCAGAAATAATGGTTACTAACAGCCATACAATTACAATCATATAACACTAAATACTGAATCAGTCGTTTAACCAGGTAACACTGTTTCGAATTTATAATTTTATTATTCATTTAAATTGTATTATCAAGAATTATCTTGACATTAATTAACTTTGTTTCAAGTATTTATTGTCCATTGAATCTAATAATTTTACTAATCTATAATGTCCAGATTAGAGACATGATTGTTATCTTGTGTATTAATTGTAAGTGACTGAATTGTAGTCAATATCTGAATATTTAATAACAATATATGAGAATTTTTTTAGAGATTTCCTACACTCCATAAAATTCATTATTTCACCCTGGTTGTTAATTGGTACATTAAACATCTCAAGTAGTCCATTCTTCATCGTCTCTAATTCTTCTCTTGTTTTATTAGTTTCTTTTTACATATTTTCCTATATCTTTTGTTTTCTCAATCTTCTTAGTTATTGGGTTCTTCTTTACTCCTCTACGGTTGGTTTCTACGTGCTTAATTTTCTCAGTGTTTTTGTTATTTTTATTTTTACATAACAATTCACTTTTGTCTTCTTTATTTCTTATTTTTTCATTGATACCTTCAGGAGTGCTTTCTAGTGTTTCATTCAGTTTCTTGAAACCGATATCTATTGTCTCACCTATCCTTCTGAAACCCCTATACTTTGTTTCACTTAATTTCCTAAAATTCTCATTAGTTTCCTCCCTCATTTGTTTCAGACTCTCATCATTCTTGTCCAATTTTTTATGAATTTTTTCGAATTCCTCCATCATAACCCTCATCATTTTATCTAATTTCGTCTCTTCGGTTGGTCTAGCTTCGTTCGGCGGATTTTCGATCGTATTTTCTCTAGCTTCCTCCCTTACTACAGTTTCCACATCCTCGACCGATGTTACTTCCTTTTCTTCCTGTCTGACTTCTTTTTCGGCCTCTTTCGTCCGTCTCAGTGATGACGCCCTCTTATGCAGCTTGTTCTTCTTTTCGTAATCGCAGCTAGAATGTCGATCTTTCTCTACTTCTAGCCTCACTAGTTGGTCGCCAATTTTATAATATTACTCCCATATCGCCCGTGTTATTTAGCCCCACGTTGGGCTCCAATTTTATAATATCTCCTGTTTTATTATCGCGCGTGTCATTTATCCACACGTTGGATGCGTCAATCTTATAATATTAACTCTTGTCGCCCGTGTTATTTATAGGCCTCACGTTGGAGGCGTCAATTTTCTAATATTGCCCTTCTCCGTACTTTCAAGGTTTTACCAAGTCGTCGTCTATTTTTAACGTACCTCACGCAGACTGCGTCCGTCGCGAACGCACGAATAAGAAGTACCGATATCCTTACGTGTCCTTATTTTATATATTTATTTCCCGAACGGCGCCAAATTGTTTTTAGAAAACAATTAAAAGTTTCAAATTTGTTTGTCTCCTGTACGGTGTAAGTAAACGAAGTTTTCTGATTCTATAGTGATGTCGATTGTTTGATTTGGTGTTATCTTTAATCAATCGGGCCCCGCGATGGAGCCAACTTGTAAGTAAACGATATACGATGTATAGTTTGGGGTTCTGTGGAGTTAACTTCCCGTTTAGTTTTGGTTTAATATTGTAAAAATTTATGTTTACTGATATATATTATTATTGACTTATGGCTCAATTCTACCTAGCGTTGAATCCAGCTTGATAAGTCCGGTTGTTACACAAGAAATTATTTAAAGAATTATTTTTACTTTGGTAAGTTTATTCACTCAGAAGTCCTTCCGTTGACTCGTTGAATCGGTGGTATAATTTCTGTGCTGAAAATACAAACAATTTTCACTGATAAACACTTATTTGATGACGTGTCGAACTCGCAGGGTCGAACTCTCGATCCAGTAAATACGGACTTACCGTTTTTGTAATCGCCGCTGCTTGTTCATTCGACCAATCAAATTCATCCACCTTTTGTCAACTAATTTCTAGAAATAATCTGACTGACTGTTTCTTATGTCAACAGTCGTTTTATTCACAATAATGGTTCGTTCTGATTGAGCATAAATATGATTTATAATTAAATTCAAAACAATAATAATAATAATAATAAGCATGAGACTTTCAACTTTACAAAAAAACTTGCCTCAGGGTGGCAGAACTGTTTACCATTTAATGCTTCTAAATGTTTGTTGGTTAATAATAATTCAATACTTTCGTGTGTTCTTTGAGCTAACAGGATACCAAGACATTGAATAGAACTCTCATAGATCGTTATTAAATATTCAGATGTTGACTATAATTCAGTCACTTACAATTAATACACAAGATAATAATCATGTCTCTAATCTGGACATTATAGGATAGTAAAATTATTAGATTCAATGGACAATAAATACTTGAAACAAAGTTAATTAGTGCCAAGATAATTCTTGATAATACAATTTAAATGAACAATAAAATTACAAAATTCGAAACAGTGTTATCTGGTTAAACGACTGATTCAGTATTTAGTGTTATATGATTGTAATTGTATGGCTGTCAGTAACCATTTATTCTGACAACCTTGGTTACTATTCACCATAGTAATTGACATTGAAATATTATAATGATGGTAGGTTTCTTCCCTAAATCCTAAAAGCATAAAAACATATAAATATTTTATTAACCTTCGTTAATAATTCAATCACCAGACAAGCCTCAGTCATTGGCAATTTTTGGTTAAATTCATAGATATGTTATGGTTGACAACTGTCATCAAGTGTGGTAAAGTCACACAAAAAATAATTATTGTACATCAAAATTAATTATAAGATTTAATAAATTCACAAATTAAATTAATTAAATCTCTGAGGATTGTCATTTGTTGTACAGTTACAGTTACAAGTATACCTTAACCTACGTTCATTGTTATGAAATGTTTCGATAATATCGTTTTTCATGGTTTGATTGAAATAGTAAAAATCACTTATACTCCCTTTTAATTTTATAATTTATATACCGAAATTTCCCTGGATTATACACTGGACAATTTATTTTGCACTGTTGCACTTCACTCACTGATACTAATGTATATTCGTTATCATAATTTTTAGGTTATGTCACTCTGTTTACTTAGTGACGCACACACACATTAACAAATCAGCTGACTTTTTATCTCGTCGGACGACATCTCATCGCTTCGAATGTTGATTGAAAAGTGTCCAGAACGCAGGCCTTGCTCTGCCGTTCTGTTCAGTAAACGACCAAAATTTGGCTAAATCCGTTGATTTGATAGGTGGGCGATCTTCACTTTTGTGTACATACTCCTCGGTGTTATATTTTATTTGTTAAGTTTGGCGTGGGTCTTCGGGTTCTAGATTGAAACTGTTTTCCTCATTTTGACACAAATTCTTATAATTGTAATAACTTTGTTAATATCATTCCGATTTTAAATCTGAGCATATCAATGGATTCACTACACTTGGCTCTATTATTTGAGTCCTCTCATGGTGTGATTTGTTCTATTATTAACAAAGTTATTGTTTGTGATTAATACGGTTCACTTACCACTATTATTTTATATTTAAATCTTTATTATCACTACATAATGTGTAATAAAACAAATTTAAATAAATATTGATGTGTGTTGATGATATAAGAGATTGTGATTGTGAAGTTCGACTCCGATGTAATCAAGTCCAACGTAATATGTTTAATTGGTGTTTAATTGGTGTGTAATTGGTGTGGCTCTCGACGTCTTACTGGCCTGAAACACTTCCTTAAGTTTCCCAGCTGGTCGAGTCCCAATGGTAGCAAGACCGGTCGAGTAGCGTAAAGTTGATGAAGAAATATATATGCTTGGCTTCGCCGAACGTTTCAAAACAAAATTTATTGTTTTGAAGGAAATTTAAAAAAAAATTGTTTATAAAAAAAAATTATTTTAATTTTATTAATTAATTAATTAGGATCAATTAATTAATATAGGGCTGTGAAGTTTTAAACAGTGTAATGCTCTTCTGAAAATTTTTATTAAAGTTTTAGTATAATTTAAATAATCTATCACCACTCATAAGACTGTCTGTAAACCAATCGATATTTGTTTACCTTTCTATTTTTTAGGTTATCTTCACTTACGGGTGGTAAAGTCCTTGTAGATTATCAATTAGAATTATATTATTGGTAATTAGTATTATTGAAGAAATAAAGAACTATTAAGTATTGAAAAGTATTAATATTTTATTAAGTAATAGCAATATTGACTCTTATCGATTAGTATCGATTCTCAGGATATCGAAAAAAGTTACAAGTATATGATATAAAAATTATATAGGGTTCTTTAAACAGCCAGTTATTACCAAAGTCAGAGAAATCGGGCTAATATTTAAAAAGTATAACGTTACAATCAAATTAATAGTTATTAATAAACACAGACATTGAATAATAATTTGTAAATATAATAATTGTTTTCACCAAACAGCTGTGATGAACCAAGAAGGCGGGGTTCTGGCAATGATGAGACCAATATTGCAAATGGCTGCCGTGAAGTTAGTGAGATGTCATTCGTATATTGGACGTTCCAAATAAAAGATTTTCCTGTAGTATTCCTGTTCTGATGTCTGCGAATCTCTTGTAAAATGTTGTGTAGTGTCTAGTGTACTGTTTCTGAGTTGTATTTAGTGTATCCGTATAATTATTAGTTCAAACACTTTCCCCGGTTCCATCACTAATTTGGGTTAATGTATTACACAGTTTTCTTGTGTTTTGTGGTGTTTTTCAGAGTAGATTTATATTGTTCTGTGTTATGGAGTGTTACTTGATTGTTTCTGTTATAATATGATAGTTTTTAGAGGTATTCCACAAGTCACTCGCGATTTCACAATAACGTACTATACACTCGCTTTGTATGACGATTATAGGTTAGGTTATTCACGTTTTCAAAGGTATGTCATGTTACCCGTTCAACTACCAATAATTAACTAACTGTTTCCTTCAGTTTCAATTAAACTCTTAGCCCATATAATATTATCCTTAACATTGTTCAAAAATATTTTCACATCCTGTGTATATTTTACTATTTCACTATATGAATGCCTAAACTTTGGTTATTTGTCAATTTTATTCACTAGATTTGATTTAAATTAATCTTTCAGTTCATTCTGGTTATTTTCAGATTAAATAATGCCATTTTATAGTGTTTTCCGTCCGAAAAATAGTAATTTCACTTTCAGTTTGGTATACTCTGTTTGGAAGTCAAAACATTAAAATTTACTTCCTGTCATTATATAAATTCAGCCATTTTATCAGTTATATTTAATATTAATAATTCTATATTGTATTAAAAGGTTCCTATTCCCTTATTTTCTGGTAATTAATTGAATTAGTTGTATTCTGAAACATTATTCTGAAATATATGACTCCCATGTCTAAATTTCTGAGTCTAGTCATTCTCATTTTTATTTATAATTCTGAATATAATTTATTAAAATCTCTCTAAATGGTATGTGCAATTATATGGCATGATCTCAAGTTTATTTTGTCTAAACCCCTTTTGTTTATTTGCATTTAAATGAGCAATTTCTCTGTTTTGATGAAGTTTGGTTTCCATTCTTTTGGCCTATGATTTTTTAACAATTTTTCTTACAAAATAATTTACAAACAATATATGATGTGTGATACCCTCTCTGACTTTTTACAAATAGTATTATAAATTAAACATGTTTTCAAATTACACAAAAACAATTAGTATTGGTTACAATACAAACAATAGTTAACACAAAATAAAGAACATTTTTTTATTTTTTTAAATAAATGGTTGTCTTCAAATCAGACATTTTGCAACAAAATTCCCATTTCCAACATGGAAATATGGTTTACAACAAAGGTTTTGTACTAACTAACATCTTAATTACTCTCTACTATTTACAAGTGGTAATTATTTTTATAGTTCTGATGTTAGTTGTTTCAGACCCAAACAAATGGCCTTATATCTAAAACATTTTTAAACATTCTTGTACTATATACATTAAAACCTTATATTTATATTCTTATTTCTAACTATTATTATAAGTAGGATTCTACAGTTTTTATACAGTCTTTTATACCTTGTCTTTGGGGAATTGTACCCTGTCATTAACAAATAAATAGTATGAACCGTTCACAAAGCACTATGAAATCTGTTTTTCTTTTTTCATGTAAAACAAAAATGTTATTTTAAACAGATTCATGTCTTATGAACAACATATTGTCACCGTACACATTTTAAGTCATTGAAAAATGCATATTTCATTGCATCCAATGTTTGTGATTGCCAAGAATGAAACACAAGGTTCATTTTTTATAATACCCAAAACTATCACTGGTTCACTTTCACTTATATATTATGTTAATGCTAAATGGTCGTATAGTCTTATTAACATAATAAATTGGTTAGCGTTTTTTCAATGGAGATTTGTTCCATGGGTACTATATTATTGTTTCATCTTAGTTCACAGGAAACTTTTACTTTGTTCACTTCTCTTTCTTAAATTTATATACATGTGGTTTTTATTTCGTTATACTTTTGTTTTTAGATATTTATTTTGGGGATATAGGGATTTGGGTGTCTTTTATAAGAGCATGACATCTTCTTCAGGATGCTGCCCTCTTCTTCTTTCTTCAGTCTTCTTTTCTCCTGCCTTCTGGGACTGGTATCTTCTCCATCTTCTTCTTGAATTCAGAAATACACAACCTGTATTGGTTGATCTTGGCTTATTTTAGGGTTTCTATTCTATTTATTCTCCCTCGTTGTGGGTTTGGTCATATTGTGTACTGCTTTGTTATTTACTATTTTACCTTCCTGGGTTATACCTTGAAAACCTTTGGTTATGAGACTGGTCTTGGATGACTCATCACTAGTAACTCCTTTTATTTTAACTTGTATTTTCTTTATAATAATGATTTCTTTCCACAGTTGCTATGAATTAATTAATTTATATTAAACTTAATGCTTTCTTCCAAATTTAAACATTATAACTTCATTATTCTAATGATCAATTGCCATTCAATATTATGCATACATCTGTCACGCTACAGATTGCTCTCCTCCAGAAGTAATTATTTCAGACATGTTTATGGATGAAATAATTTCTTATGATAATTTCATCATTTCTTATAATTCATTTTCTTCTCCATTTTTATATCGACTTTTTTATATTAGAGTTTTATTAATTTTATATATATGGTTACTTGTCTTACTACTGATCCTTTTCGGATAGTTAGTGTCTTCTGAGATATATTATAATTGTAATACATTTTCTTTCTATATCAACTTCGTGTTGTATCCTGGGGATATTAATTCCCTAACATTCCCTATCACGTGGGCTGGGGCAGATCAGAGGGGCACTGTACGCTACTTCTCTGCTGGCCATACACCACTTCTATAAATTGAGTACAGGGGCATATCCATCCCTGCTCAAAAAACATAATGCTGCTGGAATTATCTTCAGTCAGTCATCGAATAAATAAATAAAAAGTAGTCTCATTTTCGACTAATAAAAATATCTTTGGATTCTCCACTTCGTAGTCTCTCAGATTATCTCACATTTTCTATCTTAATAAATCTTCATAATCATTATTATACTCATTACATATATATTTTTCCAAAACTCTTAACTTGTCTGATATATTTAATTTAATTATGGTTGAAAACCTTTCTTTTAATAATTCTGGTTACTGTTTACAGTGTAACTCTCTTTCTTCTTCATCTGAATTCTCTTTATACTTTCTTCTGGTTATTCATAGTATTAGCATGGTCTCTATATATAGTCTTTCTTATTCATTATTTGAATGGTCTTATTATATTATATTTAATTTTTTAACATTGTATCTTTACATTAGATATACAGGTTGTTATATTGATCATTTTATTTAAACATTTTGGTTGTTTCCTTTCTCTTAGAAAGTTATTAATCCACCTTCGCATTCATTAACATTAATTCATTTATATCATATTTCATGTGGTATTTCTTCTCTTTGCATTTCATATAGGTCTTATTATTATCATTGGTTCAAAATCATCTTCTCCATCTGTTTGGTATGAGTTGTTCTTCTTTGCTCTTAATTAACTGTTTTCATTATCGTTTCATAGGTAATTAGTCTCTTTGCTTCCAAATTTTTTCCTTCTCTGGCATATTACACTCTTTCTTGTTATTCTTCTCTACTCCTTCAAATTCTATTGTGAATGTTAGCATTTATTCTGGATTAACGTTAACTCTCTTTTCTGAATTAATCACTTTATTTTCTTCTCAATTCAATCATAATTGACACATAATTATTTTTTGGAACTTGGTTAGTTTTAATGTAAAATTCAAACTATTCTTTTTATTTAATTGAAAAATATTTCTCATAAATCCTTGTAATATGTTGATCTTATCTTGTTTCAAAGTACTGACGTTCTATCAACATTCAAATTCTGTTTAATTCATTTATTCCCAGAATTGTTTCATTCAGAATTGTTTATAGTATTGTGATTTTACCATTATTTCTGAATGTTTTGGTATTTCTCCAAATTCAAATTCTTCTTAATTATTTACCATAAAGTTTTCTCATAAACTTAGTTATAGTAAGTTGGTCTTACTTCATTTTTAAATTTTTTGTATATTAACTTCAAAATTCCTTTCTTCTTAATTCTTTCAAAATGTTTTTCTCATAATTCAGTGGTAGTAAGCTGTGCTTGCTTAATTTTAAATTTTTTTAAATTAAGTTCAAAATTCTCTCTCTTTCTCTTTCTTCCATAAAGTTTTGTTCTAAATTATCAGGTTGTAGTAAGATGTACTTACTCAATTTTAAATTTTTATAATTATATTTCAATTCAAAAGTCTTTCTTTTCCTTTCTTCCATAAAGTTTGTTCCAAAATTATTAGGTTGTAGTAAGATGTACTTACATATTTTAGAATTTTTTCAATAAAAATTCTAAATTCCTTTTTCTTATAATTCTCCAGAATGTTCTTTTCAAAATATTAGGTTGTAAGATGTACTTACATTATTTTTAAATTTTTAAAAATAAAAATTCTAAATTCCTTCTTTTTATAATTCTCCAAAATGTTCTTCTCAAAATATTAGGTTGTAAGATGTACTTACATTATTTTTGAATTTTTTAAAATATTAATTCTAAATTCCTTTTTCTTATAATTCTCCAGAATGTTCTTTTCAAAATATTAGGTTGTAAGATGTACTTACATTATTTTCGAATTTTTTGTAATATAAATTCAAAATTCTATAACTCACAACTCATTCTTCATAATATTTCTTCATAGAAGCTTGATTGTACACTCCTTTGATCTTTCCTGAAACGATTTCCTTCAACTCATATGTATTGTTATGCTTATTATTTACCACAACATATGGTTATATATTGTACTCTACACTGGCCCATATTATTTATACTTTTGTAAGCTGATCTTCTCTTTTTCTTTCCTATAAGTTTTCTTTTCTTTTATATACCCAGGAAGATGGACGATTTTCTTTATGTCGTTCCATTGCTCATATTTTTATTTATAATGTGCATTTTCTTTAATAGTCTTCATTCATAAAACTCAGTTTTGTTTCTATGTTTATTCTTCGTATCATTCCCTTTCAATGATATTTATTTCGTCTCCTTCAACGTTGTTTTTCGCCGTAGTCGGTTATCGTGATCCGTCCCTTTTCTTGATGTCGTGTGGTATTTGTGTCAACCAGGGTCCATCATCTCAGTTGCTCTTATAAAATTTACCCTAGGGCGCGGCACTCGGTTATTATTACTGTTATTGTTTTTATTACTAAATTTATCATGATAATAATTTCGGTTAGGTTGGTAAGGTTTGTCATCATTATTGTTGGGATATGGATTTCTCTGACTGTATGGGACATTATTATGTTGGTATAAATTGTTTCTATTGTATGGATAGGGGTTGTTATTCCTAACGCCGTTAGAATTATCAATAAACTGGTCATTACGCGGCGGTTTGTTAGGGCCGTCGTAATTACTGGGCTGATTCCCTCTATCATCATATTGTATACACCAATACTTTTGTGGTCCATGTTTTGTATTACCTGACAAATATATGTGAGGATCTTCATCTGGGTTATCACTTATTATTTGTTTGTCTGAAACACCATAAGCTGGTTTACCATCACATATCCACTCTGAAGGAATATATTTTAGTCTAACCGTACCCTGGAACTGTCCTAAATGGCACACTAATGGAATACATTCTGGTGATTCATCTGTGCCGTCATTACAGTCTGGTACGATATCACATTTCCATTTTTCTGAAATCCACCGTCCGGTTCTGCGTTGAAACTGGTCTGTTCCACCTGTGGTATTCTGTTTACCTCTGGTCCTTTCCCAGTGATAAACTACTGTCTTGTGGTGAATTATTTCTGAAATTACTTCGATTCTCCTTCTATAATTCATAGAATTCATGATGTCTTTGTCATAGGTAATTGGGATATTATTGCCATCAATTAACCCATGTTTCATCATCTCCAACTCTTCCTTCGTTTTTATTACATTTCTTGGATACATTCTCCTTTTCCTTGGTTTAATATCTTCCTGGTTTCGGTTAGTTTCAATTCTAGGTAATACCATTACTTGTTTCTGCGTTTTATCATTTGGTACTTCTTCTGGTTCTGGTTTACTATTATATTTTATTTCTTCAGTCTTCTCCTTTCTTAATTCCTCTCTTTTTAATCTGTCCTCCCTCATTTCCTTATTCTCGTCATCTAGTTTCTTGTTCATATTATCTAGTATTTTATGCTGATCATCCAGTTTCTTCATTGTCGACTTGTGGCACTCATCCAGTTTCTTACTTAATTCTTCTTTCAAGGACTGGTTGTCTCGCATTAACGCTCTGAACATTTCTTGTATTGTCATGTCCTCTGCTTGTGATGGTTTTTCTAATTGTTCCTTCCGGACATTGACTTCCCCTGTCTGAGTAGGCATCTCCGGTTGTTCCTCTGGTTGCTCTGTTTGTTTGGACAACACCGATTGTAATACCTCTTCCAACTCTACTGGCGTTGCCTCTTTGTTGTCCATATCAGCTTCTATTTCTTTCTCGGCCTCCGCCGCCCGTTTCTTAGATGTTGCACGTCGTTGCATTTTCCCTCGAAATTCTCTGGCTTTGTAGCTGTTGCCTAGCTCCAACTAGTGATTGGGCAGAATGTATTGGCCTTCCAATCGCTAATTAAAGCCCCTAAAGTTGTGCGCCAATTTGTAATAAAACAAATTTAAATAAATATTGATGTGTGTTGATGATATAAGAGATTGTGATTGTGAAGTTCGACTCCGATGTAATCAAGTCCAACGTAATATGTTTAATTGGTGTTTAATTGGTGTGTAATTGGTGTGGCTCTCGACGTCTTACTGGCCTGAAACACTTCCTTAAGTTTCCCAGCTGGTCGAGTCCCAATGGTAGCAAGACCGGTCGAGTAGCGTAAAGTTGATGAAGAAATATATATGCTTGGCTTCGCCGAACGTTTCAAAACAAAATTTATTGTTTTGAAGGAAATTTAAAAAAAAATTGTTTATAAAAAAAAATTATTTTAATTTTATTAATTAATTAATTAGGATCAATTAATTAATATAGGGCTGTGAAGTTTTAAACAGTGTAATGCTCTTCTGAAAATTTTTATTAAAGTTTTAGTATAATTTAAATAATCTATCACCACTCATAAGACTGTCTGTAAACCAATCGATATTTGTTTACCTTTCTATTTTTTAGGTTATCTTCACTTACGGGTGGTAAAGTCCTTGTAGATTATCAATTAGAATTATATTATTGGTAATTAGTATTATTGAAGAAATAAAGAACTATTAAGTATTGAAAAGTATTAATATTTTATTAAGTAATAGCAATATTGACTCTTATCGATTAGTATCGATTCTCAGGATATCGAAAAAAGTTACAAGTATATGATATAAAAATTATATAGGGTTCTTTAAACAGCCAGTTATTACCAAAGTCAGAGAAATCGGGCTAATATTTAAAAAGTATAACGTTACAATCAAATTAATAGTTATTAATAAACACAGACATTGAATAATAATTTGTAAATATAATAATTGTTTTCACCAAACAGCTGTGATGAACCAAGAAGGCGGGGTTCTGGCAATGATGAGACCAATATTGCAAATGGCTGCCGTGAAGTTAGTGAGATGTCATTCGTATATTGGACGTTCCAAATAAAAGATTTTCCTGTAGTATTCCTGTTCTGATGTCTGCGAATCTCTTGTAAAATGTTGTGTAGTGTCTAGTGTACTGTTTCTGAGTTGTATTTAGTGTATCCGTATAATTATTAGTTCAAACACTTTCCCCGGTTCCATCACTAATTTGGGTTAATGTATTACACAGTTTTCTTGTGTTTTGTGGTGTTTTTCAGAGTAGATTTATATTGTTCTGTGTTATGGAGTGTTACTTGATTATTTCTGTTATAATATGATAGTTTTTAGAGGTATTCCACAAGTCACTCGCGATTTCACAATAACGTACTATACACTCGCTTTGTATGACGATTATAGGTTAGGTTATTCACGTTTTCAAAGGTATGTCATGTTACCCGTTCAACTACCAATAATTAACTAACTGTTTCCTTCAGTTTCAATTAAACTCTTAGCCCATATAATATTATCCTTAACATTGTTCAAAAATATTTTCACATCCTGTGTATATTTTACTATTTCACTATATGAATGCCTAAACTTTGGTTATTTGTCAATTTTATTCACTAGATTTGATTTAAATTAATCTTTCAGTTCATTCTGGTTATTTTCAGATTAAATAATGCCATTTTATAGTGTTTTCCGTCCGAAAAATAGTAATTTCACTTTCAGTTTGGTATACTCTGTTTGGAAGTCAAAACATTAAAATTTACTTCCTGTCATTATATAAATTCAGCCATTTTATCAGTTATATTTAATATTAATAATTCTATATTGTATTAAAAGGTTCCTATTCCCTTATTTTCTGGTAATTAATTGAATTAGTTGTATTCTGAAACATTATTCTGAAATATATGACTCCCATGTCTAAATTTCTGAGTCTAGTCATTCTCATTTTTATTTATAATTCTGAATATAATTTATTAAAATCTCTCTAAATGGTATGTGCAATTATATGGCATGATCTCAAGTTTATTTTGTCTAAACCCCTTTTGTTTATTTGCATTTAAATGAGCAATTTCTCTGTTTTGATGAAGTTTGGTTTCCATTCTTTTGGCCTATGATTTTTTAACAATTTTTCTTACAAAATAATTTACAAACAATATATGATGTGTGATACCCTCTCTGACTTTTTACAAATAGTATTATAAATTAAACATGTTTTCAAATTACACAAAAACAATTAGTATTGGTTACAATACAAACAATAGTTAACACAAAATAAAGAACATTTTTTTATTTTTTTAAATAAATGGTTGTCTTCAAATCAGACATTTTGCAACAAAATTCCCATTTCCAACATGGAAATATGGTTTACAACAAAGGTTTTGTACTAACTAACATCTTAATTACTCTCTACTATTTACAAGTGGTAATTATTTTTATAGTTCTGATGTTAGTTGTTTCAGACCCAAACAAATGGCCTTATATCTAAAACATTTTTAAACATTCTTGTACTATATACATTAAAACCTTATATTTATATTCTTATTTCTAACTATTATTATAAGTAGGATTCTACAGTTTTTATACAGTCTTTTATACCTTGTCTTTGGGGAATTGTACCCTGTCATTAACAAATAAATAGTATGAACCGTTCACAAAGCACTATGAAATCTGTTTTTCTTTTTTCATGTAAAACAAAAATGTTATTTTAAACAGATTCATGTCTTATGAACAACATATTGTCACCGTACACATTTTAAGTCATTGAAAAATGCATATTTCATTGCATCCAATGTTTGTGATTGCCAAGAATGAAACACAAGGTTCATTTTTTATAATACCCAAAACTATCACTGGTTCACTTTCACTTATATATTATGTTAATGCTAAATGGTCGTATAGTCTTATTAACATAATAAATTGGTTAGCGTTTTTTCAATGGAGATTTGTTCCATGGGTACTATATTATTGTTTCATCTTAGTTCACAGGAAACTTTTACTTTGTTCACTTCTCTTTCTTAAATTTATATACATGTGGTTTTTATTTCGTTATACTTTTGTTTTTAGATATTTATTTTGGGGATATAGGGATTTGGGTGTCTTTTATAAGAGCATGACATCTTCTTCAGGATGCTGCCCTCTTCTTCTTTCTTCAGTCTTCTTTTCTCCTGCCTTCTGGGACTGGTATCTTCTCCATCTTCTTCTTGAATTCAGAAATACACAACCTGTATTGGTTGATCTTGGCTTATTTTAGGGTTTCTATTCTATTTATTCTCCCTCGTTGTGGGTTTGGTCATATTGTGTACTGCTTTGTTATTTACTATTTTACCTTCCTGGGTTATACCTTGAAAACCTTTGGTTATGAGACTGGTCTTGGATGACTCATCACTAGTAACTCCTTTTATTTTAACTTGTATTTTCTTTATAATAATGATTTCTTTCCACAGTTGCTATGAATTAATTAATTTATATTAAACTTAATGCTTTCTTCCAAATTTAAACATTATAACTTCATTATTCTAATGATCAATTGCCATTCAATATTATGCATACATCTGTCACGCTACAAATGGCACTCATACCCACTTGAGGGCCTACCTTCCAAGTTCTCATCACTCCTTAGTTACTATTTACTTAGATTTATTGATAAAATACAATTCTTATTCTACTGTCATCTTAACCTAGGTACTCACATTTATATTTACATATTTCATTCATTAGAATGTATTTGTCTGCTTTCTAATTGTTCCCATTTGTTGACAACAAAGGGTTACTACTACTGTTTACCTTTGTTAGCTGGAAAATGAGGTAATTTTTGGTCATTTTTGGTTACTTAAGTGGTCCCTATTTTCATCATTGGATGCCTACTTAATATCATTCTTTTCTGGTATTAGAGTTCTTTTTGTTATTGTCTCTCAGTTACAATAGCTGAGTAAGAACATTGTCTTAGTACTGGACTTGGTGTGTTTACTACATTAGACTTTTTTAAATTGCATTTGGTTAAACAATACTAGTTACACCTGGTGTCACATGACATGTGCATGTACACTTAAATATAATTATAGTATACTGTATTCTGTCTTACTATCTTTGGACTATAGTACAGTAGTGGTATCACACTCTATTTGAGGTATTGACATCGACATTTCGTTTCTATTCATTTTTATGGCGTGACTTTATACAACTTTTATTAGTGAATTCCATTTTAGTGGGTTTTGGTTCACTTTCTTTGTAAATTTTCTCATTTAAAGTTTATTTTGGGCATCTGATCTTGTTACCTGTAGAAAGGTTGTTATCTCTGCTTGCTTTTACATATATTACATTCTGGTTTGGGTAGGTTTTTCCTATTGTTAGTTGTGAATACAGGTGAATCTTACACACATCATAGGTTATGTCATTTGGTCATTGGTGCTAACAATGTGTATGTTAGTTTGACTCACATTGGCATTCTTTTAACCTTATTTTTGTATATCTGGTTATAATAAAGATAATTAATAATCATTTCATTATTCTCTTGATTTTATATATGATTGTCAGATTATTTGACTAGTGTTTGCTGATATTCTGAGACATATTAACACTCCTTTTGTTACATTGTTGCTGTGCATATCTTGTTACTATGCTTAATTCACAGCTTCTAATCAATAATTATTATTGTTATTTTCACTCCTTTGTATAATATTTCCTTTCTTATTAATTTGTAACATTATTTATAGTATTCTGGTCATCTCAGTTAGTCAGTTTTCTGTCTATCTCTTTAATCTGCAGGTTGATTGGTCATTACACATATTGGTAGGTGTTGATTTATAGGTGACTGGTTCTTGCAATCTTTAATGCCATGGTTGTTGGTTCTTCATCACTGATTCCTCCTTCCTCTTCTTTCTTCTTTCTTCATTCTTCTTTCTTGTTTCTTCGTGTTTGGTTCTTCACTGATTCTGTGTCTGTTTGTTTCTACACTGACTTTGTGTTTGTTTGTTTCTTCACTGATTCTTCTTTCTTCTTTCTTGTGTCTGTTTCTTCACTGATTTTGTGTCTGTTTTTTTCTTCACTGACCGAAAAGTAACGGGTGGTTGCTTTTGTTGATACACTCATTGTGTGGTGGGTGCAAAATCTCTTCACTATAATGTCATTTCATTTGTATTTACCATCAGTTTATTGACTCTTATGGCTGTGAGTTTATATTTGGTGATAGTTATCTCATGTAGCGTTGAGCTTGGCATTTTAGACAAATTATTTGGCTTGTCTCTTTGACTCATTATCTGACATGTGTTATCATTTTATATCACTGAAATCTTAGGGCCCATATGTCATGTTACATATCGTCCCCCCTCGAAAATAGATCATTTGGATGAATTCCTTTACGGGATTTGAGAAATTATCTGTCATATTGTTTCATAATCATTCTGAGCTTCCGTCTATTATCTCTTGTTTCCTTTTCATCACATATTTCAATACATTGTTATCTTCGATCTGATCCACTATATTCTTTCTTTTTAGTTTTTTCCCTGTAGTATTTAATTCCCTATCATTTCCCTAACATGGTAGTTGGCACAGTCCAGAGGGGCACTTTTTGGCTTCCATGCTCTGCTGTCCACCCTACATCTTTCTAAGACCAGAGGAACATCATCTCTGCTCAGTCAAATTGTTGTTTGGAGCTTTTCTCTACAAATCAACATAAAAATTCAAAGTAGTCATTGTGCGACTAATAAAAAATATTCAGGTAGTTCACTCAATTATCGTTCAGATTTGATAAATATCTTCATTCTTTTTTATACTTTTCATCTTATTCTCTGTGCTCTACAGGAAACAATATTGTTATAAGATTTTTGTTTCTTATTTATTTATTTTCTCTTTGATTGATCTCCCTCTCTCTATTTTCTGTTTAGCAATTGCATTATCGTTATTAATATTTGTTTGATTTCAGATTTCATGTCTGGTCATATTTATCATGCCTTCAAGTTTTGTGTAATTACTTGTTTTTATAACATTTGAGTATTTTTCTCATCACCTTTGTTTTAGTTCTGACTGGTATTCTTTGTACAATAATTTTGCTTTGATTGGTCACCATTTACTGGTTAACATTACAGTCGTATTGGATTTTGTCTATCCTACTTTCATTCCTTTATATCCCTCTCTCTTATTATTTTCACTTTGGTGTTCTTCCTCTCTTCTCCTTCAAGTGTCTGATACTCACACTTATTCTGGACGTTAATTAATTTCTTTTTTGATTGATATTAATATTAGGAAGTGGCATAATGTATTTGGTTTGTTCATATTGGCTTATCGCTCATACTTATTTTCATCATTTCGACTCTTCTGGTCGTGTGTTCCTCATATTTTTATTTATTATAATTCTCATTCCTTGTTAAATCCATCTCTTTTCAATGTTCGACTTTTCGTTGTTTTGCTCCTCTACTCCTTCAAATGTCTGATCTGTGACATTTATTCTGGATGATTATTAATTTCTTTTTTTTTTTTTAAATTAATGTTGAAGGATGAAGCATGTTGTCTTTGGTTTGTTTGAATTGGTTTGTCGCTCATATTTATTTTTGTCATTTCGACTCTTTTGTATTATTTTTTATCATTCTCATTCCTTGTTAAATCCATCTCTTTTCAATGTTCGACTTTTCGTTGTTTTGCTCCTCTACTCCTTCAAATGTCTGATCTGTGACATTTATTCTGGATGATTATTAATTTCTTTTTCTGTTTGATATTAATGTTGAAGGATGAAGCATATTGTGTTTGGTTTGTTCATTTTGGTTCACATATGATTGTTGGCGTTGGTCAGTATCATAAACATCCGTCCCTTTTCTCAAAGTATCCTTCTTCAGTTTACCCATAGTCACTCATTTTAGGTGTGTTTGTTGTTGGGATCATCCTGATTTTCAGATGGTTCTCAGTACTTGTAATGTATCTCACTATCATCTTGTCCTTCCATTTCGTTGCTACCCAAGTTTCTTTTAATTTGAGGTCTGTAGTTATGTTTTGAACGACCTCCTCCTCTATTAATTCTTTGTCAGCTGGTTGGCATTGCAATTCTTCTTTTGTAGCCTTTCGAAAGGCATAACAGGTTGAGTCAATTGTTTCATCATTTGGTTTGTTTCCCACAGGCGTTCCTGTTATCTCAACTATCGACGACGTCCTTGATCTGTTGAGAAGTATTTTTTTTTTTTTTTGGCGTTTACTTTGACTACCCCCTTGGTAAAAATTCTTCTCCCTGTTACATGATGATTCACTTCGAACGCCTTTACTAGGTTCTTGTCATACTTCTTACCATTGGCCATTATTCTATGATCAATGATTAATGAAATTAATTAGACCACTCCTAGTCATCTCTACTATTTTCTTTGTAATTCTCACCTTCTTTGGGCGTATTATTCCTCTTAATTTCATCTTCTTCTCTTCCGTTTTTTCTATTATTTGGTTCTTCTTTTCTCCCTTACCTTCTATGTTCTAGCTTGAAAGTTCGATGTTTTCACCGTTTGGTATTTCTTCTATCTCCGTTTTACTATCGTCTATTTTCTGGCCTGATTGTTCCATCGATTGGTCCCTCTCTTTTCTTAATTCTTCTCTCCATCGTTTACAATCGTTTAGGATTTTCTCCTTCACATCCTTGTAACTTTCATCTATTTTCTGGCCTAGTTGTTCGAACATCTTCTTGTTATTGTCATTCATTTTCTGGACTTGTTCCTTCATCAACTCCATCATCCTTATCATGGTTTCTCGGAATCTTTCCTCCTCGGTTTGTACGGGTCGGTTCGGTTCCATGGGAGGTGGTACGTTTTCAACGCCTTCCGCCGGCGTCGCCTCCTTTTCGTCCATATTGATTTTTGGATCCGCGTTCGCTGTGCGTTTCTTAGACGTTGACCTCTTCTGGTACATGTTCTATTCTTTCCGGTTCTGTAGCTGCTTGCTTGAAATTAGGTAAATTGATTTTAGTTTTTTTTATTATTATTAAATAGTCCTAATTCGAAGCCTCTTACGTTTGGCGCCAATCTGTAATAAATATCGATTTTTACTGATTGGCGTGGTAGTTTTATGCCTCACGTTGTATGCGTCAACTTGTAATAAATCGAAGTTTTCTGACTGTATAGTGATGCAGATTGTTTGATTTGGTGTTATCTTCAATCAATCGAGCCCCGCGATGGAGCCAACTTGTAAGTAAACGATATACGATGTATAGTTTGGGGTTTTGTGGAGCTAACTTCCCGTTTAGTTTTGGTTTAATATTGTAAAAATTTATGTTTACTGACATATATTATTATTGACTTATGGCTCAATTCTACCTAGCGTTGAATCCAGCTTGATAAGTCCGGTTGTTACACAAGAAATTATTTAATGAAATATTTTTACTTCGGTCAGTTTATTCACTCAGAAGTCCTTCCGTTGTCTCGTTGAATCGGTGGTGTAATTTCTGTGCTGAAAATACAAACAATTTTCACTGATAAACACTTACTTGATGTCGTGTCGAACTCGCAGGGTCGAATTCTCGATCCAGTAAATACGGACTTACCGTTTTTGTAAACGCCGCTGCTTGTTCATTCGACCAATCAAATTCATCCACCTGTTGTCAGCTAATTTCTAGTAATAATCTGACTGACTCTGTTTCTTATGTCAACAATCGTTTTATTCACAATAATGGTTCGTTCTGATTGAGCATAAATATGATTCATAATTAAATTCAAAACAATAATAAAAATAAGCATGAGAATTTCAACTTTACAAAAAAACTTGCCTCAGGGTGGCAGAACTTTTTACTATTTAATGCATGTAAATGTTTGTTGGTTAATAATATTTCAATACCTTCCTGTTTTCTTTGAGCTAACAGAATACCAAGACATTGAATAGAATTCTCATATATTGTTATTAAATATTCAGATGTTGACTACAATTCAGTCACTTACAATTAATACACAAGATAATAATCATGTCTCTAATCTGGACATTATAGATTAGTAAAATTATTAGATTCAATGGACAATAAATACTTGAAACAACGTTAGTTAGTGTCAAGATAATTCTTGATAATACAATTTAAATGAACAATAAAATTATAAATTCGAAACAGTGTTATCTGGTTAAACAACTGATTCAGTATTTAGTGTTATATGATTGTAATTGTATGGCTGTCAGTAACCATTTTTTCTGGCAACCTTGGTTATTATTCACCATAGAAATTGACATTGAAATATTATAATGATGGTAGGTTTCTTCCCTAAATCATAAAAGCATAAAAACGTGTAAATATTGTATTAACCTTCGTTAATAATTCAATCACCTGACAAGCCTCAGTCATTGGCAATTTTTGGTTAAATTCATAGATATGTTATGGTTGACAACTGTCATCAAGTGTGGTAAAGTCACACAAAAAATAATTATTGTACATCAAAATTAATTATAAGGTTTAATAAATTCACAAATAAAATTAATTAAATCTCTGAGGATTGTCATTTGTTGTTCAGTTACAGTTACAAGTATACTTTAACCTACGTTCATTGTTATGAATGTTTCGATAATATCGTTTTTCATGGTTTGATTGAAATAGTAAAAATCACTTATACTCCCTTTTAATTTTATAATTTATATACCGAAATTTCTCTGGATTATACACTGGACAATTTATTTCGCACTGTTGCACTTCACTCACTGATACTAATGTATATTCGTTATCACAATTTTTAGGTTATGTCACTTTGTTTACTTAGTGACGCACACACACATTAACAAATCAGCTGACTTTTTATCTCGTCGGACGACATCTCATCGCTTCGAATGTTGATTGAAAAGTGTCCAGAACGCAGGCCTTGCTCTGCCGTTCCGTTCAGTAAACGACCAAAATTTGGCTAAATCCGTTGATTTGATAGGTGGGCGATCTTCACTTTTGTGTACATACCCCTCGGCGTTATATTTTATTTGTTAAGTTTGGCGTGGGTCTTCGGGTTCTAGATTAAAACTGTTTTCCTCATTTTGACACAAATTCTTATAATTGTAATAACTTTGTTAATATCATTCCGATTTTAAATCTGAGCATATCAATGGATTCACTACACTTGGCTCTATTATTTGAGTCCTCTCATGGTGTGCTTTGTTCTATTATTAAGAAAGTTATTGTTTGTGATTAATACGGTTCACTTACCACTATTATTTTATATTTAAATCTTTATTATCACTACATAATGGCACTCATACCCACTTGAGGGCCTACCTTCCAAGTTCTCATCACTCCTTAGTTACTATTTACTTAGATTTATTGATAAAATACAATTCTTATTCTACTGTCATCTTAACCTAGGTACTCACATTTATATTTACATATTTCATTCATTAGAATGTATTTGTCTGCTTTCTAATTGTTCCCATTTGTTGATAACAAAGGGTTACTACTACTGTTTACCTTTGTTAGCTGGAAAATGAGGTAATTTTTGGTCATTTTTGGTTACTTAAGTGGTCCCTATTTTCATCATTGGATGCCTACTTAATATCATTCTTTTCTGGTATTAGAGTTCTTTTTGTTATTGTCTCTCAGTTACAAAAGCTGAGTAAGAACATTGTCTTAGTACTGGACTTGGTGTGTTTACTACATTAGACTTTTTTACATTGCATTTGGTTAAACAATACTAGTTACACCTGGTGTCACATGACATGTGCATGTACACTTAAATATAATTATAGTATACTGTATTCTGTCTTACTATCTTTGCACTATAGTACAGTAGTGGTATCACACTCTATTTGAGGTATTGACATCGACATTTCGTTTCTATTCATTTTTATGACGTGACTTTATACAACTTTTATTAGTGAATTCCATTTTAGTGGGTTTTGGTTCACTTTCTTTGTAAATTTTCTCATTTAAAGTTTATTTTGGGCATCTGATCTTGTTACCTGTAGAAAGGTTGTTATTTCTGCTTGCTTTTACATATATTACATTCTGGTTTGGGTAGGTTTTTCCTATTGTTAGTTGTGAATACAGGTGAATCTTACACACATCATAGGTTATGTCATTTGGTCATTGGTGCTAACAATGTGTATGTTAGTTTGACTCACATTGGCATTCTTTTAACCTTATTTTTGTATATCTGGTTATAATAAAGATAATTAATAATCATTTCATTATTCTCTTGATTTTATATATGATTGTCAGATTATTTGACTAGTGTTTGCTGATATTCTGAGACATATTAACACTCCTTTTGTTACATTGTTGCTGTGCATATCTTGTTACTATGCTTAATTCACAGCTTCTAATCAATAATTATTATTGTTATTTTCACACCTTTGTATAATATTTCCTTTCTTATTAATTTGTAACATTATTTATAGTATTCTGGTCATCTCAGTTAGTCAGTTTTCTGTCTATCTCTTTAATCTGCAGGTTGATTGGTCATTACACATATTGGTAGGTGTTGATTTATAGGTGACTGGTTCTTGCAATCTTTAATGCCATGGTTGTTGGTTCTTCATCACTGATTCTTCCTTCCTCTTCTTTCTTCTTTCTTCATTCTTCTTTCTTGTTTCTTCGTGTTTGGTTCTTCACTGATTCTGTGTCTGTTTGTTTCTACACTGACTTTGTGTTTGTTTGGTTCTTCACTGATTCTTCTTTCTTCTTTCTTGTGTCTGTTTCTTCACTGATTTTGTGTCTGTTTTTTTCTTCACTGACCGAAAAGTAATGGGTGGTTGCTTTTGTTGATACACTCATTGTGTGGTGGGTGCAAAATCTCTTCACTATAATGTCATTTCATTTGTATTTACCATCAGTTTATTGACTCTTATGGCTGTGAGTTTATATTTGGTGATAGTTATCTCATGTAGCGTTGAGCTTGGCATTTTAGACAAATTATTTGGCTTGTCTCTTTGACTCATTATCTGACATGTGTTATCATTTTATATCACTGAAATCTTAGGGCCCATATGTCATGTTACATATCGTCCCCCCTCGAAAATAGATCATTTGGATGAATTCCTTTACGGGATTTGAGAAATTATCTGTCATATTGTTTCATAATCATTCTGAGCTTCCGTCTATTATCTCTTGTTTCCTTTTCATCACATATTTCAATACATTGTTATCTTCGATCTGATCCACTATATTCTTTCTTTTTAGTTTTTTCCCTGTAGTATTTAATTCCCTATCATTTCCCTAACATGGTAGTTGGCACAGTCCAGAGGGGCACTTTTTGGCTTCCATGCTCTGCTGTCCACCCTACATCTTTCTAAGACCAGAGGAACATCATCTCTGCTCAGTCAAATTGTTGTTTGGAGCTTTTCTCTACAAATCAACATAAAAATTCAAAGTAGTCATTGTGCGACTAATAAAAAATATTCAGGTAGTTCACTCAATTATCGTTCAGATTTGATAAATATCTTCATTCTTTTTTATACTTTTCATCTTATTCTCTGTGCTCTACAGGAAACAATATTGTTATTAGATTTTTGTTTCTTATTTATTTATTTTCTCTTTGACTGATCTCCCTCTCTCTATTTTCTGTTTAGCAATTGCATTATCGTTATTAATATTTGTTTGATTTCAGATTTCATGTCTGGTCATATTTATCATGCCTTCAAGTTTTGTGTAATTACTTGTTTTTATAACATTTGAGTATTTTTCTCATCACCTTTGTTTTAGTTCTGACTGGTATTCCTTGTACAATAATTTTGCTTTGATTGGTCACCATTTACTGGTTAACATTACAGTCGTATTGGATTTTGTCTATCCTACTTTCATTCCTTTATATCGCTCTCTCTTTTATTTTCACTTTGGTGTTCTTCCTCTCTTCTCCTTCAAGTGTCTGATACTCACACTTATTCTGGACGTTAATTAATTTCTTTTTTGATTGATATTAATATTAGGAAGTGGCATAATGTATTTGGTTTGTTCATATTGGCTTATCGCTCATATTTATTTTCATCATTTCGACTCTTCTGGTCGTGTGCTCCTCATATTTTTATTTATTATAATTCTCATTCCTTGTTAAATCCATCTCTTTTCAATGTTCGACTTTTCGTTGTTTTGCTCCTCTACTCCTTCAAATGTCTGATCTGTGACATTTATTCTGGATGATTATTAATTTCTTTTTTTTTTTTTTAAATTAATGTTGAAGGATGAAGCATGTTGTCTTTGGTTTGTTTGAATTGGTTTGTCGCTCATATTTATTTTTGTCATTTCGACTCTTTTGTATTATTTTTTATCATTCTCATTCCTTGTTAAATCCATCTCTTTTCAATGTTCGACTTTTCGTTGTTTTGCTCCTCTACTCCTTCAAATGTCTGATCTGTGACATTTATTCTGGATGATTATTAATTTCTTTTTCTGTTTGATATTAATGTTGAAGGATGAAGCATATTGTGTTTGGTTTGTTCATTTTGGTTCACATATGATTGTTGGCGTTGGTCAGTATCATAAACATCCGTCCCTTTTCTCAAAGTATCCTTCTTCAGTTTACCCATAGTCACTCATTTTAGGTGTGTTTGTTGTTGGGATCATCCTGATTTTCAGATGGTTCTCAGTACTTGTAATGTATCTCACTATCATCTTGTCCTTCCATTTCGTTGCTACCCAAGTTTCTTTTAATTTGAGGTCTGTAGTTATGTTTTGAACGACCTCCTCCTCTATTAATTCTTTGTCAGCTGGTTGGCATTGCAATTCTTCTTTTGTAGCCTTTCGAAAGGCATAACAGGTTGAGTCAATTGTTTCATCATTTGGTTTGTTTCCCACAGGCGTTCCTGTTATCTCAACTATCGACGACGTCCTTGATCTGTTGAGAAGTATTTTTTTTTTTTTTTTGGCGTTTACTTTGACTACCCCCTTGGTAAAAATTCTTCTCCCTGTTACATGATGATTCACTTCGAACGCCTTTACTAGGTTCTTGTCATACTTCTTACCATTGGCCATTATTCTATGATCAATGATTAATGAAATTAATTAGACCACTCCTAGTCATCTCTACTATTTTCTTTGTAATTCTCACCTTCTTTGGGCGTATTATTCCTCTTAATTTCATCTTCTTCTCTTCCGTTTTTTCTATTATTTGGTTCTTCTTTTCTCCCTTACCTTCTATGTTCTAGCTTGAAAGTTCGATGTTTTCACCGTTTGGTATTTCTTCTATCTCCGTTTTACTATCGTCTATTTTCTGGCCTGATTGTTCCATCGATTGGTCCCTCTCTTTTCTTAATTCTTCTCTCCATCGTTTACAATCGTTTAGGATTTTCTCCTTCACATCCTTGTAACTTTCATCTATTTTCTGGCCTAGTTGTTCGAACATCTTCTTGTTATTGTCATTCATTTTCTGGACTTGTTCCTTCATCAACTCCATCATCCTTATCATGGTTTCTCGGAATCTTTCCTCCTCGGTTTGTACGGGTCGGTTCGGTTCCATGGGAGGTGGTACGTTTTCAACGCCTTCCGCCGGCGTCGCCTCCTTTTCGTCCATATTGATTTTTGGATCCGCGTTCGCTGTGCGTTTCTTAGACGTTGACCTCTTCTGGTACATGTTCTATTCTTTCCGGTTCTGTAGCTGCTTGCTTGAAATTAGGTAAATTGATTTTAGTTTTTTTTATTATTATTAAATAGTCCTAATTCGAAGCCTCTTACGTTTGGCGCCAATCTGTAATAAATATCGATTTTTACTGATTGGCGTGGTAGTTTTATGCCTCACGTTGTATGCGTCAACTTGTAATAAATCGAAGTTTTCTGACTGTATAGTGATGCAGATTGTTTGATTTGGTGTTATCTTCAATCAATCGAGCCCCGCGATGGAGCCAACTTGTAAGTAAACGATATACGATGTATAGTTTGGGGTTTTGTGGAGCTAACTTCCCGTTTAGTTTTGGTTTAATATTGTAAAAATTTATGTTTACTGACATATATTATTATTGACTTATGGCTCAATTCTACCTAGCGTTGAATCCAGCTTGATAAGTCCGGTTGTTACACAAGAAATTATTTAATGAAATATTTTTACTTCGGTCAGTTTATTCACTCAGAAGTCCTTCCGTTGTCTCGTTGAATCGGTGGTGTAATTTCTGTGCTGAAAATACAAACAATTTTCACTGATAAACACTTACTTGATGTCGTGTCGAACTCGCAGGGTCGAATTCTCGATCCAGTAAATACGGACTTACCGTTTTTGTAAACGCCGCTGCTTGTTCATTCGACCAATCAAATTCATCCACCTGTTGTCAGCTAATTTCTAGTAATAATCTGACTGACTCTGTTTCTTATGTCAACAATCGTTTTATTCACAATAATGGTTCGTTCTGATTGAGCATAAATATGATTCATAATTAAATTCAAAACAATAATAAAAATAAGCATGAGAATTTCAACTTTACAAAAAAACTTGCCTCAGGGTGGCAGAACTTTTTACTATTTAATGCATGTAAATGTTTGTTGGTTAATAATATTTCAATACCTTCCTGTTTTCTTTGAGCTAACAGAATACCAAGACATTGAATAGAATTCTCATATATTGTTATTAAATATTCAGATGTTGACTACAATTCAGTCACTTACAATTAATACACAAGATAATAATCATGTCTCTAATCTGGACATTATAGATTAGTAAAATTATTAGATTCAATGGACAATAAATACTTGAAACAACGTTAGTTAGTGTCAAGATAATTCTTGATAATACAATTTAAATGAACAATAAAATTATAAATTCGAAACAGTGTTATCTGGTTAAACAACTGATTCAGTATTTAGTGTTATATGATTGTAATTGTATGGCTGTCAGTAACCATTTTTTCTGGCAACCTTGGTTATTATTCACCATAGAAATTGACATTGAAATATTATAATGATGGTAGGTTTCTTCCCTAAATCATAAAAGCATAAAAACGTGTAAATATTGTATTAACCTTCGTTAATAATTCAATCACCTGACAAGCCTCAGTCATTGGCAATTTTTGGTTAAATTCATAGATATGTTATGGTTGACAACTGTCATCAAGTGTGGTAAAGTCACACAAAAAATAATTATTGTACATCAAAATTAATTATAAGGTTTAATAAATTCACAAATAAAATTAATTAAATCTCTGAGGATTGTCATTTGTTGTTCAGTTACAGTTACAAGTATACTTTAACCTACGTTCATTGTTATGAATGTTTCGATAATATCGTTTTTCATGGTTTGATTGAAATAGTAAAAATCACTTATACTCCCTTTTAATTTTATAATTTATATACCGAAATTTCTCTGGATTATACACTGGACAATTTATTTCGCACTGTTGCACTTCACTCACTGATACTAATGTATATTCGTTATCACAATTTTTAGGTTATGTCACTTTGTTTACTTAGTGACGCACACACACATTAACAAATCAGCTGACTTTTTATCTCGTCGGACGACATCTCATCGCTTCGAATGTTGATTGAAAAGTGTCCAGAACGCAGGCCTTGCTCTGCCGTTCCGTTCAGTAAACGACCAAAATTTGGCTAAATCCGTTGATTTGATAGGTGGGCGATCTTCACTTTTGTGTACATACCCCTCGGCGTTATATTTTATTTGTTAAGTTTGGCGTGGGTCTTCGGGTTCTAGATTAAAACTGTTTTCCTCATTTTGACACAAATTCTTATAATTGTAATAACTTTGTTAATATCATTCCGATTTTAAATCTGAGCATATCAATGGATTCACTACACTTGGCTCTATTATTTGAGTCCTCTCATGGTGTGCTTTGTTCTATTATTAAGAAAGTTATTGTTTGTGATTAATACGGTTCACTTACCACTATTATTTTATATTTAAATCTTTATTATCACTACATAATGGCACTCATACCCACTTGAGGGCCTACCTTCCAAGTTCTCATCACTCCTTAGTTACTATTTACTTAGATTTATTGATAAAATACAATTCTTATTCTACTGTCATCTTAACCTAGGTACTCACATTTATATTTACATATTTCATTCATTAGAATGTATTTGTCTGCTTTCTAATTGTTCCCATTTGTTGATAACAAAGGGTTACTACTACTGTTTACCTTTGTTAGCTGGAAAATGAGGTAATTTTTGGTCATTTTTGGTTACTTAAGTGGTCCCTATTTTCATCATTGGATGCCTACTTAATATCATTCTTTTCTGGTATTAGAGTTCTTTTTGTTATTGTCTCTCAGTTACAATAGCTGAGTAAGAACATTGTCTTAGTACTGGACTTGGTGTGTTTACTACATTAGACTTTTTTACATTGCATTTGGTTAAACAATACTAGTTACACCTGGTGTCACATGACATGTGCATGTACACTTAAATATAATTATAGTATACTGTATTCTGTCTTACTATCTTTGCACTATAGTACAGTAGTGGTATCACACTCTATTTGAGGTATTGACATCGACATTTCGTTTCTATTCATTTTTATGACGTGACTTTATACAACTTTTATTAGTGAATTCCATTTTAGTGGGTTTTGGTTCACTTTCTTTGTAAATTTTCTCATTTAAAGTTTATTTTGGGCATCTGATCTTGTTACCTGTAGGAAGGTTGTTATTTCTGCTTGCTTTTACATATATTACATTCTGGTTTGGGTAGGTTTTTCCTATTGTTAGTTGTGAATACAGGTGAATCTTACACACATCATAGGTTATGTCATTTGGTCATTGGTGCTAACAATGTGTATGTTAGTTTGACTCACATTGGCATTCTTTTAACCTTATTTTTGTATATCTGGTTTTAATAAAGATAATTAATAATCATTTCATTATTCTCTTGATTTTATATATGATTGTCAGATTATTTGACTAGTGTTTGCTGATATTCTGAGACATATTAACACTCCTTTTGTTACATTGTTGCTGTGCATATCTTGTTACTATGCTTAATTCACAGCTTCTAATCAATAATTATTATTGTTATTTTTACTCCTTTGTATAATATTTCCTTTCTTATTAATTTGTAACATTATTTATAGTATTCTGGTCATCTCAGTTAGTCAGTTTTCTGTCTATCTCTTTAATCTGCAGGTTGATTGGTCATTACACATATTGGTAGGTGTTGATTTATAGGTGACTGGTTCTTGCAATCTTTAATGCCATGGTTGTTGGTTCTTCATCACTGATTCTTCCTTCCTCTTCTTTCTTCTTTCTTCATTCTTCTTTCTTGTTTCTCCGTGTTTGGTTCTTCACTGATTCTGTGTCTGTTTGTTTCTACACTGACTTTGTGTGTGTTTGGTTCTTCACTGATTCTTCTTTCTTCTTTCTTGTGTCTGTTTGTTTCTTCACTGATTTTGTGTCTGTTTTTTTCTTCACTGACCGAAAAGTAATGGGTGGTTGCTTTTGTTGATACACTCATTGTGTGGTGGGTGCAAAATCTCTTCACTATAATATCATTTCATTTGTATTTACCATCAGTTTATTGACTCTTATGGCTGTGAGTTTATATTTGGTGATAGTTATCTCATGTAGCGTTGAGCTTGGCATTTTAGACAAATTATTTGGCTTGTCTCTTTGACTCATTATCTGACATGTGTTATCATTTTATATCACTGAAATCTTAGGGCTCATATGTCATGTTACATATCGTCCCCCCTCGAAAATAGATCATTTGGATGAATTCCTTTACGGGATTTGAGAAATTATCTGTCATATTGTTTCATAATCATTCTGAGCTTTCGTCTATTATCTCTTGTTTCCTTTTCATCACATATTTCAATACATTGTTATCTTCGATCTGATCCACTATATTCTTTCTTTTTAGTTTTTTCCCTGTAGTATTTAATTCCCTATCATTTCCCTAACATGGTAGTTGGCACAGTCCAGAGGGGCACTTTTTGGCTTCCATGCTCTGCTGTCCACCCTACATCTTTCTAAGACCAGAGGAACATCATCTCTGCTCAGTCAAATTGTTGTTTGGAGCTTTTCTCTACAAATCAACATAAAAATTCAAAGTAGTCATTGTGCGACTAATAAAAAATATTCAGGTAGTTCACTCAATTATCGTTCAGATTTGATAAATATCTTCATTCTTTTTTATACTTTTCATCTTATTCTCTGTGCTCTACAGGAAACAATATTGTTATTAGATTTTTGTTTCTTATTTATTTATTTTCTCTTTGACTGATCTCCCTCTCTCTATTTTCTGTTTAGCAATTGCATTATCGTTATTAATATTTGTTTGATTTCAGATTTCATGTCTGGTCATATTTATCATGCCTTCAAGTTTTGTGTAATTACTTGTTTTTATAACATTTGAGTATTTTTCTCATCACCTTTGTTTTAGTTCTGACTGGTATTCTTTGTACAATAATTTTGCTTTGATTGGTCACCATTTACTGGTTAACATTACAGTCGTATTGGATTTTGTCTATCCTACTTTCATTCCTTTATATCGCTCTCTCTTTTATTTTCACTTTGGTGTTCTTCCTCTCTTCTCCTTCAAGTGTCTGATACTCACACTTATTCTGGACGTTAATTAATTTCTTTTTTGATTGATATTAATATTAGGAAGTGGCATAATGTATTTGGTTTGTTCATATTGGCTTATCGCTCATATTTATTTTCATCATTTCGACTCTTCTGGTCGTGTGCTCCTCATATTTTTATTTATTATAATTCTCATTCCTTGTTAAATCCATCTCTTTTCAATGTTCGACTTTTCGTTGTTTTGCTCCTCTACTCCTTCAAATGTCTGATCTGTGACATTTATTCTGGATGATTATTAATTTCTTTTTTTTTGTTTGAAATTAATGTTGAAGGATGATGCATATTGTCTTTGGTTTGTTTGTATTGGTTTGTCGCTCATATTTACTTTTGTCATTTCGACTCTTTTGTATTATTTTTTATCATTCTCATTCCTTGTTAAATCCATCTCTTTTCAATGTTCGACTTTTCGTTGTTTTGCTCCTCTACTCCATCAAATGTCTGATCTGTGACATTTATTCTGGATGATTATTAATTTCTTTTTCTGTTTGATATTAATGTTGAAGGATGAAGCATATTGTGTTTGGTTTGTTCATTTTGGTTCACATATGATTGTTGGCGTTGGTCAGTATCATAAACATCCGTCCCTTTTCTCAAAGTATCCTTCTTCAGTTTACCCATAGTCACTCATTTTAGGTGTGTTTGTTGTTGGGATCATCCTGATTTTCAGATGGTTCTCAGTACTTGTAATGTACCTCACTATCATCTTGTCCTTCCATTTCGTTGCTACCCAAGTTTCTTTTATTTTGAGGTCTGTAGTTATGTTTTGAACGACCTCCTCCTCTATTAATTCTTTGTCAGCTGGTTGGCATTGCAATTCTTCTTTTGTAGCCTTTCGAAAGGTATAACAGGTTGAGTTAATTGTTTCATCATTTGGTTTGTTTCCCACAGGCGTTCCTGTTATCTCAACTATCGACGACGTCCTTGATCTGTTGAGAAGTATTTTTTTTTTTTGGGCGTTTACTTTGACTACCCTCTTGGTAAAAATTCTTCTCCCTGTTACATGGTGATTCACTTCGAACGCCTTTACTAGGTTCTTGTCATACTTCTTACCATTGGCCATTATTCTATGATCAATGATTAATGAAATTAATTAGACCACTCCTAGTCATCTCTACTATTTCCTTTGTAATTCTCACCTTCTTTGGGCGTATTATTCCTCTTAATTTCATCTTCTTCTCTTCCGTTTTTTCTATTATTTGGTTCTTCTTTTCTCCCTTACCTTCTATGTTCTAGCTTGAAAGTTCGATGTTTTCACCGTTTGGTATTTCTTCTATCTCCGTTTTACTATCGTCTATTTTCTGGCCGGATGGTTCCATCGATTGGTCCCTCTCTTTTCTTAATTCTTCTCTCCATCGTTTACAATCGTTTAGGATTTTCTCCTTCACATCCTTGTAACTTTCATCTATTTTCTGGCCTAGTTGTTCGAACATCTTCTTGTTATTGTCATTCATTTTCTGGACTTGTTCCTTCATCAACTCCATCATCCTTATCATGGTTTCTCGGAATCTTTCCTCCTCGGTTTGTACGGGTCGGTTCGGTTCCATGGGAGGTGGTACGTTTTCAACGCCTTCCGCCGGCGTCGCCTCCTTTTCGTCCATATTGATTTTTGGATCCGCGTTCGCTGCGCGTTTCTTAGACGTTGACCTCTTCTGGTACATGTTCTATTCTTTCCGGTTCTGTAGCTGCTTGCTTGAAATTAGGTAAATTGATTTTAGTTTTTTTTATTATTATTAAATAGTCCTAATTCGAAGCCTCTTACGTTTGGCGCCAATCTGTAATAAATATCGATTTTTACTGATTGGCGTGGTAGTTTTATGCCTCACGTTGTATGCGTCAACTTGTAATAAATCGAAGTTTTCTGACTGTATAGTGATGCAGATTGTTTGATTTGGTGTTATCTTGAATCAATCGAGCCCCGCGATGGAGCCAACTTGTAAGTAAACGATATACGATGTATAGTTTGGGGTTTTGTGGAGCTAACTTCCCGTTTAGTTTTGTTTTAATATTGTAAAAATTTATGTTTACTGACATACATTATTGTTGACTTATGGCTCAATTCTACCTAGCGTTGAATCCAGCTTGATAAGTCCGGTTGTTACACAAGAAATTATTTAATGAAATATTTTTACTTCGGTCAGTTTATTCACTCAGAAGTCCTTCCGTTGTCTCGTTGAATCGGTGGTGTAATTTCTGTGCTGAAAATACAAACAATTTTCACTGATAAACACTTACTTGATGTCGTGTCGAACTCGCAGGGTCGAACTCTCGATCCAGTAAATACGGACTTACCGTTTTTGTAAACGCCGCTGCTTGTTCATTCGACCAATCAAATTCATCCACCTGTTGTCAACTAATTTCTAGTAATAATCTGACTGACTCTGTTTCTTATGTCAACAATCGTTTTATTCACAATAATGGTTCGTTCTGATTGAGCATAAATATGATTTATAATTAAATTCAAAACAATAATAATAATAAGCATGAGAATTTCAACTTTACAAAAAAACTTGCCTCAGGGTGGCAGAACTTTTTACTATTTAATGCATGTAAATGTTTGTTGGTTAATAATATTCCAATACCTTCCTGTTTTCTTTGAGCTAACAGAATACCAAGACATTGAATAGAGTTCTCATATATTGTTATTAAATATTCAGATGTTGACTACAATTCAGTCACTTACAATTAATACACAAGATAATAATCATGTCTCTAATCTGGACATTATAGATTAGTAAAATTATTAGATTCAATGGACAATAAATACTTGAAACAAAGTTAATTAGTGTCAAGATAATTCTTGATAATACAATTTAAATGAACAATAAAATTATAAATTCGAAACAGTGTTATCTGGTTAAACAACTGATTCAGTATTTAGTGTTATATGATTGTAATTGTATGGCTGTCAGTAACTATTTTTTCTGGCAACCTTGGTTATTATTCACCATAGAAATTGACATTGAAATATTATAATGATGGTAGGTTTCTTCCCTAAATCATAAAAGCATAAAAACGTGTACATATTGTATTAACCTTCGTTAATAATTCAATCACCTGACAAGCCTCAGTCATTGGCAATTTTTGGTTAAATTCATAGATATGTTATGGTTGACAACTGTCATCAAGTGTGGTAAAGTCACACAAAAAATAATTATTGTACATCAAAATTAATTATAAGGTTTAATAAATTCACAAATAAAATTAATTAAATCTCTGAGGATTGTCATTTGTTGTTCAGTTACAGTTACAATTATACTTTAACCTACGTTCATTGTTATGAAATGTTTCGATAATATCGTTTTTCATGGTTTGATTGAAATAGTAAAAATCACTTATACTCCCTTTTAATTTTATAATTTATATACCGAAATTTCCCTGGATTATACACTGGACAATTTATTTCGCACTGTTGCACTTCACTCACTGATACTAATGTATATTCGTTATCACAATTTTTAGGTTATGTCACTTTGTTTACTTAGTGACGCACACACACATTAACAAATCAGCTGACTTTTTATCTCGTCGGACGACATCTCATCGCTTCGAATGTTGATTGAAAAGTGTCCAGAACGCAGGCCTTGCTCTGCCGTTCCGTTCAGTAAACGACCAAAATTTGGCTAAATCCGTTGATTTGATAGGTGGGCGATCTTCACTTTTGTGTACATACCCCTCGGCGTTATATTTTATTTGTTAAGTTTGGCGTGGGTCTTCGGGTTCTAGATTAAAACTGTTTTCCTCATTTTGACACAAATTCTTATAATTGTAATAACTTTGTTAATATCATTCCGATTTTAAATCTGAACATATCAATGGATTCACTACACTTGGCTCTATTATTTGAGTCCACTCATGGTGTGCTTTTAGTCCATTATTAAGGAAGTTATTGTTTGTGATTAATACGGTTCACTTAACACTATTATTTTATATATAATCTTTAATAAATAATTACCTTAATTTTATCCACTAAGTGATCTTCTTTTTAATTAGTGGATAAAATTAAGGTAATTATTTATTAATCATATACAGTGATCTGGAGACCATACAGTAACTATGTATTTAAATCTTTATTATCACTACATAATGGCACTCATACCCACTTGAGGGCATGCCTTCCATGTTCTCATCACTCCTTAGTTACTATTTACTTAGAAGTTGATCTTTGTGTAAGTTGATCTTACATTTTTTCTTTATTATCATTTCGTTTGTTTATTGTATCTCATCTATTTTCTAGATGGTAGTGTAAGTTGTCCTTACATATATATTTCTTCATTTTGTCACTTATCTCAGATGTTTCGTAAATGGTAGTGTAAGTTGATTTACATTTTTTTGAATTTTGTAATATAATCCTTTATTTTATCTCTTCATCTACCATTCTTCTTTGATTCACTTTTATTTGTAAACTTATTTATTTGCTTTTTTATATCTTTTTTATTTAATTTGCTTTTGTCGTTTAGTCACCTTTGGTTTTTTGAATCCTTGATGGTTGTCATAATATTTCTTAATCGATGCCTGATTGTATACACCTTTTATTTTCTTGGTGATGGGGTGAGTAATCGTAGTCTCATATGTGTTTTTCCCTTGTCTCTTGTTATAGTATAAGGTCCCACGTATAATAATAGTCACTTCTTCGTAATTCCTTCGATTGTGCTGGGTGTAAGGAAACCCTGTATGCGGTCTTTACAAAATAAGGTAATAGAGAAAAAATTTTATTTCAAAAAAAAAATTTCAATAAAAAAATTTTGTTTATTTTTTAATCAATGTCTGTAATTGTGAAATAATCCTGTTTTAATGTTCTGTTAAAAATTTTAATAATTAAGAAGGTATTTATTAATTATTGGGCACTTCTGGAAGATCTAAATCAAGTCTGGAGTTAATCAGATTAACTCCGGTCAGCAATCGATTTATGACGTTTAGTGCTGGTCCAATATCTCACTGTTAATTAATATTTTCTTCTTCTTGAAGTCTCGTTGCATTAATAAATAAACCTTAAATTAGCATGTGAAATAATAATAGCCACAAACAATTGAAATAAATGGATTTATTAACAAATTTTATAGATAATCGATTTTTAATCGATTGGGAGCAATTATCGACTCCGTCTCAGGGAATTATCTATTCGTTCATACAGTGGAAAAAATTATTACAATTATTAAATAAAAAAGGTTCTTGGAGCGATTATATTAATAGTCAGAGAAGGGCAATCGAGAAAGTATAACATTAACAATTAAAGTAATTTCAATATTTATTATTTAACAATATTTAAATAATCATGATATAATGTTTAAGAAAGTTGAATCGTCAAACCATATGTAGATGATGACGTCAGGCGATGTGGAAGGCAGAGATTTGTATTTTCAAAGATAGCCGCTCCTAGATATGGCGAGGTTATTGTGAATGTCGTCGTGTTAAAATCTCACAGCAAAACTACCTTCATAAATGTTTGAAATGTCCCCGCACTGGTGTAATCTGTCTAATAGGTTGTTTGGTGTGTTCTGAAGAAGTGTTCCGTGTATACTTGTGTTAATTATGTTATTTGATATGTGTTCACTTCTGTGGGTTAACTGCTCAAAAAGTGGTTATGATTTGTAGCGTTAATTATCACAAATATATTGTTTTACTTTTTTAAATCACTAGTATAATGAAGTTGGGTGTTAGTTTTCACTATTGTCGCTAAAGTTTCTGTAGTTTTAGTTAGAAAAATATTTAATTTATTTAACTCTCGTTACACTGATATTAGAAGGTAAACGTAGTACCATTTTCTACACGGTTTTAAGGAACGTTATATTACACAACTATTCAGCTTGATATTCAACAAAAGACTAAACTAACTTCCTTCATGTTAGTCAAAATCTGGCCCAATTAATCTTTGAAAAAGTATTGTTAAAATATTTTGGTTTCCCATACACATGATACAAAATTACATTATATATGGAATTTATTTATTTTATTCGTCACCTTCATGAATTATGAACCTTATCATTGGTTTAATCATCTCATTCCTTTTAAATTGATATATTATAGACCATATCTGTTGACATATTGTGGAAATTACCTAATTTCTCTCTTTTTGGACATCTAGGCTCAAAAATTGGTTTCCGCCAGTTAGTATCACTAACTTTAAGTTTATTGTATTTCCAAAAACACTTGCACAAGTTCACTTTCACTGGTGGTTCTGATATTTTGAGTCTTATTATCTCAGACCAGACCTTTAGTAATCATGGACTGTTAAGACTTGTTTATTTTCTTTATCACACAATAGCTTTAGTGGGTTCACTTCTTATTATACTAGACAACACTTTCGATTTCTTAATAATTACATTTTTATAGGATTTTGGGATGTTATACTTTCTTTTTAATTGTCTCTTTGGGTTTGGGGTTGATGGTATTTAATAATAGGTTTTATAACGGTGTTTCTTTCATACTAATTCTTCCTCTCTTTTTGTTTTCTTTCTTGTCTTTCTTCTTATCTTCTTTCTTGTCTTCCCTCTTGTCTTTCTTCTGGTCTTCCTTCTTCTTGTCTTCTTGTCTTCATTCTTCACTCTTGGGTAAACCAAGGTACTTCGTGTTATCTCGACTGATGTTTAGTTTGGAGTATCGAATGTATTTACTGATACTGACTTTGCTCTTCGCTAAAGGTTTCAGGGTATTGTTTACTTCCTGATCACAAATTTTATTCTTCCTTCTTCTTGTCTTTGGGGTATTTTGGTGTTTCACCACTCTCAAACTGATTCTCTCTTCTTGATATTGTGTTATCTAATTTGTTTACTGCTCCTAACTTCCTGGGTAAATTCCTGATTTTATAATATGAGTTGCTTTCAATAATTTCTTTGATTTTTAAGAGTGGTTCTTATATAATGTAATGAGAATTTTTATTTTATTGTTGTTTATTCCTTTGATTTCATTCAATTTCATTCGATTTTATATTAACATATGGTGTAATTAATTTTTATTATTTTATATGAATTAATAAATAGTGGATTTTCTGTCACGCTACAGAATGCCCTTCTCCAGAAGTAATTTTTTCAGACTATTCTTGCTTTGTCTGAAACAATTGCTTATGATAATTATTGTAGTTTTGTTATTATTCTTGACTTCCTTCCATTTTAAAAATTCTCCTATTTATATTCGAGTTTATATCCTTCTCATTCTCACTTGATCTTCCTTGATAGTAATAGTCATCTGAGTTTCATATTTATTATTTCATTTTCATATTTCTTCTTAGTATATTCTCGTTGGGATATTTCCTCCCTATCGTTCCCTACTTTGTGAGCTGGTTCAGTTCAGAGAGGCACTGTACGCTACTTCCTCTGCTGTCCAATACTTCACACATATTTGAGTACAGAGGCAAATCATCTCTGCTCAAAAAACATATTAATACTGCTGGAATTATCTACAGACAGATTAAAAAATTATTCAGAATAGTACACATTTGTTACTATTAAAAAAAAAGATATCTTTGGGATACTTCACTTTTACTTATTATATTTCTCAGAGATTTTAATATTCCTATCTCAGTTGTTCTTCTGACTCTTTTAACTGGATGTTTCATTCATTTGATATTATGGTAGGAAGCTCTTCTATTATTACATTTTTCAACTTTTCTTATCATATAAAGCTTTTGGTTATAAATTCTTTATTACCTCCTGGTTTTTTTATTATAATCTGCATTGTTTATAGTAGCATACATTTATGACATTTTTATTTTATTGCTGTTTTTATTATTTCCACTTGTTCTATTTTCTAGAACTTTCTATAACTGTCATTATCACAATTGACATTTAATTCATAAATCATTTTATATTAATTCGTTTAATTACATATATCTTTGATATTATTCTCACATTATTCCTGTCATGGTTATTATCCTTTGGAATGAATGTTTTTTATTAATTTTATAATGAGGTCATAATTTCTCCTCATACCACTTCAAAGTTTTATTATCTCATAATTCCACATAAGTTTTTGTATTCTATTATATTCATCACTCAAATCGTATCACAAGGTTTATTTCCTTTCGTATCCCTTTATGGAAAGTTTTTCACACTTTATATTGAGATTAGACATGATCATATTTCTCCAGAATTATTTGTTTTAATTCTAAAGTCTGTTTCCTTTATTCATCCCATTAAGATCCTTTATAAACATGGTAAATATATTTTATGCTTACCATAAATATGGTATTAAATCTTTTCTGTTTATTTCACCCAAGTGTTTTATTAATAATTGGTCGGTAAATTGTACTTATTCTTGGTTTGGAAACTTGATTTATACACAATTCAAAATTCATTCTTCTTATATTATTCCATAAAGTTTTCTCAAATAATTTGTATGTAAGGTGGGCTTGATTTCTTTTTAAATTTAGTTGGTATCAATTCAAAGTTTTTTTTTTATTTCTGCAAAATGGTTTTTCTCAAATACTTGGTTAGTAATGTGGTCTTACATTGTTTTAAAATTTTGATGAGTCAAAATTCTTCTTTTATATTCTTGTCATAAAGTTTTTTAAATTTTTAGTTAGTAAGGTGATCTTACACTTGTTTGGAATTTATTTGAATTATTTCATTCTATTCCTTTTATCCTTCTATAAAGTTTTCTTCAAATGCTTGGTATGTAAGGTGATCTTACAATCGTTTTGGAATTTGGATTATTAAGTCCAAATTCTTCATCTTATATCTTTCCAAATAGTTTTTCTTAAAATAATTGTATGTAATGTGGTATTACCTTATTTTTGAATTTAGTTGATTTCTAAATTCTTCTTCTTCTCTTTCCAAAATGTTTCTGTTAAATAATTGTATGTAATTTGGTATTACATTATTTTTAGAATTTTGAGGGTCATTATACACAAAATTTCTTTATGGATGCCTGGTTAAAGACACCCTTAACTTTATTGGAACCCATCTCCTTAATTTCGTACGTGTTGTTGTTATTGTTCTTAGAGACAATATAGGGACCAGTGCACAGAAGCAATAACTTTTTTATTCTTCGTATTGTTTAAATTAGCAGCCATCCTTACTATTTCTTTTATGAATTTGCTAACTGCTATAATTTTTTTATTGTTCGACTAAGCTTTTCGTCATTACTGACATCTTCAGGTCTTAAACAACGAATGGTTGTTTAAGACCTGAAGATGTCAGTAATGACGAAAAGCTTAGTCGAACAATAAAAAAATTATAGCAGTTAGCAAATTCATAAAAGAAATAATAACTTTTTTGTTATCCCTTCTAAAGAACTGGGTAATTCCCTATCCTTTAACAACACCTTCTCTCCAACGGTATAAGTAATAATCTTACCCATGCTTTTATTGTATTTATTCCGCCGTTTCTCCTGATCTTCGGCCACCTTATTATGAAATTGAACTTTATTAAATATATACTTATGCTCTCTGGGGAACTCCAATATTTCCTCGATTTCCCGTGGGGGTTGTCTTTCGTACATGGCGGAGTAGGGGGTTATTTCTATGACTGGATGGTATGCCAGGTTGAGGAATTCTTCAGTGGCCTCCAAGTATTCTTGCCACCTCCTCTGCTGATCGTGGCAATACGTTCTTAATAGGCGCCCCACCTCTCGCAAGACTCTTTCGGCCGGGTTACTGCTCGGGTGGTATACCGAAGTCTTATAGGTATGAACACCCATTGACAGCAGTGTATCCCGCCATTTCCTCCCCTTGAATTGTGTTCCGTGGTCGGTTATGATCGACACTGGTTTTCCGACGGTTGGGAAGTACTGGTTGGTCAGGATGTCGAGAACTTTATTTGTAGTCGCCCGATTCGCTGGGTATAGCTTGATGTACTTGGTATAATGGTCCATTACGATGACGAGATATTTGTATCTGTGGCGGCCCCCACTGCGGGGAAATGGCTCACAGATATCTAGGAATACTTTCTCAAGTTTCGATTGAGAGGTTATCGGAATCATTTGCCCTTCTATTTTCTCGTTGTTGGTTTTTACGAGTTGGCAAATGCGACAGTTTCTTATGTACTTTCGTACCTTCCGATTTATGTCTTTGATATGGCAGCTCCCTTCCAGGGCCTTTACTACTTTTAAGGCGCCCATATGCCCATATCGAACATGATAATTAAACACTATCTCCCTTTCGATATGGGTTGGAATAATAACCTTCCATTCCTCCTTATATAAAGATGGTCTTGAAAACAGGATTCCGTTATGGATTTTATAATATTGAGAGACCGTCTCTTCCCCGGCTTCCAATCTTGTTAGAATAGAGATTAATTTCGGGTCAGCTTGTTGGTGTGTGCTCAGGTGTTCCAAAATTGATTGTAGACCGGCGCTGCTGCTTAGAATATGGTATAATTTAAGAATACTCTCCTTCTCCCCCTCGAACGTCTGTTTATCAATGTCTACTCTAGACAAGACGTCCGCGACGACATTCTTCTTTCCGGGGATATACTCCCACTTAAGGTCATATTCTTGCAGTAATAGTATCCACCGTGTTAACCTTCCATGGCTTAACTTACATCTCTTCAGGAAAGATATAGACTTATGGTCTGTCCGGACGGTAACGGAATAACCAAGGATATAAGTGCGGAATTTTCCACACGCGAACACGACACTCAATAATTCCGTTTCTGTAACGTGGTAGTTCTTCTCACACTGATTCAATGCTCTACTGGCAAAGCAGATCACAAGATGTTCGCCCTCCTCATCCTCCTGATATAGTGTAGTGCCGAGGCTGATGTCACTGGCATCGCAATTAAGAAAGAAAGGTTTGCTAAAATCCGGATGGCGAAGTATGATGGGTTCAAGGAATTTTTGTTTTATTAATGATAATATATTGTGTTGTTCATTACCCCAGATCCATTTATTTTTGGATGACAGTTGCGGCTGAAATCTGGCAGTCAGTTCTGAGTACTTTTCCTGGAACTTGCGGTAGTAATTACAGAGTCCCAGGAACGTCTGTAACTGCCTTCGATTCTTAGGTGTAGGAAAGTTCTGAATCGCTTCGACCTTTTCAGCCGACGGTGAGATTCCCTGATCATTTAAGATGAAACCCAAGAATTGTATTTCCTTAGCAATAAAATGAGATTTTGCTAATTTAGCGTAATATTATTTGCCGCTAGCTTCTGTAATACGTGTTCCACACGGTAGCAGTGTTCCTCCCAAGTTTCTGAGGACACTAGCAAGTCATCGACGTATACGGTGGTGAACTGTAGTGCTTCTTGGCCAAGTATCTGGTCCATGCAGTGCACAAAGACTGCGACTGAGTTTACCAGTCCGAAGGGCAACCTCTTAAACTGGTAGTTCCGCCCCTCGAATATAAAGGCCAGATACTGGCGACTCTGTGGATGTAATTTCACCTGCCAGTACCCGCACACCGTATCCCAGGTACTAAAGTACTTGGTTCCGTGGAACCGTTTTAAAATCTCCTCAATCTCACCGGGCGAAGTTCTGTCATTTATGATCATTTTATTTATTTCGCGCGCATCTAGACACAAACGGACTTGTCCGTTTTTCTTAGGAATAGCCACGATAGGACTTGTATATGGGGATTGGCTACTCTCTATAATGTCACGGTTAATCATTTGTTCTATTTCAGCTCTTACTGCTTGCTTTCGTGATTGCGCGATGGGGTAAGACTTCCGGTTAAAGTCCACTGTGTCTCGGAACTGTAGAGTACACTGGAAGTTTTTCACTTTACCGGGCTCATCAGAAAAGACTGATTTATATATTTGTCATAGATGTTGATTAATTTGTTCGCTTGGTTTAAGGTTAATCTTTCGCCAGTTATACCGCTCTGAAAAATCTCTGATATCTTGGATTTTTTGTGACCATAAATCTTCATTGGAGGTGTCGTCTATCCTTTGTTCAATTATAGATGTTGGATGGATGTAGTTAATTTTGCGGATTTGCTGGTGGATACTATCGGGAATGACTTGGTCACTACCCACCAAGTTCGCCGTCCAAGTATGTCCGTTGGTAAACAGCGACAATTTTTCAGTTCCCAGATCAATGATGGCAGAATTCCTCCTGAGCACATCACACCCGACCAGTGTATTAAACGGCAGCCCGCTCGCCACCAAGAATTCCATATCAATTGCTATACCACAGCTCATCACACTGGCGGAGACTTGCCTACGTATTGTTTTATTTTGTCGGCCGGTTGCACCCAACAAAATAATATTATTTAATGGCAAAGTTGGTAAAGTTCTCCCGCACTCTAGCTGTATCCTCTCCAACTCCGTCGTACTTATGATTGATACGTTCGAACCAGTATCGATCATCAACTTGGCTGGGATGCCTTCTACCTCTGCGTTGACATGTATTATTTCGTTATTAAAGTTATTGGTGGGTTTACTGTTATCCTCTTCCAATAACTCATGTCGGATGTCCTTTAGGTAGTTGCACCCGATGACTGTGATACGATTATTATTATATATACGATTACACTCATTATTATTATTATACCCAGTATTTAGGAGCAGTAACGGGTTCTGGCGATTTATTACTGCCTGTGCCCGTTTAAAGGCTCGGCATCATTGTTCCTTTGTGCCATACTAGTCGAAGCATCATTTGGGATGCTTAGAGTGGGCCCCTGTCGATCTGTCCTATGGTCTTCCGGTCGTTCGTGGTTAGACCTCCGTTCAGCATCGTCTAAACTAGTACTCCTTCTCGTCGGATAGTACCTTGGTTGGTCCCGTTCTAGGCTCCTCCGCCTGTCTTCATATCCACGGTAGCTGTTTCTTCAATTGTTGTTGTATCTTCGCTGTCGATCATCTGTGGCTCGTATGAAATTCCCTCGTGGGCGGGGAAACCTCTTATTAACGGGATTACCATTATTTTGACCCGCACGATTATTATTATTATGGTAACGATCATTACCATAATTGGGGCTTCTCTGACTATTTGTGTTATGAGGGTAGGGATTTCTATTACTCTGATAACCATTAGAGGGTCGACTCGGGTTTACATGGTTTGGACCTGTATTATTATTATTATTGTAATTAGAATTGTTAACGTTATTATTATTATTAAAACTATTATTATGCGGGTATGCACGGCCTCCTTGGTACCCAGTGTTGGTGTTGTTCGTACCCCGGTTGTTGTTCTGATACGTCCTTAGTTCGGGCCCATCATTTCTTCTCCGGCTCTGTCGGTTGTAGTCTTCGTTTTCGTAGTTTTCGAGGAGTTCGGTCATCGCCTGGATTGTTTTTATTTGGCTGCCTCTCCTCGCTCGTATTACCTCTTCGTCATAATGGTATGACAACTTATTTATTAGGCACTCCTCAGGTATGGCCGGTTCTAAATGCTTGGCCATACATACCTTGCCGAGGAAATAAGCTGTCATAGAACTACCGACTTGTGGTTTGTAGTGGCCGTGGCATATATTATCTCTTATCAAGTTTGAGTCGTCTCCGACCAGTACTTCGCCTTGAAGAGGCTCTTAAATTGCTGATAGTTTTTGATGTCGCTCCGGTTGGCCATCCACCAATGGTCATTCACCTCCCGAAACGACTCGTCTAGGATTTCCCTGTTCTGGACCCACCGGTTCCCTCTGTGTTTTTCCAGGTATTCCTCTATGCGTGCCAAGAATTCCATGGGCTTCCGTTTATACTGCCGGAAATTAAGCCACTCTGTATTTTCGGAAATTGGGAAATGATTGTAACCAGTTGGTCTATTCCTTATTAATTCTATCTCCTCCTGGCTCTGACGCACTTGTCCGGTGATGTTCGTCATAGCGGCTTCCACGCTGTCGCATATTTCGGTTACATGTGTCCGCACTTTATTCATTTCTTCCAGGGCAAATTTCTTGTTTTCTTCCAGTTTCGTTTCCTGTTGTTCCTTGACATGTGTAATCTCTTTATGTATTACCTCCCGGGCTTCCAGCACTTCGTTTTCGGTCTGACGACATCTTTCGTCTACTTACCTGATCTGCTGGTTAACAACCACGACTTCCTGTTCTAACTTCTTTACGATGGATTTCTTCGTCTCTGTTATCTTTTTATTCAACTCCTCTTTAGCTAACTCAATCCTCTCGTCTAACTTATTCATGTTCTCTTGGTTAACTTCGCTTAATTCTTCTCTCAGCAATTGATTGTCCTCTCTCGATTCTTCCCTTAATTGTTGGTTGTCATTTTCTATTTTCCTACTGGTTTCTTCCATTTTCTCCTCCAAATTCCTATTATTTTCCCTCAATTCTTCCATTATATTCTTATTATTTTCTTCCATTTTCCTTTCCATCTTCTTACTGGTTTCTTCGATCCTCTTATTAGTATTCTCTATCTTACGACCCAATTCTTCCTTTGTGGATCTGTTGTACTCCTTCAATTCCTCTATGTTTTTGTTTATTCCATTCACATCTTCCTTAGTGGAATCCATTTTCTTCTCCATCTTTTTACTATTTTCCTCCATTTGCTGACTCATTTTTAGAAACATTTCCATCATCCTATCCATTTTTGTATCTCCATTAGTACCGGATTTCTCCTTCTCCTTCTCTGGGACATTGCCGTCCCCTGTTTGAGTTGGTACTTCAGGTTGTTCCTCTGTTGGTGCGGTTTGTTTATCTTCCAGTGGGGGTAATACCACTTCCGGCTCCTCAACGGGTGTTGCCTCCTTATCCCCCATGTCTACTTCTTTTTCGAAGTAGCTCGTCTTTGCATTTTTCTTCTGTCTCTATCAATTAATCGCTGCCAGGCTTATCTTATCAAGCCCTCTAAGTTGGACGCCACTTTGTAACAAAACCCTGTATGCGGTCTTTACAAAAAAAGATAATAGAGAAAAAATTTTATTAAAAAAAAAATTTTCAATAAAAAAATGTTGTTTATGTTTTAATCAATGTCTGTAATTGTGAAATAATCCTGTTTTAATGTTCTGTTAAAAATTTTAATAATTAAGAAGGTATTTATTAATTATTGAGCACTTCTGGAAGATCTAAACCAAGTCTGGAGTTAATCAGATTAACTCCGGTCAGCAATCCATTTATGACGTTTAGGCTGGTCCAACATCTCACTGTTAATTAATATTTTCTTCTTCTTGAAGTCTCGTTGCATTAATAAATAAACCTTAAATTAGCATGTGAAATAATAATAGATACAAACAATTGAAATAAATGAATTTATTAACAAATTTTATAAATAATCTATTTTTAATCGATTGGGAGCAATTATCGACTCCGTCTCAGGGAATTTATCGATTCGTTCATACAGTGGAAAAAATTATTACAATTATTATATAAAAAAGGTTCTTGGAGCGATTATATTAATAGTCAGAGAAGGGCAATCGAGAAAGTATAACATTAACAATTAAAGTAATTTCAATATTTATTATTTAACAATATTTAAATAATCATGATATAATGTTTAAGAAAGTTGAATCGTCAAACCATATGTAGATGATGACGTCAGGCGATGTGGAAGGCAGAGATTCGTATTTTCAAAGATGGCCGCTCCTAGATATGGCGAGGTTATTGTGACTGTCGTCGTCTTAAAATCTCACAGCAAAACTACCTTCATAAATGTTTGAAATGTCCCCGCACTGGTGTAATCTGTCTAATAGGTTGTTTGGTGTGTTCTGAAGAAGTGTTCCGTGTATACTTGTCTTAATTATGTTATTTGATATGTGTTCACTTCTGTGGGTTAACTGCTCAAAAAGTGGTTATGATTTGTAGCGTTAATTATCACAAATATATTGTTTTACTGTTTTAAATCACTAGTATAATGAAGTTGGGTGTTAGTTTTCACTATTGTCGCTAAAGTTTCTGTAGTTTTAGTTAGAAAAATATTTAATTTATTTAACTCTCGTTACACTGATATTAGAAGGTAACCGTAGTACCATTTTCTACACGGTTTTAAGGAACGTTATATTACACAACTATTCAGCTTGATATTCAACAAAAGACTAAACTAACTTCCTTCATGTTAGTCAAAATCTGGCCCAGTTAATCTTTGAAAAAGTATTGTTAAAATATTTTGATTTCCCATACACATGATACAAAATTACATTATATATGGAATTTATTTATTTTATTCGTCACCTTCATGAATTATGAACCTTATCATTGGTTTAATCATCTCATTCCTTTTAAATTGATATATTATAGACCATATCTGTTGACATATTGTGGAAATTACCTAATTTCTCTCTTTTTGGACATCTAGGCTCAAAAATTGGTTTCCGCCTTCATATAATTTTTCTGCTATTTTAATTGTTATTAATACGATTATAATAAATTTTAATTTGTCATATTTCTCTTCCTTTCCTTAAATACATATAAATTGAACCTTTGAACTGGTTTTTTGTGTTAATCTCTGAATTTGACATTGCTCTTTAAAATTAATTAATTTATATATTTTGAAAATTTACAATATTTTAAGGTATATTTCCTTATTATCCCTTAAACTCATAGGATCATTCACAGCAGTGGTTAACTGATTTACCTTACCTAAATCTTGCTAGTTTACAGGAATTATAAGTGAATTAACTGGTTTATATGGCTTCTGTGAATTCACCACATGGCCTAGAGTTTAGAATTTTACATTTCAGTCTTTCTCAAATAAATCTAATCCTACTCCTCCTCTGACTTTACATAGTTATTATTACATGAAAATAAAACGTTTTACTAACCCATTGTGAGGTGTAGTATTTGATTAATACTACTGTTATATAAAAAATAATAATGAACATCATTCAGCATTCTACGATTGAACATGTTACTGACATGGTGTGAAAACATATATTTAACTCCTTTTTAATTAACACAGCATACCTACTGAAACATTATTAGTAGTATGTATGCTGTTATTTGGCAAACATAATTCATTTTAAACACATATAAATCTATTTACTAAAAATTCTTATAAACCTATTGAGTTCATGGCTGTGAACAAATAGCCATTTTAAACATTTTAAAACTATGAACATAAATTAATGCCAGTCCTTTCTGGTCTGAACCATTATTATCTATTATCCCCTTCATCAGTAAACATGTCCACCCATACTCTAGTTATTATCATTTTTACAAATGTCTTGTAATATGAGAGTTACATTAAACTAATAAAATATTGGAAATCTTCCATTTTATTATTTTTATGATGATGTGTATTATTGAATATAAAAGTTGTTATATAGCATATTGATAAGTCCTAGTATCACTAACTTTAAGTTTATTGTATTTCCAAAAACACTTGCACAAGTTCACTTTCAATGGTGGTTCTGATATTTTGAATCTTATTATCTCAGACCAGACCTTTAGTAATCATGGAGTGTTAAGACTTGTTTATTTTCTTTATCACACAATAGCTTTAGTGGGTTCACTTCTTATTATACTAGACAACACTTTCGATTTCTCAATAATTACATTTTTATAGGATTTTGGGATGTTATACTTTCTTTTTAATTGTCTCTATGGGTTTGGGGTTGATGGTATTTAATAATAGGTTTTATAACGGTGTTTCTTTCATACTATTTCTTCCTCTCTTTTTGTTTTCTTTCTTGTCTTTCTTCTTATCTTCTTTCTTGTCTTCCCTCTTGTCTTTCTTCTGGTCTTCCTTCTTCTTGTCTTCTTGTCTTCATTCTTCACTCTTGGGTAAACCAAGGTACTTCGTGTTATCTCGACTGATGTTTAGTTTGGAGTATCGAATGTATTTACTGATACTGACTTTGCTCTTCGCTAAAGGTTTCAGGGTATTGTTTACTTCCTGATCACAAATTTTATTCTTCCTTCTTCTTGTCTTTGGGGTATTTTGGTGTTTCACCACTCTCAAACTGATTCTCTCTTCTTGATATTGTGTTATCTAATTTGTTTACTGCTCCTAACTTCCTGGGTAAATTCCTGATTTTATAATATGAGTTGCTTTCAATAATTTCTTTGATTTTTAACAGTGGTTTTTATATAATGTAATGAGAATTTTTATTTTATTGTTATTTATTCCTTTGATTTCATTCAATTTCATTCGATTTTATATTAACATATGTGGTGTAATTAATTTTTATTATTTTATATGAATTAATAAGTAGTAGATTTTCTGTCACGCTACATGGGTAATTCTCTGTTTTTAATTAAGAGCTATTCTCCTATATTGTACTTGATTGTCTTTTGCTGGTTCTTGGAATATTTATCCTATTTTTGTTCTATCTTTTCTGCTATTTCCTTTCCTTTAGTTTGCTTGGTCATTACTCTGAAAATCATTCCTATTTGCAATGTTCATCTGCACTTAGTTTACCCATGGTCCATGATTACATGTTTTACCCCTGTTGTTCGCACTGCTATAGTTTTCAGATTGATTTCTGTTCTTCTACACTTTCTTGCTACTATCTTGTATTTAAATTTTTCTGCCGTAAAATTTTCACTTGTTTTCAGGACAACCTCAATCACTTCATCATTTTGTTTATACAACAAATAGGTCAATGGTATATCTATCATAGATGCTATCACTAATATTTGATTATGCCTGTCTATTTCTGGTGTATTCAATTTTCTGATAGACCAACTTAATGAGTTATACATGTTTTGTTATAAGTGCCTTATATTTTTGGTATTTTCCATTTAAGTATAGCTTCTCTTAAGTTTCTTCTCACTGGTTGGTTATCAATCGCAGCTAGAATTTTTTTTGAGTTTTCCTCCACTCCATAAAATTTATTATTTCATCCTGGTCGTTATTTGGTACATTAAACATCTCAAGTAGTCCATTTTTCATCATCTCTAATTCTTCTCTTGTTTTATTAGTTTCTTTTTACATATTTTCCCTATATCTTTTGTTTTCTCAAACTTCTTAATTATTCGGTTCTTCTTTACTCCTCTACGGTTGGTTTCTATGTGCTTAATTTTCTCATTGTTTTTGTTATTTTTATTTTCACTTAATAATACACTTTTGTCTTCTTTATTTCTTATTTTTTCATTGATACCTTCAGGAGTGCTGTCTAGTGTTTCATTCAGTTTCTTGAAACCGATATCTATTGTCTCACCTAACCTTCTGAAACCCCTATCCATTGTTTCACTTAATTTCCTAAAATTCTCATTAGTTTCGTCCCTCATTTGTTTCTGACTCTCATCATTCTTGTCCAATTTTTTATGAATTTTTTCGAATTCCTCCATCATAACACTCATCATTTTATGTAAATTCGTCTCTTCGGTTGGTTTAGCTTCGTCCGGCGGATTTTCGATCGTAATTCCTCTAGCTTCCTCCCTTACTACAGTTTCCACATCCTCGACCGATGTTACTTCCTTTTCTTCCCTTCTGACTTCTTTTTCGGCCTCCTTCGTCCGTCTCAGTGATGACGCCCTCTTATGCAGCTTGTTCTCCTTTTCGTAATCGCAGCTAGAATGTCGATCTTTCTCTACTTCTAGCCTCACTAGTTGGTCGCCAATTTTATAATATTACTCCCTTATCGCCCGTGTTATTTACCCCACGTTGGGCGCCAATTTTATAATACCTCCCGTCTTATTATCGCCCGTATTATTTATTCACACGTTGGATGCGTCAATCTTATAATATTACCTCTTATCGCCCGTGTTATTTATAGGCCTCACGTTGGAGGCGTCAATTTTCTAATATACCCTTCTGCGTACTTTCATGGCCTTACCAAGTCGTCGCCTATTTTTAACGTATCTCACGCAGCCTACGTCTGTCGCGAACGCACGAATAACCAGTACCGATATCCATACCTGACCTTGTCTTATATATTTATTTACCGAACGGCGAAAAATTATTTTTTAGAAAACAATTAAAAGATTCAAATTAGTTTGTCTCCTGTACGGTGATGATGAATTCGAATTACCTCGTAAATTGGCGGGAACTCGAATTTCGCTTGTCTTTGGACGTGTTGCCAACATAAATTTTTGGTAAAGAATTCTATTCTCCGCTAAAGAACACAAACTATATAATGCAATTTCAATAAAAACAAAGGACAGTTAGTAATGATTCGTACTTGTTTATTTGAGTCTAAAATTCGCAACTTTTTGGTAACTTTTGTACAATAGAGAGTATTATAATAATGTTTCGCCCCGGCAACAAATTAATTTGCCTCAGCTGAGAACAACGGTGGCAGAAGTCGTCTGACGGCACAATGGCTAGCGTTCTTATTTTCACATGTTATTCTGCCAATGAGTTCTTTGCGTTACGAAAAGATTTAAAACAAGATGTTAAATAAAATACACCACCTTACATTTGTGGTACTTAAATACTCAAAAGGCTTACATGAAATTCAACTCATGGTGTTTAAAAGTATGTGTCAAATTTATAGGCTTCAGACATAGGTTATCTTGCAGTTACATATAGTGTGAATAAATATGATCCATTAATCCTTGAAAGAATTTGGTGTTCAAAGTTCAGAGTGAGAGTTATATATTGTGAAAAAATTTAATCAGTTTCAGTTCGTAATTATTGATAATTTAATTTATACTTAACAAAACCATGTTATTTTGGGTATGGCTCGTCAGGATTTCATCAATGTTGTGATAGTACTTTCTTTAATATTCAATGGTATGGTTGCCCGTCTCCTTCTGTAGTCTGGTTCTTTTTATTCAATTTTATTAATATTTAATTTTGTTTATTGTTCCTCCTTGAGTTGCTGGAACTATGGTTCACTTCTTGTGTTCATTTTACTTTCATTTATATCTGATTTTCTTCTTTATTAGCCTTTAATGAAGCCGCAGTCAATATAGCGTCTGTACCGCTGGGTAGTTAACAATGGAACTCTCGTTTCATAACGGTCAAAATTATAATAAGGTTTTGGCAACCGCATATACTCTCATTACACATTTGAACCTTTTGTTATAAATCCTGGGTTTCTCTTCAAAATGAATAAATATTTTATAGTGGTTATTGTTCCTTGGTGATATTACCAATGTATGAAAAATTAACATAGATGTCCCTATTTTCTTTCAAAGACCTAATTGACATCTTACAATGCTGGTCTAGGTCATGTATTAATATTTTTGGACAAAATTGCTAATACTATGGTATTACATATTTCACTTATTTATACTGTTTATTACAATTCTGACATATTATTATTGTTAGTTAATGGTAATCACATAATTTACTTGGTCTTATTATTCAAATAAAATATTAAATTGTTTACAATTGGTTTTCTGAAGTTAGACACCTATGCCATTTTTAGGCCTAAACTGTAACATCTTAGAATTCCTTATGTTGCTCTATTTAAACATTTTTTATTAAATACATATGTTCTGCTTATTTTCATTTCGCACTTATTGGCTTTTGAATTACTTTGAAACTGTTTTACCATCTATTAGTGTTATTATACTTTTACAAAATTATTTCTTATCTGATATTTTTTATTTTCTATTTATATAATAGTGATTAATCTGTTGCTTGTTAAGTTTATATCATTGCTAGTTTATTCCTACTCCCATTTCTCACACACCTATTTAACACTTAAATCTATTAACAACATAATATAGATATAATTTAATGGTCTGTCTATTGTTCAGCCATATTCCTTCTTATTAATTACAATTGTTATACTGTGCCGAACTGGCTTCGGCAACGTATTATTAGTATTTTAAAAACGAGCGCCGCTGACGTCACGCACTGCCACACTGTTATGATAGTTTGTTGCCGGTCGGTTATACACACAAACGGTTGTGCAGCTACGCAATACAGCTGGCGCTGCCAGCCAGCTGTGTCTGTACATTCCTGCATTCGGAGGTTACTTGGCTGGACCGAAACGTTGTATCGGCCTCATTTCTGCTTGATCCTCCAACCTGTTCATCTGGTCTCGGCTGGCGGCAAACTTCTATCCAGGACTTCCGAACCTATCACTATGATAGGCTAGATAAAGTGTTGTTCCAGGTACGTGCAAGTCTGCGGGTTCTGAAAATATTCTAACCCCAAATATATTTTGTGTTTCAGCTTTCATTATGAGTTATGCTTGTGTGTGTGTGTGTGCGTATAGAGCAGTTTTTAATCTGGGCATTAATGCTATTACAAAATCAAATTAAATTCAATTTAATTAAATTATGAATGTGAGAGTCGTGGGTCAAGTTGATTTCAATAGAGAATATGCTAATGTATCTTGCACTCAGCTGTTTTGATGTAATTAATAACTACGAAAGACACAGCTAATCAATTTGAATATTTCAATGAAACATTAAGAAAGTAATTGCTAGACGAGCTTAATACTGTTTAATCTGAATTAGTGGCGATGTGTGTGTGCGCTGTTGCTGCTTAAAGTTAGTGTTGGTATTTAATGTGGACGGCCTAAGTGGCGTGATTTTCTTTATGACATCCGCTACAACCTATTGTATGTCCAGGTGCTCGACCAAGGGCGAGATGGGTGTCAGGGGTGGACAAACATCTGTCCACCCTAATGGCAGAGACGATCTTATGGCCACAATGCCGTCAGTCGAGGACTTTTCCAATGCTAAGCTGCACCAGGGACTTGTGACACGACTGTGACATCACTGATCCGCGCCTATACGAACTAAGTACACCGGACAATCCAGGTGGGAAAATTTTGATTATCTATTTCTCTCTCTCTACAACATGTGAATGCACAGAAGCCGCCAGAAGCTCACTCGTGAAGTTTTGAACATTATACTCTAGCACAAACTCTCGTGTTCAATTATGTTATTGCATGTGTGAAAATTACCACAGTACACCTAATGAAGTATCTTATAACTGTATAATGTGTAAGAAGTTACACACATACACACACATCCGCAGTTTGCTGTAAGATCTAACTTTCATCTAATTAAGACCATTAGGGAGTTAATTATCTCGTGCTATCATGTCATCTGGTCATGGCTGAGTTTTAATAACGTAGCGGGGGTTGTCTGATGCTGTAGATGAGAAACGATTTTCTTTTACACACATACTTGACGCTTAATGATTAAGGTAAGGGGTCGTTTGGCTGGTTGAGTTTCGGGGCGGTCACTTACATTCTCTGGTGTGAACTATGCTTGTGAATATGCTGGCAAATCTATGCTTAGGAGCTGAGATATTCCATTTACGTTGTCATTTATATTTGTATCTATCTATACATATTAGGGTTCCTTCATTTACTGTAGTTGGAATGGGTTTATGAGGAGGTTAGTGTTGAAATGAGGGATGCTTTGTTATTCATGTCGTATATGTGTTTGTGTGTGTAATTTTACTATATATATATTTTTTTTGGGGGAATATGTAACGGATTTAAAAAAGAGAATAACCATAAATATGCTTACTGAGACAACAGGCTAGCCTATTTGATATTATACAACACTGATGGATTAGTATTGCTTTATGAATGAGATTACTACTAACTTTGACTCATACATAATCAGGCAGAAATTTTTGCAATTAGTTTAATATCAACTCACTTACTTTGTGACATTATGAATTAATGGATATACATATATATACATATATATATATATTGCGACAACACAAATTACTAAACTATTGGCGCATAGGATATGATAGTATGTGTATTTCAAATTACAAGTCTATATTGGAGGGTTTAAGATTATTTATTGTACAAACACAAGTTATAGTTTATATGGTATATTTGAAATGTACAGAATGTAATGTATGATATAGAGTCTTTCTTTTAAAATGTTAAATAATGTTCATACGCAAGACGTGATACGTTACATAAGAAGACTCCCACGATGATGTTGTTGAAGAGAAGGGCCGGTCTTTGCGGTATAGTTGGTTCGTCAGGTGTGGCTTACAAATGACAGACGTTTCACCAGAAACGTTTACAGCTGGGCTGGCGTCCTGTAACAGCTTGGCTGATGTCCTGTAACAGCTGGGCTGGTCCTATAACAGCTGGGCTGATGTCCTGTAACAGCTGGGCTGATGTCCTGTAACAGCTGGGCTGATGTCCTGTAACAGCTGGGCTGATGTCCTGCAATTCCCACGATGAATCCGACACTTCGCACACACAACGGTACTACGGATTTTATTACTAGCAAAACTTATATAGAGTTTAAGACCAAGTAATATCTCAGGTGACAGTGAGTTTAATCAATAACGGTATATTGAACTTATACCTCTCCGGCTTCTTCAAGTGTTCTCGCGAATACCAAGGTCTACCGCGATCAGCAGACCACCCTATGAGGAAATCTTGCACTAGCACGGAAACGTCTTGATGGAACTATTGCGTAACAATTAATACTACTGTCACTGCGGAAAATCTCACACAGTGATACAGTTACACTCACTTCTTACACACGTAATACTACAATATTAATATCGTGTGAAAAGATATAAATCAATTGTTTTGCGTCACACGCGTTACTATCCCGAGAAGTCTTAACAGATCCTTGCAAGCGGTAGAGTCTTGTACAAGGATTGTATGTACCGTTCGCGGTAGCAGCAGTGAAGAACTGCTTGTAAATTTTCGCACAATGCGTTAAAACACTGATGTGTGCAAATGTACTACACACACAGTTCTGAGTCTTCCCGTTTCACTAACGACGAATAGTTTTTACAACACCTTGCAAGCGGTAGAATCTTGTACAAGGAGTGCACGTTCCCTTCGCGGTAGATGGCGTAGAAGAACTCTCGTAATTATACGCGTAATGCGTTTAAACACTACTGTGTGCAGATGTACTACATACACAGTTCTGAGCCTTCCCGTTTCACTAACGACGAATAGTCTTTACAACACCTTGCAAGCGGTAGAATTCTTGTACAAGGAGTGCACGACCCGTTCGCGGTAGATGGCGTGGAAGAACTGCCTGTGTAACGACAGGAATAAGAAAATTTCCAACCACCAGTCAGCATTCTATTGGTGGATGGAAGTCACATGGTTAGTAAAGGTGACCATGCACTTTTCATGCATTAGAGTGCATTTACCTTGTAACAGCATGCATAGCGGTAATCAGACTACACGTATATCATGCATGCTGCCTACATATTAATAATATACATGAACGTAAACAATAGTCCGACAGGTATAGGGATTGTAGCGATACATATGTCTAAGTTCAGTTAATGGCCACACAACGATAATACTTCACGCGCCACCCGGGAAACGTTTACCACTCGCGCACGCGCGCACATTTCCACTAACACAGTACATGAATCACCATAAATAATAATGCACAGTTTTCCTAAACTAAACCCTTAACCTTACTAAATACAATTGATAACAACCAAACTTAACCATCTAAGAATATAATATGAATGTCCATTGTCTGTGTAATATATGAACTTGCCCCGCCTATCATGATCCTGTGATTCGTTGCAGGATTAACTCCCTCCCGCATAAAAAAAAATTTTTTTTTTTTTTTTTTAGTTAACTAACAAAAAAATAAAAAAATTTTTTTTTTCAATATACCCAAAACAACATCCTAATCCTGAAATAATAATAATACCCTCAAACTAAAATCAAATAAACATCCTCAATTAATACTAACATTTCCAACTGTCACTTTGACAGAAGCATCAAATCAAAAGACACGTGGTAACCTTCAAACCAAAACAAACACACATGTTCTTGACACACAGATAACGACATCTAATGCAGGGTCATAGCGTACTCAGACAACATTCCTTATCAAAACTAGATTATTGTTCATTCACAGAGCCATCTTACATACAACATTTAAACCTGAATTGACATATTTAAATCACTACACATTCTTACCCCTATATCCTGACATTTATTTCTGAGTTTTTTGTATAAATTTTTCTCAGTTTTGAAACGCACACGTTTACTTGGAAATACAGATTTAAATTTGTTTAATATACACCGTAATTGCCTTATCTCGCAACCCATTAACTGAACCTTGGGAGTCGGTGAGTTATTCGTTATCTTATCTTTCGAGCGTCCTAGTCTGATAAGGTGCTCTATACTATCAACCTTATCTCGTAATGTATGGTTAGGAACTCCAACTGGCAGTTTATTCAATTCGTCGATTTCCAATATAATATTATGTCCGAGTTTTCTAACTCCAATTACGGTCACATCTATTTTCGTTCCCTGCACATATCTTGTTATACGTGCCTGTTTTTCAACTATCTGCGACTCACACGCTGCTGATTTTATCCTTGTGTGACTTACCGGCAGAATCGGCATTTGTATAAAGTGGTTTTTACACCTCTTACGTAACTGCTCGTCCAACAGTGATATTTCTGTGCCGCTGTCGACCAACATCTCGTCAACATAACCCCTGATTTTTGCTTCGACAATAAGGTCGGTGCAATTTTCCATACTAATATTTTCTTCATGTTTATTACTATTATCATTATTACACATTAAATTTTCCCTAATTTCGGCAGGATATAGGCCATACATAACAGTTTCATTCTTATAACTAACATTTTTCATATTTGATTGATTGAACTGCTTTTCAACTAAATCATTTTCAATAACTGTTGCTAATAAGTTGGTATTAAATTGCTGAGTTGTATTTTTCTGTTGTTGTGATTGCGGCTGATTTTGCGGTGTTTGAACATGAAATTGATTACGCGGCGGTTCATTATTATTTACCATAATTGTTGTCACCTTACTTTCACCAGTATCATTCACCTCTCCATCCTCCATAAACACCTCAGTATCTGATATAAATTCACCTAGTACCTCCACATTTCGACATGTGTCATAGATACTCGCACCGTTAGTATCCATACTAGTTCCAGGCTCTACTACTGGTTCGGGATTTTTATGTGTTATGCATACACTGTCCGCATCCATGATAGCTTCAGATTCTATCATACGTTCACGGTTCTCGCATGCTATATCTGTTACACTATAAACTATCACCCCATCACAGCACTTACCTGAAGTATGTTCCAGACTAACAGAGTTGTTACTACTAATTTCATTTCTGTTATCCTCACTACAATCCGATGCAGATTCTAAATATTCGACTTTACCGAGATATGAACTACTAGGCCCTAATGAGGTGGTTTCTGTATAATCACTTTCAATTGCAACTACTACGCTACTGTTCTCCGTTAATCCTCCAGATGTAAAATCTTGGTTAACTTCCATATTACTTCCGTTGAGAGTATGTTCCACAAGGACATTAGGTACTTCAAAATTATCACACGGTGCAATATTCTCAACGGATAAATGTACTTCAATATCAGCTGACATTTCCTGTAGCTTCGCCATCCTCTCCTCTCCGTCGGCGTCCATTTCTTCCCAAAATTCCTGCCTAATGGCTATCATCTCCTCATCCACGGCTTTCATCTCCTCGCAGCAATTATCTGAAGTATGTTCTGGACTAATAGTGTTGCTATTACTAATTTCATCTTCGTCATCTTCACTATAATTGCATGCATAATCCAATTCTCCGATCATATCGAACAATGAAATACTATGCCCTAAGCGAGTTGCCTCGTTAATATTACTTTCAATATTATCCCAGAATTTCCGCCTAACGGCTCTACTCTGCTCAGATATGGTTTTATCATCAAGTGACCTGGCCCTTAAAGCCCTCAAATATTCTATAAACTCTTTTTTATTCGACATAGTGATCAAATTAATTTAAAATTTAGTAAATTTAAATTCACTGATTTATAAGCAAAGAAAGTTATTATTATTACGACAAGATTAGAACATACGGTAACCAGTTTATATGCACGCAGAAAAAGCAGTTCAAAATATCAACATGTAAATACCTTATCTAACATACAACAACTAATAATCTACCTCCAATATACTGATAAAATCTGTTCATATATGATATACAAGAGAATATGCCCACTTGAAAATTATATCCTCAGCTTTTCACATGAACAATACACATACAATTACTACGTTAATTATATTTATACGTCGGATTTTTCCAACAAATTTATATTCACAGACAAATACGTAATAGCGTAAATTTACCGCTATTTAACGAGCCCTACGTTGCTAAGCGCCAAAATATCTCTATGCGACAACACAAATTACTAAACTATTGGCGCATAGGATATGATAGTATGTGTATTTCAAATTACAAGTCTATATTGGAGGGTTTAAGATTATTTATTGTACAAACACAAGTTATAGTTTATATGGTATATTTGAAATGTACAGAATGTAATGTATGATATAGAGTCTTTCTTTTAAAATGTTAAATAATGTTCATACGCAAGACGTGATACGTTACATAAGAAGACTCCCTCGATGATGTTGTTGAAGAGAAGGGCCGGTCTTTGCGGTATAGTTGGTTCGTCAGGTGTGGCTTACAAATGACAGACGTTTCACCAGAAACGTTTACAGCTGGGCTGGCGTCCTGTAACAGCTTGGCTGATGTCCTGTAACAGCTGGGCTGGTCCTATAACAGCTGGGCTGATGTCCTGTAACAGCTGGGCTGATGTCCTGTAACAGCTGGGCTGATGTCCTGTAACAGCTGGGCTGATGTCCTGCAATTCCCACGATGAATCCGACACTTCGCACACACAACGGTACTACGGATTTTATTACTCGCAAAACTTATATAGAGTTTAAGACCAAGTAATATCTCAGGTGACAGTGAGTTTAATCAATAACGGTATATTGAACTTATACCTCTCCGGCTTCTTCAAGTGTTCTCGCGAATACCAAGGTCTACCGCGATCAGCAGACCACCCTATGAGGAAATCTTGCACTAGCACGGAAACGTCTTGATGGAACTATTGCGTAACAATTAATACTACTGTCACTGCGGAAAATCTCACACAGTGATACAGTTACACTCACTTCTTACACACGTAATACTACAATATTAATATCGTGTGAAAAGATATAAATCAATTGTTATGCGTCACACGCGTTACTATCCCGAAAAGTCTTAACAGATCCTTGCAAGCGGTAGAGTCTTGTACAAGGATTGTATGTACCGTTCGCGGTAGCAGCAGTGAAGAACTGCTTGTAAATTTTCGCACAATGCGTTAAAACACTGATGTGTGCAAATGTACTACACACACAGTTCTGAGTCTTCCCGTTTCACTAACGACGAATAGTTTTTACAACACCTTGCAAGCGGTAGAATCTTGTACAAGGAGTGCACGTTCCCTTCGCGGTAGATGGCGTAGAAGAACTCTCGTAATTATACGCGTAATGCGTTTAAACACTACTGTGTGCAGATGTACTACATACACAGTTCTGAGCCTTCCCGTTTCACTAACGACGAATAGTCTTTACAACACCTTGCAAGCGGTAGAATTCTTGTACAAGGAGTGCACGACCCGTTCGCGGTAGATGGCGTGGAAGAACTGCCTGTGTAACGACAGGCATAAGAAAATTTCCAACCACCAGTCAGCATTCTATTGGTGGATGGAAGTCACATGGTTAGTAAAGGTGACCATGCACTTTTCATGCATTAGAGTGCATTTACCTTGTAACAGCATGCATAGCGGTAATCAGACTACACGTATATCATGCATGCTGCCTACATATTAATAATATACATGAACGTAAACAATAGTCCGACAGGTATAGGGATTGTAGCGATACATATGTCTAAGTTCAGTTAATGGCCACACAACGATAATACTTCACGCGCCACCCGGGAAACGTTTACCACTCGCGCACGCGCACACATTTCCACTAACACAGTATATGAATCACCATAAATAATAATGCACAGTTTTCCTAAACTAAACCCTTAACCTTACTAAATACAATTGATAACAACCAAACTTAACCATCTACGAATATAATATGAATGTCCATTGTCTGTGTAATATATGAACTTGCCCCGCCTATCATGATCCTGTGATTCGTTGCAATATATAATTCTGCCTTTAATGGTGTGCTCACACAATCACGAACTTGTCATGTATGTAAAATCTTGCAGGTTGAATAAAGCACACGCTTGTTGGTTAAAAGAGTTTTTCATTTGCAAGTCCTGTCATTCACCTGGGGGGACATGTCTGTAATTGTATTTGGGCCTTGCACACTTTTGCTTCCTCTAGGTTTTTTTTACCTAGTTCTAAATATGATGTCTCTCCCCTTTTACAAAAAAAAAACTTAATAAACATAAAATTAAATAAAATTCAAAAAAAATTACAAAACTTAGGAAAATAAAAGGGGGGTTTCGAATGGTAGTTCAGAGCGTGGTTGTTATGATTCTGGGTGGATAGTAGGTATTATTTCTGCCTTATTTTTCTCTGTTGAACTTGAGAAATTTTAGAATCTGGGGACTTATATTTATTTTCTTAAATGAAACTTAGTGTGGCTACAGACATGTCAGCTGGTGTTAGGACTTGCAAATTATTTCAAATTATTTTTGATTAGAATCCAAGTGTTGTAAGAAAACTTAATGGTAGTGTAATAAATTAACAGAATGAACAACCAGAAAAAAGAGCACATTTTATAAAATGAATAAGAGGTTAATGAAGTTTAAAATAATTTAATATGTGTTAGTGTTTAAGTGATTATTTTGTGATGTTGAGTGTAAGAGGAATTTTGAAAAGGGGTTATAAGAATGTGATTAATTTTTTAATGAATGTGTGCTGATTGGTTGCACTTGCACATACCCTGGAGCTCATACGGAGTCTGGACATGATGAGGGCCGTCGGTACTTGTTGGGTTTGATTATGACTTGTCTCTTGGATTAGACAACGTGTTTGGTAGCATCCCAGTTATATGGTAATTGTTTATTGAGGGCGTTGCGTTGCAGTACCAGGTATTTTGAATGCGGTTATGGTCCGACCAGGGCATGGACTTAATAGTTATATGTTTTCAATTATATTGCATTTTATGTGTACTTTGTGTATTGTGTTTAGTGAGTTAGTTTTGTTGTTTTGTGTCGTGTTCTCTTCTGGAAATTTTACATGGCTGTTTCTCTGCTTTTATGACACCCATCTCGTCGTATCGCTAGAGCATTCTGGAGCCACTTGAATGATCAAGTTCTTCCTTATGTGTTGGTGTTAAATTGTTGTCTGTGATGTATGTTGTAAATTGTATAATTCTGGTGGACACTGAGCGAATTTAAGTAGTAAGAGGGGCGTTCCAAATGAAGAAGGAATTCAGATGAATTTGAGTTAGGATTTTTTTTGGGGACCTTGTTTTTAAAACGGGAATTTTAACGCTAACTGCACTAAAGACAATGGATGTTAGAAAGAATAAATTAAATATTAAACCAGAATCGATGCAATAGTTTTGAACAGTGATACAAACTGACGAGAGATAACCTTTGGCCAGCAGATAGACTGTGTATTGGAATTTCTGTCATTGTTCACGTTATCTGATAAACCGGTGCATGGCCGTATGAGATTATTGTTGGTTTGGCATTCCGAGTTCAAGGGTAATTTTATTTTGTTTCCTTGCAGTCAGCTGATCAATTGTTGAAAGACGTTGCTCAGTTATTATGTTGTGATCTGATCGATGCCGCATTCATCGTTTGATTTCTCTGGCGTGTCAGTTTTGCATTAAGTGTGGTTTGTTTAGTCGGTGGAAAAGTAAACCCCCCCCCCGTTAGTTATGCTGTATTTGAAAGGTTAAAAAAAAAAAAAATAGGATTGATGTTCGCGTGCCCTCTGCGCGGTCTTCTCTGCCTTGTGAATAGGGTCCGCCCACCCTAGTGTGGGGAAGGTGGGCCAGTCATGTGTCAAGGATTGAGGATGCCTTGTTTGTTTCACACGGCTGGTCGGTCCACGACGGTGGACGGTTTTCTAAGGGTACTCGCATATCAAGGTTGTAGCACCTTGTTAGCCTTCGGGCGTGAATATGTGAGTACCAGGAGAGTTAGGTGGTGGTCACCGGAGATGGTGACGTGTTGGGGCGGTCCCAAGAGTTTGGCATGGAGGAGAGGACTCGCGTGTGGGATGGTCGCAGTGTGGTAGAGATTTTCAGTCCTGGGAAGGGAGGAATAGTGTTAGTGGTCCTGGGTCTCAGTTGTTGATTTGGGAGGCCTTGGTGGTCAGTACTCAAAGCTGGTGCGGAGATTCTTCTCTTTCTTCTGTTCTTTTCTGTCTCTTATATCTGCATGCGGACCAGGGCCCGGCGAGCATGCAGGACTCACACTTACATCTCGTCCTTCAGACACACATTCACTGACTTACACGTTTTCCTCCTGCCTTTCGTTTTCCTGTGTTACTGAACCCACCAAGAGCGTTTTAGAATCTGAGATTTCCCAGGTTTCCCGCAGCCGTCGTGCTTGAGGACTTGTTTGTTTTGGGTCAACCATGTTGCCCTTTTGGGGTGAGGGTGTGCCGAACTGGCTTCGGCAACGTATTATTAGTATTTTAAAAACGAGCGCCGCTGACGTCACGCACTGCCACACTGTTACGATAGTTTGTTGCCGGTCGGTTATACACACAAACGGTTGTGCAGCTACGCAATACAGCTGGCGCTGCCAGCCAGCTGTGTCTGTACATTCCTGCATTCGGAGGTTACTTGGCTGGACCGAAACGTTGTATTGTGAAAAAATTTAATCAGTTTCAGTTCGTAATTATTGATAATTTAATTTATACTTAACAAAACCATGTTATTTTGGGTATGGCTCGTCAGGATTTCATCAAGGTTGTGATAATACTTTCTTTAATATTCAATGGTATGGTTGCCCGTCTCCTTCTGTAGTCTGGTTCTTTTTATTCAATTTTATTAATATTTAATTTTGTTTATTGTTCCTCCTTGAGTTGCTGGAACTATGGTTCACTTCTTGTGTTCATTTTACTTTCATTTATATCTGATTTTCTTCTTTATTAGCCTTTAATGAAGCCGCAGTCAATATAGCGTCTGTACCGCTGGGTAGTTAACAATGGAACTCTCGTTTCATAACGGTCAAAATTATAATAAGGTTTTGGCAACCGCATATACTCTCATTACACATTTGAACCTTTTGTTATAAATCCTGGGTTTCTCTTCAAAATGAATAAATATTTTATAGTGGTTATTGTTCCTTGGTGATATTACCAATGTATGAAAAATTAACATAGATGTCCCTATTTTCTTTCAAAGACCTAATTGACATCTTACAATGCTGGTCTAGGTCATGTATTAATATTTTTGGACAAAATTGCTAATACTATGGTATTACATATTTCACTTATTTATACTGTTTATTACAATTCTGACATATTATTATTGTTAGTTAATGGTAATCACATAATTTACTTGGTCTTATTATTCAAATAAAATATTAAATTGTTTACAATTGGTTTTCTGAAGTTAGACACCTATGCCATTTTTAGGCCTAAACTGTAACATCTTAGAATTCCTTATGTTGCTCTATTTAAACATTTTTTATTAAATACATATGTTCTGCTTATTTTCATTTCGCACTTATTGGCTTTTGAATTACTTTGAAACTGTTTTACCATCTATTAGTGTTATTATACTTTTACAAAATTATTTCTTATCTGATATTTTTTATTTTCTATTTATATAATAGTGATTAATCTGTTGCTTGTTAAGTTTATATCATTGCTAGTTTATTCCTACTCCCATTTCTCACACACCTATTTAACACTTAAATCTATTAACAACATAATATAGATATAATTTAATGGTCTGTCTATTGTTCAGCCATATTCCTTCTTATTAATTACAATTGTTATACTGTGCCGAACTGGCTTCGGCAACGTATTATTAGTATTTTAAAAACGAGCGCCGCTGACGTCACGCACTGCCACACTGTTATGATAGTTTGTTGCCGGTCGGTTATACACACAAACGGTTGTGCAGCTACGCAATACAGCTGGCGCTGCCAGCCAGCTGTGTCTGTACATTCCTGCATTCGGAGGTTACTTGGCTGGACCGAAACGTTGTATCGGCCTCATTTCTGCTTGATCCTCCAACCTGTTCATCTGGTCTCGGCTGGCGGCAAACTTCTATCCAGGACTTCCGAACCTATCACTATGATAGGCTAGATAAAGTGTTGTTCCAGGTACGTGCAAGTCTGCGGGTTCTGAAAATATTCTAACCCCAAATATATTTTGTGTTTCAGCTTTCATTATGAGTTATGCTTGTGTGTGTGTGTGTGCGTATAGAGCAGTTTTTAATCTGGGCATTAATGCTATTACAAAATCAAATTAAATTCAATTTAATTAAATTATGAATGTGAGAGTCGTGGGTCAAGTTGATTTCAATAGAGAATATGCTAATGTATCTTGCACTCAGCTGTTTTGATGTAATTAATAACTACGAAAGACACAGCTAATCAATTTGAATATTTCAATGAAACATTAAGAAAGTAATTGCTAGACGAGCTTAATACTGTTTAATCTGAATTAGTGGCGATGTGTGTGTGCGCTGTTGCTGCTTAAAGTTAGTGTTGGTATTTAATGTGGACGGCCTAAGTGGCGTGATTTTCTTTATGACATCCGCTACAACCTATTGTATGTCCAGGTGCTCGACCAAGGGCGAGATGGGTGTCAGGGGTGGACAAACATCTGTCCACCCTAATGGCAGAGACGATCTTATGGCCACAATGCCGTCAGTCGAGGACTTTTCCAATGCTAAGCTGCACCAGGGACTTGTGACACGACTGTGACATCACTGATCCGCGCCTATACGAACTAAGTACACCGGACAATCCAGGTGGGAAAATTTTGATTATCTATTTCTCTCTCTCTACAACATGTGAATGCACAGAAGCCGCCAGAAGCTCACTCGTGAAGTTTTGAACATTATACTCTAGCACAAACTCTCGTGTTCAATTATGTTATTGCATGTGTGAAAATTACCACAGTACACCTAATGAAGTATCTTATAACTGTATAATGTGTAAGAAGTTACACACATACACACACATCCGCAGTTTGCTGTAAGATCTAACTTTCATCTAATTAAGACCATTAGGGAGTTAATTATCTCGTGCTATCATGTCATCTGGTCATGGCTGAGTTTTAATAACGTAGCGGGGGTTGTCTGATGCTGTAGATGAGAAACGATTTTCTTTTACACACATACTTGACGCTTAATGATTAAGGTAAGGGGTCGTTTGGCTGGTTGAGTTTCGGGGCGGTCACTTACATTCTCTGGTGTGAACTATGCTTGTGAATATGCTGGCAAATCTATGCTTAGGAGCTGAGATATTCCATTTACGTTGTCATTTATATTTGTATCTATCTATACATATTAGGGTTCCTTCATTTACTGTAGTTGGAATGGGTTTATGAGGAGGTTAGTGTTGAAATGAGGGATGTTTTGTTATTCATGTCGTATATGTGTTTGTGTGTGTAATTTTACTATATATATATTTTTTTTGGGGAATATGTAACGGATTTAAAAAAGAGAATAACCATAAATGTGCTTACTGAGACAACAGGCTAGCCTATTTGATATTATACAACACTGATGGATTAGTATTGCTTTATGAATGAGATTATTACTAACTTTGACTCATACATAATCAGGCAGAAATTTTTGCAATTAGTTTAATATCAACTCACTTACTTTGTGACATTATGAATTAATGGATATACATATATATACATATATATATATATATATATATAATTCTGCCTTTAATGGTGTGCTCACACAATCACGAACTTGTCATGTATGTAAAATCTTGCAGGTTGAATAAAGCACACGCTTGTTGGTTAAAAGAGTTTTTCATTTGCAAGTCCTGTCATTCACCTGGTGGGACATGTCTGTAATTGTAGTTGGGCCTTGCACACTTTTGCTTCCTCTAGGTTTTTTTTACCTAGTTCTAAATATGATGTCTCTCCCCTTTTACAAAAAAAACTTAATAAAAATAAAATTAAATAAAATTCAAAAAAATTACAAAACTTAGGAAAATAAAAGGGGGGTTTCAATACTGTATGTTATTATTTGAAATTAACATATTCCTCATCTCTTTATAATATCATTACATACATAAAAAATACAAACATATTACCTTAATGTTATGCCTTCTTGGTTTATACTCCTATGAATACTAAACAAATAAATAAATTTTCTTTAAACTAACAAAACTGTTTACCATACATTAATCTTATTTTCCTCAGTTCAGTTTCTTCAACACAATTTAATTTAATTCTTTCTGACTGAATAAGTAACGTATCTTATTGTTATTGATGTCTCTTTGCATCAACATTAACTGTTACAAAGACATAGGGATCTTTTGTAACTAATACAAAAATTGGCAATCCCCTTACTCATTGAAAAGCATAATTAGGAATTATTATTATTGTTATTCCAACATTGTTTTTAATCTTTTTGCTTGAGTAAACTTATATTTGCACTGACTGAACTCATTAATTTCCACAGTCCTGCCTGTTTGATTAGTTATTATTATTCCTCACTTATCACATCACTTTTACTATTTATGGTTATCACTCCCTACTTATCTCTCACTCTTGGTTTCGATGATATTTTAAACACACATTTATAATTATTCTTTCAATATTTTGTGCCTTACTTTCTTATTATAATAAGATTCTTACCAACATACTTTATCTACTAATATTTATCTTACTTATTCCTTATGGTTAGTGTACTTTCTTTATTATTGTTTTATTCATGGTTAGTTAATATATTTGCTTTACTCATTTGTGCCTTTTATCACTAATTTGTCTTTTCTCATCTTATTGTCATTATCTGGCCAATCTCTGGGGTTGGGTCATAGTCATTTTTTATCAGTCCAGTCCATTCATTTATTTATTATTCTTGTTTACAATTCTCCTTTTTTCTTTCTTAATTCCATTTTATATTTTTTTCATTATTATTCATTAAATTATTTTACCTTTTATCATTTATCTATTACTTGTGGATACCCTATAGGGTCTGATTTCTGCAACGTTATAATATATACTTAGGTAAACACACAGGCAGACACCCACACAAACACACACACACACACATATACAGAAGCAAATATTGATTTCTTTTTAAACTTACTAACTGTTGGATTACTTTAATATATTCACTTACTGTTATTCCGCTTATTATTATAATTTTTATTTAATTTATTTTATAAATAAACACTCAATTCTATATACAAAATACTAATACTCTTTGATTATTCAATAATTTTACATATAATACTTATTACAAATATTTTCTTGGTACGTCATAAAAACATTTATTAGTAAAGGTAGTGAACAATACGAAGAACTAATTATAATTAGGCCTGCAGAATTCCATTGTTTACACATATTAAATAAAGAAATAATATAAACACTAGAAATATTAAGTTTGAAAGAGTGATAAGGAAAATGTATAAGTTTATTTTACATCAGTATGATGCATTGATCAACACAGCCAGTGCTGTCTGATGTTTGAAAACTACATTTTCTACAATAACAAGTAGTTTTTTCTAGTGCAATATCAAATAAACTTTATTCGATTTTACGTCATGGCTATCTGAAAATTTGGTAATTTCTAAAGTTGGTATTCCTAAAGTAACTTACGTTTGTTACCTTTTTTTCGTATCGGCCATCTAAGGACCACATGCCAGTTTCAATTTTTTACTCTTTGTTCTTTTATTTTTTCCAATATTCCTTCATCCTCTCACTGTGTCTCTTCTTCCTGTCTAATCAAGTATTACAGTATGGGGATAATATTTCGTATATTATTTTGACGTCTCTGAGTTTATTCGTTGGACATGTTCACAAGATTAATCTCTTGGTGCCTGCCGTATTTTGTATTTTTATTTCATCTATTTTGTATAGAATTGTTTAAGTTTATTGGTTTTATCTTTGCAAAATAAAGAATTACCCAAATATTTCATATTATTTTTTCATATTGCTAAATTTTCCAGATTTCCTCTTAGTTTCTGCAACTATTTTTACATATAATATATTTAATAGTGTGTGTTCAATTTTGTTTTGTTCCTTACTTACAAACCTTAATATAATAATTTTTACTTACTATAAATTATTCCGACGCGGAACTGAACTATTTTAGATCAAAATTTAAAAGTTTTACACCTCACTGCTTGAACCAGTTTTCGCTAGTTACGAGCTTCATCAGAGGCTGGCGATAGGAGCAGGTCCGTCCTGTTTTTGGTGATAGCCCAGTTTTGTGTACTGTAAGTTTCAACACCAGTATACCGTCAACATCGTGCTAAATAACATTTAATGATCCAAGGTCAGCTACAATACAACGTTGTTTACTTCTATGCTAAAATGTACATAATGACCCAGTAACAACTTGTATTGGATTAGCAGGTGTCAAACTAAGAAATTTGTATTATATTCTGTTTTCTGTTTTTTAAAGTAAAACTCATTTGATATTTTCGACTCATTATCGTTCTAAGCACTGAAACTTAGCATTTCACATATTTTCTACGTACAGAAGTGTGCAGTTATCAAGCTTTGTAGTTATAAGCTTATTCTGAACACGAGGGGGTCGTGTGTGCAGAATGTATTAATATATATTAATCATCCATGAGGATTAATAATTTTGGACGTACTAGGTTAACAAAGAAAATAATAATGATAATGATAGCATTCTTTTGTATGTAAGTGTTTTTTTTTTTTTTTTTTTTTATAGAAAATGTTCGTTTCTGTTATAAGTAAATGAGTGTATGCTTGTACACCAGACAATTTTTTATAAATTGAGGAGTGTGCGGGAAGAACGATGAAGGTGCTCAAAACGTGAAACTGAGAAAACGCAAATTTAAACTTTAAAACAAAATAGTTTCAAAACCTTCACAATAACTATAAAAATTTTTTTTTATTTCAAGGTTGTAGGTTCTAGTGTATGCATTTTATAAGTTTTAATAATCAATTTGTTATTATATTAGGTAGTTATAAAAAAAAATGTGTATATATGTACCATTATTCTGGGGAAAAACGGTGAATGTATGTGATTTGAGGAAACAACGATGATCGTTATGTCATCGTGTTTTCTTAAAATGCCTATAAGGTGTTGTTATCATAAATAGCGAAAGATTTTAGACAGATCTATCTAATAAGCAGCAATTTAATTAATGTGTTATTGGTTTAAATATGATTTAAACAAAATTTGGCACAGTTTAGATTTTTGTGCGTTTGCAAAATTTTCTTAAACAAACACGAACTACCCATTGTTTTGAACTTAGAACATTTATTTTACAAAAAAATATTATATAAATCATGATATACAATGTTTTACATAAAAAGGTATGAATGTATTAACTATCTTCTTTGACCAATTACTTAGTCTCCGTCTGGAGCATCAGTGTGTGGCAGTTGCCGGTAGAACTCCTTTGCCTCTTCGGATTGTAAAAAAGGTGTCAAATCCTGAAACCAGAGAAGCTGGTTTTTTATTTTTTATAAAAATGAAAAAAACTCGCCCATCAAAACCTTCCTTTTTTTAAGACAGGGTATCTAGTTTACCACAGACACACACACATACACACACGCGCGTGAACAAACACCCAAAGACTTACTAGAACATTTTACAAATATATTTTAAAAACAATATTAAAGTTACCTGTAAATCTTTCCATTTAGCACGTGGAACTGGAATACGTCCTTGGTAAGCTTCATCTGGGTAGAAAAATTCTCCTGGCTGCAGTCCTTGTGAAGATTCTCTTTCAGTAATAACACTTGATTGCCAATGTCCATTGTAAGTAGTGCGAAGAGATATTGTTCTAGGATGTATCTCTTCAATGGTAGTTTTTTCTTGTAATACCCAACTGTGTTAAAAAATTTGGTCCAGTCTTTAAACATTGATTGTTCACACTCGATCACCATGAATGGACTCGGTTTAGCTCTTGCACCTCTTATGGCTTCATACCAATCTTGTGGCAACTCAGCAGCCTTTCTCTTGGGAATAAGAGCCATATTTCTGTCACATTCCATGTAGGAATGTCCACGTTCGGGGAATGTGACAGTGATGGAATAAAGACGTTTGATTTTATGCACAACATAGTGCAGGTATCTTATAAGCGTGTTGTTCTTGTTCTGTCCTCCACAAGAGTCACAGAATACATACAAGAACTTTACTTCAGGAGACAAAAAGTTTAATATATATTCATGAAGCATGGAAGTAACATCATTTGCACCCTTTTTGGCAACTGTTTGGTCATAACTAAAGAAATATGAATCACCAGTACTTAAAACATGAATATTAAACAATTGAACAGTGAGCTGGCGCTTGTAATATACTACATTTGTTGAAATATTCGGTACTGGTAAATTTTTCTGATAGTCCATTGTAACGGCTTCATGATCTACCTTTTTGGAGCATAACTGGCGACAAGAACGCTTACGCTCATAAAATGTTGCAGCTTTTCTTTGATGAAACTCGAGTTCAGTTTCCAAGGTTTTGAGTTGTTTACCTAACTCTTGTAACTTCTCAGGAGCTGAAGTTTTTGACAACTCAAGACTCAAAATTTGTTTCTTTGCCTTAAATTCATCACACTTACTGCACGTGTCCGAACGTGGGTAACCAAATCCAAAGTTATATTCGCTTTCAAATATTTTTAGAAAACTATGGTAAGATACAGGATTTTCAGGATTTTTTTCCGTGTAAAGTTCATGTAGTTTTTTTACATTGAGCTCCTCTGGCAAGTAAATTTTGTCTGATTTTTCTAATGAATAATGTGATTTTCTCCCCCTGAGAGATTGCAGATATTCGTGTATTTTACTTTTTGTATTATCAGTCAATGCATGTGGCCTATTTGAATGTTTTCCTCGTAGGTCAGGTAACACCTTACCATGATGAGCGAGTTGCTCTTGAATTGTTTGAAGTCGCCTACCCGTTATGCCATGTAAGGCTAAAAACGCTTTGTAGCAAACTTGTTGTTCGTGCAAATGATCATTGCGAGTTACTCTTACTTTATATTTATAACAATACGAATGCAGCCTTGAGTCCTCATTTTCGTTTCTTTTGTATCTTTGCTTAACTAGACTGCTCTCAATCAAACCACTCAGATGTAAATTTTGAGTGTCTCTATCAGGAAGATTGTTAAAGTGTGAAATTATTTGCCATCTCTCACATTGGGTAATATTACTAAAACATTTGAGTTTGGAACACTTACAGTTATCTCCTGTTTCATGGGCTTGGGCCCTCATTTTCTTTGATGCATCACTTATGCGTCCGTAACACTTTCTTTTCTTTGAACTCTTTCCTTGCTCAGAAACTACACTCACATCACTCTCCATTTCAATTAATTGTTAAACATAATCACAAAAACACTAAAACAGTAAGAGTTCACTCCCATGTGAAACTAAACAATGCACCAACTCATTATAATAAAATTACAAGGCAGCGCTAAAACGTAGGAACAGTCTAGATCGCGTATAGATTTAGAACTAAACAATATTATTGAAGAACAAAGGCAAGAGTAGAGGAAGTATGGACATGAAAACATAGTAGGAAATGGCTGTAGCAGCCATGGGGGGAATTGGTTACTACAGATTCAGCGTTACTCCCGCTAAAGTCGATCACCTTCATCATTCTTTGCGCTAAGCCTATATCTGTTTTATTCATTTTCTCAGGATTCTTACCGTTATTCCCTAAAACAAATATACTACAAAATAATATTGGATTTAATGCATCAAGTGACACTGTCAGTTGAAAATAGTCAAAAAATTGACCTCATCGTTTTTCCCACACACTCTTCAATTTTGTCTTGCCTTTTAAAATATAAATGACTAAAGCTTTATTTTGCAGTTGTTACCATTACCCACTGTACGAGTACTGATGTACTCTGTTTCCTCATGAAGTGCGACACCCTATTTTATACGCGCAGAAAGCGATTTATATGTAAGAAAATTTTAAAGATTGAGCAGCTAGTTTGTTGTATTTGGAGTTATAAAATTGCAATCATCTGTTCATCCTTATTCCATGTGTAATAAATATTTACGTTTGTCTACATTTGCACCTGCCGACAAATTCTTTTCAAATGCTGCAAGGTGTCATAAATTGTAGGCACTAACGAATCGAGCTCTAGACAGTTATTATTAGCTATAATTCAGATTGATGAAATCAATCTAAATTCATAAAAAAATAATATTTGTGTGTTTTTTGCCTTACACTAGAAGAAATTTTACCCCATCTATTAAAATGTTTTTCAAATAGGTGGCATTCTTTTCTAAAACGTTTTGGATCATGTACGTCGTGAATTACGTAATTACTACGGCCTTGACACAGTCCGAGCGACCGAGCGAAGCCCGGGACAGTCGAGACAATTCTCGCAAAATGCGTCTAGTAGCACGTACACCACACGCTTACGTCGAGATCTTTCTGGCACATTCGATAAACTCGTAGATTGTTTGTGCTGTCGTAGCACTTCCCCCTCCTTAAGCCTGTTCGTCCCGAACTGTCAAAGCGTCTCTAAGTTTGTATTTAGCCAGGCGATCTAGGTGGACGACCTTGAACATTCGCTGTCCTTCCAGTTGAATCCGATAAACAACATCGTTAATCCCTTTTTTTACAGTGTAGGGTCCTTCCCAGTTAGACTGAAGCTTAGTTGAGCGACCACGACGGCGCTTTGGATTGAACAACCAGACCTGATCTCCTTCTTGGAAACCCACACTATTGCTGCGAATGTCATACCGAGTTTTCATTTTATCACTGGCAATCTTCAGCCGTCCTCTTACCAAGCGATTCATTTCTCGCAGTTGGTTTTCTAATTGCGAGGAATAGTTCTTTGGCTCTTGGGACTGAGTCTCAGGTGATCCAAACATCAAGTCCCCAGGAAGACGAATCTCCCGCCCAAACACAAATTTTGCTGGAGTCATGCCGGTTGTGTCATATACTGATGACCTATTTGCCAAAAGGAATAGTGGTATACGTTGGTCCCAGTCTGTTTGGTTCTCGTCAACAACTTTCGAAAGATGCTGCTCAAGTGTCCTGTTGAATCTCTCAACCATCCCGTCCGACTGAGGATGCAGAGGCGTTGTCCTGGTCTTTCGAATTCCAAGTAGACGGCATAATTCTTTAAACACGCCTGATTCGAAATTTCTCCCTTGATCCGTATGGATTTCCATAGGGGCTCCATAACGGCAACAGAAGTTGTGAACTAACTGCTTTGCCACAGTGGTAACCTCCTGATTTGGAATTGCGTAGGCTTCCACCCACTTAGTAAAGTAGTCACCTACAACCATGATGTACCGGTTTCCATCGTCAGTAACTGGGAATGGTACAGCAATGTCTATGGCAATTCTCTGTGGTTGTCCAACGTTATACTGTCTCATTTTTCCGCTGCTTCTGGTTTGTGGGCCTTTGCTTGCAGCACATATTTCACACGTCCGAACCCATTCCTCTACGTCGTGGCGAAGATGAAGCCAATAGAATCGCTTCCGTATTTTGTCAAGGGTTTTGTTAACGCCAAGATGGCCTCCAGATTTTCCATCATGCATCTCCTTCAAAACATCCTGCACTTTACTTCGGGGAACTATCAACTGCATGACCACGTGTCGTCCATCTGCACTTTCCCAAGCCCTTTTCAGCAATCCGTTTTCTAAGGTGAGAGATTCCCATTGTGCCCAGTAGCCCTTCAGCACTTCGGAACCATGGCAGATATCTTGCCAATCCGGGCGGCGACCTTCCTCTTTTTCTGTCAAGATCGGTCCAATGTCTTCATCAGTCATCTCTTCTTGTCGACAGTCTTGTGTTGTCCAGCCATCAGCAATGAAATCTACAGTGATGGCTTGAACATGTTCGCTTGAGTTTTGTCCTTCCTTTCTGTGGCAATGTTGGCCGTCTTCCGGGCATGGTCTTCGTGATAAGCCATCTACATTACCGTGCAGGCGCCCCCGCCGATGTTGTACCTTGAAGTTGTACTCTTGCAGACGTTCGAGCCACCTTGCCAACTGTCCTTCCGGATTTTTAAATCTCAAGAGCCATGCAAGTGCAGCATGGTCAGTACGTAGTGAAAACTCTCTCCCATAGAGGTATTTATGGAAGTGCTCCAAAGCTCTGACAATTGCCAACAACTCTCTTCTTGTAACACAATAATTTCTCTCTGGTTTAGAAAGCGTCTTGCTGTAATACGCTATTACTCGTTCCTCACCGTTCTGCACTTGAGACAAAACTGCTCCTAGACCAGTATTGCTTGCGTCTGTGTCTACGATGTACTTCCCTTCGGAAGCTGGAAAAGCGAGAATTGGCTGCGAACATAATGCAATCTTCAACGTTCTAAATGCTTGTTCACACTCTCTCCACCACTGGAAGTTTCGTTTATTTTCCGTTAGCTCATGTAGTGGTTTAGCAATAGTAGCGAAGCCTTTCACAAAACGTCGGTAATATGAGCATAACCCCAGGAAACTCCGAACTTCGTGTTTATTCTTCGGAACTGGCCAGTCTCTTACGGTGTATACTTTATTAGGATCCATGCTAACGCCCGCTGCCGAAACCAGATGGCCCAAATACTGTACTTCCTTCTAGAATAGAGAACACTTCTTCGGGCTCAGCTTCAGTTGGGCACCGTGAATTCTAGTTAGAACTTCCTTAAGGTTTTCCAAATGATCTTCGAAAGTCTTCCCGATCACTATGACATCGTCTAAGTAAACAAGGCAAGTTTTCCACGTCAGGCCTCCGAGTATCAGGTCCATCAATCTCTCAAATGTTGCCGGTGCATTACAGAGTCCAAATGGCATGACGTTGAATTGGAATAAGCCACTTGGGGTCGAGAAAGCGGTCTTTTCCTTGTCTTCTTGATGAAGACCCACTTGCCAATATCCACTCTTGAGTTCCAATGTGGAAAACCACTGTGCTCCGGACAATGTGTCGAGTGTATCGTCAACGCGAGGTAATGGCTAGCAGTCTTTCTTTGTAACATCATTTAACCTCCGGTAGTCTACGCAGAAACGCAATCCACCATCCTTCTTCGCTACCAGCACTACAGGGGAAGACCAAGCACTTGACGAAGGTTCGATTACTCCCTCTGTCAACATGTCCTGTACTAACCGAGACATCTCCTCTTGTTTAGATAATGGAGGCCTTCGAGGAGGTTGGCGTATCGGTGTTGTGTCCCCGGTATTGATGCGATGTTGCACAAGAGAGGTTCTTCCCAGTGACTGTCCCCGAACTGCAAAACAATCTTTGAATTCGTGTAAAAACTGTCCGAGTTCTTTTACCTCACCACTTGAAAGGTCGTTAGATCTGTTCAATAATTCTTGCAGTTCGTCTGGTAATTTAGAAGTATCCGAAGAACTGGATCTTCGTTGCGTTATTCCGGCTACCCAGGCCACAGGAGTCAATTTGCCAAGGAGCGTATTGCTTTGTAAAGTGATAGCTTGATCCAAAATATTCGCCACTCTAATAGGTACGTTTCCGGTTTCGTCAGGTTTTACTAAACTTCTGGCAATTAGTATGCCCGGTGTGCTGACTACCTGGGGTTAGAATATAGAGCACTGATTCCCCCTACTATCTACCGCAGTTCTAACCATGATGATTTTTCGGAGTTTTGGCGGAACAGTTACGGCCACTTGGTTTATGACGTCCATCGATTTTTCTGCTGTCTTCATTGTTGATAGCATTACCTCTTCGCCTCCGATTCTCAAGACATTGTTTTTGAAGTCGACTATAAATCCGTATGCGTTCATAACGTCCACACCAAGAATTGCTTCATCCACAATGTCTGCAACAAGTACTTGATGATTAAACTCAAGTCTACGGAGGCGTAGGTGTATCTCCACTTTTCCATACACTTTTACAGGCCGTCCAGTAGCTGTTAGCAAGCTGCAAGAGCACCAGATTGGCTTGAGATCTTTCACCACGTCGGGGCGCACAATAGAAACTGTTGCGCCTGTGTCAACTGTAATCGAGGTTGGCCTTTCTTGAACAAATCCGGTAACTACCAAGCTCCCGCTGTTTTTCTGAAGTGTAGAAATTGCGTATTGTCTAGGGGCTTCGTTCCTCCAGTTAGTCAGCACACGCCCCGTTGTACCGACTACTGCTCGTTTCCCTGCTGCTGAATTCTAACCCGACAATCTCGCTGTAGATGTCCAGGTTTCCCACATCTATAACACTTCGGTCTTCCATCCTTTCTTATTTTATTCTGTGGCGCCGACCGTCGAGTCTCTGTTCCCTGTTCTTCTTCCTCATCGTCTGTGCCGTCGCGATCTTTTAGCGCGCGCACTTTATGACTTGTCCAACCAGACGCTGATTTGGCGGCCTCAAATTGCAAAGCATGTACCAGGGCGTCCGCACTGTTCTGGTGTCTTGCCATTCGTAACACTTGCTGTAGTTCGTTATCTCGGACACCGGCAGTAAATGTCTGCATCGCAAAACGCGTTCGAAAATCTTCTGGCGCTTCAGGATAGGCCAGTCTAATTAGTCTGTCGATACTTGCTTCAAACTCTTGAAGACTCTCCCCGGAATGCTGTCGCCTTACTCTCAACTGGGTGCAGTACACATCTCGCAAATGTTTATCACCATACCGTAATTCTAGAGCTTTTATCAACTCGGCATAGATGTTCTGGCTGTCAGGTGGCACTTTCTGTAGTAATTCTGCCGCGGATCCTTTCAATGCGAGAACGAGTGAGACTGCCTTGTCTTTCTCTGTCCAATTATTTGCGCATGCATCAGCTTCAAATTGGCGGAGGTACGTTGGCCAGTGACTGCTTCCGTCAAAGGTTGGAGCTTGAACTGTCCCTACTGCAGGCAAAGTGGCTTTCTCTATTAACTTATTTTCTGTGTCTTTTTCTGTCTTTATCACTGGTACAGTCTGTTCAGAAATTTGTTTTGGTTGAATCTTCATGCACTGTTAGACTTCACTTTTAATTTGTTCTCTTATGTTTGCCATTGAGTTTTCTACTGCAGATATTTTATTTGAAACAGATTCTTCTATAACAGATATTTTTGTAGACATCGATTCTTCAACAGTCAAGACAGATTTTTCTACTTCAGCTATTTTTAATGTCATTGATTCTTGTACCTCCGATATTTTAGTAACTTGTTTATTAAGCTCACCTCGTAGGATACCCAATTCTGCGGTACTGTGTTCTTGCAACTGTTTCTGCATAACTTCAAAGAGAGCTTCCGTTTTATCTGCTTCTTGCTTACGTTTTTCATCCTGTCTTTCTTCTGTTTCTAGCATTAGTGCTTTCTGACGTTCCTCAGCTTCTTCTCTTTCTTGTATTCGTTCTTCTTTCTGTCGTCTTTCTGCTTCTTCTCTTTCTTGTATTCGTTCTTCATTTTGTCGTCTTTCTGCTTCTTCCGCCTCCTGTCTGCGTCTTCCCTCTGCTTCCAGCAGGAGGGTTTTCTGTCTCTCTTCCGCTTTCTCTGCATCCTGTCGTCGTCGTTCTTCTGTCTGCGACAACAGCGCCTGGAAATTTTCCATCATCTGACTGGCATCCATTTTTACTGATTAATTACGAATCACACTCGTCTTGTACAAAGCGTCCACTGTTTCCACTGTTAACCGTTCTATCCCAGTTCTGACACCACTGTTACGACGGTCTACTCGATCGTCGTAGGTACAGTGGACACAAAATAAGTACAAGACACCAATTAAGTCACTAATCACACCTTTAATTGTTACAGTAAAACATTTCGTAATTAACAACAGTGTCTCCAACAAATCAAAAAAAAAATTGTACACACGCAATAAAATGTCCACAAATATTCAAACTAAATTGTATTACAATTATACCGTCTGATTATAAAACGCAACACTTCAATAATAACTACTTGAACGTACACAGTAATAACTCGAACCGCTCTGGAAATATATCGCACTAATACTCTCGAACCGCACTATCCAATATCTCGCATGGAACTGAAAACTAAGGCCGCTACGCGATGTATTTATAGTCACGCTCACACACCAGAAGCTTCCAAACTGCGTCTTATCTCTCGTGAATTACGTAATTACTACGGCCTTGACACAGTCCGAGCGACCGAGCGAAGCCCGGCACAGTCGAGACAATTCTCGCAAAATGCGTCTAGTAGCACGCTTACGTCGAGATCTTTCTGGCACATTCGATAAACGCGTAGATTGTTCTGTGCTGTCGTAGCAATAGTAACAACATTTTTTTAATAAATTACTATATAATCATTTAATTTTACTTTTAAATTTGGATACTTTTACCCCATTGTAGGCGCTAACGCCAGTTGCAGATGAGGGGAATTAAATTTCAAATATATTAATTGTGACATGAAACAGTTAACCAATATTTTTAAGTGGTCCTATGAAATCACAGAAGACAGTGGAAAGGAAATTTAAAAAACAAAGACATAACTGAAAATTCAAACAGAGGGAAGATACACGACGAGAATATTTCAAACAGTTACTGTTTGAATAATATTAAACTGATACTTTTATACCATAATTTTAATCACAACCCATTGTTATTGTTCACTCTAACGAGAAATCGATAGCACGACTACTGCTACTACCAGACTTCTTTACTAAAACACAAACAGACAGAATAAAACGAAAATAATTTATGATTTTACAATAGATAGTTAGGACCAGAGTAAAACGTCCTACAAAGGTTTTGTAAAATATATAAAAACATTTGGTACGTTTCACAGATTTTATTTAACTCTGACAGCTGTTTCGACCTCTGTCAAAGTCATTGTCAAAGAGATGCTTTACAAAGAAAACTTGCTACTTTTTTTAGCAAACGATATTTCCAAACTCATCTATAAAACGCGGCAATCTGTTTTATCAACAAATTATTTATTATCATTGTTTTGCTTTTACTATACACAGCCCTGTCATCATTATGTTTTTACGTTTTTATCATCATTTGTGCTATTTCATAAATAGATACTGAAAGAGCGCAAGCAGAAATGAAGTATGCGTAAAGAGTTTACAAATAGTAACATACTGATAGCAATTCTATAAATAATATATAATATAATTTTTGACTATAATCTATTTGCTGCAATATATTTATTATATACGTACACTTTAAATGCAGAATCAAAGTAATAAAGTACTATATAACAAACTGTTCATCAATAGTGTTCTAAAAACTTAAAGTTGGTAATAAAAAAACTAATGTCAAATACAATGACAAAAATATGATCAGAAGTAGTAATGTCGATGATCGACACAAGCAGCAGAATTGGTATATTTCAAAGAAATAGAAGAACTTGTATATATTTACCAGCTGAATCAAAATTGAGGAACCAAATAAAACTGCATTTTAACGCCACACTAAAGCTGTTATTTACAGCAACGCAAACTTCTAAGCACTCAGTACCAGTTTCAGAGAAGAACTTTTCATCAAAACGTGACATATCCAAACACTTGGTATTCTATACATGGTCATACGATCAAACACACCGAGGAACAACAGAAATTGCCTCTAGTATATTACATCATATGCGTAATTTAAATTTAAAGCAAAATATGTCGAATATATTATTTTGGATGGATGTGCCGGTCAAAATCGGAATGGACACATTATTTCTGTTTTATGCTTTTGGCTTATTAAAGAGTCTCCTAAATTTATTATTGAGATTCAGGTTACGTATCCTGTCCGTGTGCATACCTTTTTGCCTGCTAAGTGGGCTTTTGACGGAGCAGAAAATGTTTTTAAAACACATGCTTTTTGTGACAACAAAGGAAGAGGATAGAGTAATTGGGGTGGCCAATCACCTTGGAACGGACTGGACAATGTATAACATTAAAGAACTGGGCAATATTTAAAAGTGGCAGAAGTCAATGATGCTAAGCGTGTTATAATATCAAAGCACAAAGTACGTGGTCCAAGTAATAAAGTGATACATAAAGTAAGGTTTTTCTACAACTACGAGTTCTCTTCCTCTACGGAAATGCATGGTAGATCTATTGTAAATAAAAATATAAATTAAGATAATTTAGTTTTGGTACAATGTACACTAAAACATCCTATAGCGGCTGAGAAGAAAAAAGATGTCTTAGTAAGCACTTTAACGAGGATTGGAGAAACCTGCAAGACGTATACTGTTACAATTATTTTAAATATTTTAAATCAAGAAAGCAATGAAATGAACAATGACTGTTTAACTGAAGACTATGGTTGTCATGTTTAAGTGATTGAAACGATTTGTTATTAATTTTTATTTTAATATTGTATTTGATTAGCAGAGACTATTTTTATTGAAAACTCTTTTTCAGTCATAATATATTATTTATCCAATAATTTTAATTTCAATGTTTATTTTTCTAATATTATTATACATTAAGATGGTTAATACTGAATATTTAGTAAATTGTATATTTTGTTTGTAGAAATATTATGAAGCAATAAAAACGACTTCAATCATTTTACATCTTTAGTTTTTATTTTTATTTTGTCAAGTTTTTAAATTCTGTGATATAATTTTTATTTTATGTGACAAATTTTAGTTTCTTTTTTAGGGAAAGTCAACGTGTCATATTTTGTTCTCCAAACGTATCATCTCCAGAAAAACGTTTTGGTAATTTATGGGTATTTTTTGTTATTAAATAATGAAAATGTTGGTTTCAAATCGTCTTGCCAAAAGTACTTGTACCGCTGGAGTTGTTTAGGAGTTAAGAAGGGTAGGCTGCTTTTCGGCATACAAGGAAGGTGGTGTAGCCAACATGACACATCACTCGCACTACGCAACTTTCATTACAAGTAGTAGGCTAGCCTACTTGTACAACGTACGAAGTCAGCTAAAGCGATTTTAAGTTTAATTTCACAGAGTTTCTTGTCTTAGAACTTCATACTTTCAGTCGTTAGATTGTTAGTAAAAGATTTTTAGTTATAACAAATACACCTAATATTGCTTTTACGAGCCAAGCTTGCATTATCATTATACTTGTTCATATTTTATTCATTTTAACTCACAACACCACATTGCCGTCGGCGGCAACGAGATGCTGCGCACCAAAATCCTCTGTGATTTGTCCTGATCGTGTTTAAATTATACTTTTACGTATAACCACAATTACTTTTATTTTCTTATGACCTTTATTGGGAATGAGGATTTATCTTTGAAACGCGCTGTGTTTAGATAATTCTTTCGTCTAATTCTCTTTACGTAATTCTCTTTAAATTAATTTTCAATATTTACAGCTAGTATTACTGAAGTAAACTGTCATTACCGAGCTTTTAATGACTCTACTCTGATAATAGTTTTAATTAGCTTTGTTAATTTTTCACTAGTTTCTCTTAGTACTCTCTATTTTCCGTATTCGTTCTTTCAACTCAACGTTGATAACTCCTCCCTATTACTTTTTAATTCAGCTTTGAGTTATTTATTGTTTTTTTAATTGTGTCTTTTAAACAAAGCTGAATTCCCTAAAATCGAATTCCTTCTGTTGAGACATCTTCGTTCCTGACATTTTAGTTTTGCTTACTTCTTATTCTTCTTTTTCTTCTTCTTCTCCTTCTTCTTCTTCTTCTTCTTCTTATTATTGTTTCATGAACTTTTTTCTGTTCGCACTATTTTCTTGAGCGTCAGTTGTGAAATTTGTAAATGAAAATAATATACACAAATAAAATTATGTCCTTGTGCCACGTTCACCATGGGAAACCTAAGTTACGTTAAAGTCTTGTGCGCCCTAGTATGTGCTAAGGTGTTTCCAATGCATTTACGTACTCAACCAGACAGTGGGTTTTGAGCGAAATTGTTTTACGTCCAAACACTTACGAAAATGAATGCTGCAGATAATGGTGATTATTGTTCAATGAAATAATTACTATAGATATGAAAAGAACAAAATTATATTTTATTTAAAACAAAATAAAAGAACTTCAATATATGCCTCTTCTTAAAGTGTGCATGAATATCATATATGCATGTTAATAGTTGTCATATTAAGAAAATAAATTTATACTATGAACTTTGTATTCTTTTGTTAATAAAAATAAAAATAAAAATGTATTTATAAATGTATTAAACAATTTAAATTTTTACGCTCAAATAAATCTGCCTTTTGAAATTAATTTTTTTTTACATTGATTCTAGCAACTGCAGTATTTATATGAACTCTTTAAGGATTTAATTTTCTTAAATCCTTTAATCTAACATTATTGTCTCTTTTCTGTTGTACTGTCTTTCCATCTTTAAATAAATCAGTTCATCGTCACTTGATGGTGTCGCTCCTGTCATGATGTTATCGGTGGTCCTCTCGCTGTGCTCCCTCGTGCGTGCGTGATCCATCCTCGTAACACGTGACGACAACACGCGTTAGCAAACTGCGAAACACTACACTCAGAGACCTGATTCGAGAGAGATAGAATGGTCAATGAGATTGCGGGTATATAAAGTGTCTTGCGTTCCGTTTGAACATGGTCTATTATATGATGGCGTTCCATTCCTTTCAGAAGATTGATTAAACAGTTCTAACCCTTTCCCGGATTAATAGGTTTGGCCTTATTTTCAAAATATAAAATATTTGTGTACGTTTCGGCGATATTTACGATATTTAAAACACTTATGCAGCATCGAGCTATTGGATTCAATAGAAAACATTTTGCACTATATCAGAGTGTTCTTCATTATTACGTAATTATTTTATTAATGGAGTAACTAGCTAATAATTACTTACTCTGTGAATTCACACTTAAGCTAAACAACTGATAAGCGCCAACCTACGATCGCTTACGTTTTGCACTGAACGTTTATACAATTGATCTTGGCGTGGCATATATAGGTTTGCAAATTTTTCCAAAACCGCATACTTTTTGTAATAACGCACAAAAGCGATTAGTCTATACACACAATTTCCGTCACTCATGAAGTTACATTAGGTGACACACATCTCCCCGTGAGATTGAGAGTTAAATAGTATAGAGTGTTTAAGAAACTTCTTCTTTTTTCTGAATGCTATAAATGTACTTATTCATCTTTGTATATCATCCATCAATTTGTGCTGTTACAATATATTTTAAAACATTTACACGTCTATAAATAAATTACATTTATTTACACATAAATAGATGTAAGTTTAAAGGTCTGTCGTAACTAACAAAACTGCTCCTCTTTTTACATCTAAGACTTTACGAGTATACTGTGTCTGCTTGTATAAAATTTTCAGACAGGTTCTGACCCGTGTCGTCTACCCTGAATAATTTAAACTAATCCTGAGTGAAGTTGTTCTCAGAATGTTTGACCTGTATAATTTACGTAGCACGTTAGTTTGTCAAGATTGTTACAAGCGGAAAAGTATATTCTTTTCAACTAAACAAACTTTACAAGCGATATGCCATTGGTTACAGTCTCAGACATCTGGATCAGTAGTCGTTTACAGAGTATACAATTTGTTTTTATATAATGCGAGCTTATGTCTAGACCTAAGCATTTTTATTTAAATTTATAAGGTTTTTAGACATTTTTAACTTACTGTCGAACACAGAATGTTAAGAATTAAACTAAAAATTTTAGTCAAAATTTACTCAAAGTAAATATAACAATTAATAACTTAAAAAATGATTGTTAGTGCTTAGGGATGGCAGTTTAGCGATAATCGGCCAATGTACAGACACTTTTACATTGTGTCTATACATATTGTCCGATCCTTGCTGAACCTTCGAACACTAAAATTGTATTGACTGACAGTCACTAACGATATAAGAATTATAACTATGTATGAAGAACACAATTATTATTAATTCCTATAAAAGAGTCTACTTTTCATATATTTTTCTTTTAAGAGCATTTTTGTTTACACTTTGGTTCCAAAGGTTTTCTCAGTCTAATTAACTAAGTTAAAACAGTATTTACTATTATTCATTTCTGTTATGGAACAACAAAGAGAAAGTATTATTATGAAATTATAGCAATTGTTCGTAAGGAAGTAGTAAACACATACAATGGGCAGGTATGATATTTCACTTCGGAAGGGTATCAACAAATGTGGAGAGGATAATTTTCACCTCGTTTCAACTTTCGTACACAACCTGGCTCCCTGTAGCATTCACGATTTAGACGTAGCTTACTATGACATTTGTGAAAAGTAGTGTATAAAATATTGCGTTCTACTTTTTAGAACGTTTATACGCTCTGAGTTTCTACGTTTTATTACACTGAACTTCCACGTCTTATATTGTATACCAACGATGGCAAAGATGGAACGATGTTATGGTAAAGAGTACATTTTGTACAAGTTTTTTCAAGCGTTTCTTAAAGTAAAAGGAGAAGATATCGGGTCATAAAACCTTAATATAAAAACAAACTCTGATTTAATAGACACACTTACATTATTTGTAATTCATTTTGCATCCACCATAATGAGCTTAGTTTGATGATGTGACATTGCTATTCGATGATCTGAAAATCATAAACAACCCGGTGAAGAATTATGTGAAGTTTTATACAAATCATTTAAACAAAAATGTGTATCTCTTCATGTAAATTGTAAAAAAATTAATAATTATTATTTGCTTGTCTAAATAAATTAGCGTAATAACAAAGTATCGGTATGGACAACCATACATGACTTCGATGTTCTAAGAAATTCATAAAACGTAATGCCGAAAGTTTATTCGGACTTATACGTCCGATGAATATAGCCTACAGGATTCCGATGAATAGACCCTTTTTCGGCAATTGGAATAAATTCCAATGAACTATTTGGTAAAAGGTCACCGTGATCATGTACAAGTACCGCTTACTATAAAATAAAGAAACTACTTTTCAAAAATTAAAATATTCATACTGGTCATATACTTTTGAAACACCCATACGGCATGAGTTTCTTCGATTCAGTGTATCGCGAATCGTTTGTATTTGTTGTATACCGAATTTGTTTGTATACCGAATCGAGATCTAGTTGGCATAGAAGAAAGGTGAAAAGACATGTCCCTTGTTCAGAAAATGAAGTTCACCTTTATGTATTATATCCTAGTATGTGAAACTTATCACTAATTAAACACATTTACATACACGGAAAGATAGCTATTTTGTGGTACTAAAACACACACACAGTAACACACACTTGCACGCGCGCAACTACCATTTGAGATCATACCCTTAAACAAATTGTACATACTTAATTCTAGAAAAAAAACATGCAATTCAAAAGACTAATATACCCTAACTAAACACATGCTGAAATTGAAAAATAAAACATTTTCTCACTGAACTAATGTGACGATTGGGGCAGTGGACGTAAGTCGTGAATAGTGCGATAAGTCCATTTTTGTACTTGATTTTCACTTGAATCAGAGACGAAATTCCGTTTTCACAGAAATATGAGGTGGAGAATTGGATGAACAACTTTAATGTTTCATACAAAAGTTTAGGATATTCACCTCTTAAAGATATCCCCAACTTTATACTTTTGTTAAGTGTAAATCTAAAACTTTATTGTAATGTCAGAATCACAGCTGGTAATATACACTAGTTCTCGTAGTTTTCTGATAACATGTTTGAACTTTCAAGACAAGAAGAACACATTAAAGATCATTCACTTCTATCTGTAGCATCAGAATGTTGTTTTTGTGTCATTGCAGTTTGTTTGGTCTCATAGAAATACAGGAGAAAACTTCGTAACATAGCACATACTGGGTCTTGAATTCGTCACTACATTACGTATTCCCAAAATCAAGTAGCTCGCATAATCCCTGCGATGATATTGTTCTTTTGTTTTGTGTCAATTACCAAAGTAATAGCATTTACGAGACAGCGTGAAGACGAAGCATGAAAACTTGATTGATCACACTACCGGAACTAAGATTTTCACTCACTTTTCCTTTTCTTTTTAATGTCCCCAATTTACGCCACCTATCCATGCTGAAAAACTAGGACAGAAATTCACTCAACATCGAACCAATTTGGTCATTAGGTACAACTAACGTAACTAACGTAACTAATACACTTTCCACATTACTACCAGGGGATGAAACGTTTGATAATAACTTTTATTGTTTACGTGCTTACAAGGCTTGAAAGACTACCTACCGTATACTATCTGTCGTGGACTCGACAACAACAAAAAGTCATTACTAAATCGTATAATTCCACTAGTTAATAAAGAAAAACTGTGATTTGTTCGCATACTAGCAAACTGTTATTGTGACTGTGTGATTGTTGTAGCGCCGACATCGAAAATTAAAGTTGTATTGCATGTTAACGAGTAAACTCCGCCAATTCCAAGTGAACTATTGTAACGGCCGGAATCCATTTGTTTATAGGCGGGTAACTTTATAATCTATGCAGTCTTGGTAGCAATGTGAAGTGATTGAAGTTGACCCTCGTCGGAAACCACATACACGCACATAGACAGACGGAAATATCAAGGGTTACCAAAAGTCAACATGCATTTGACGCACAGATAATGTAGAGGTTAAGATTACGTAAAAACGGGTTACATTTAAATTGTTAAAACAAATGTCTCAGTAATTTATATGTAACAGGTTTCTAAGGCACAGTAGGCCTAAATACATTTTTCAAGTTAACTTTGTAACCCACCAAACGCCTCCTCCAGACCCAGCAGTGAGCCGCGCCCTGCAGGTTAAAAATCGTTGTCGTAGACGATTTCCATTAGAAAAAATACTATACTATATGTTAAACTGAAGAGTTAAAAATGGTTTTCCGGCAGTAATAGTAGCGTAATCAGTAGAAACTAAAAGACGACACAAGTGAGCAAAAATATAAAGTCGTATCGGGCAAGGCAAGACAGTTACGTACATTCCACTTTTAGTCGACTAAGACGCAAAGCAAAAATACATGAGACAAATGTGGAAACTTTCCACTGGAAAGTATTATAACATAGTGCTTTCAGGTGAGGAAATCACAGGACATGTGAGGAAATGATTACGAGCTACGAAAATGGGATACTGGAGATTTACATTTCAGGACAGTGTTAAAAATAAAGAAATAAGACAAAGAATGAATAAATGTACTAATATAAATGACACAAATTATTCAATAAGATTATAAGCTTAAGACTGTACTAGCATGTGCAATAATAGATGGCCAAAGAAAATAATATGACGAACCCCTTGAAAGACGAAAAAGCTGGAGGGAAAATAGATATTTATAGAGATAGATTTAAAAATTTTATGAACACAAAGACAAATAGAAATATGAAGAAAAATAATTAAAATATTGTAAAGTTTGGAAGCTAAGATACGGAAAACAAGTTTAAATGTTAATAGAAACTCTGAATAAATAAACATATTGAATATATATTGCAACGTTACAAGTATTATAAAATGAATACCCTTCTGCCCATATACCCAAATATATAACGTTAAACACCGGCTAGGTCGTAGGATTTTTGCGTGATCGTTGCATTAAGTGTATGTGGTTGCACAACAAACGTATTAAAAAAAAAAAAACGAGTGAGACTTTGATGACACAAAATAATTAATTAAAACGTAGTGAAAGAATCATTCAACGGTTTATAAAATATTGCAAAGAAAATTAATTGACTCTTAAAATTTTAAATTAGAAAGTTCAAAATATTCTCTTTTATAAGATTACACTCTGAAAACATATTTTTGCTACTTAATAATATACAATTACTTAATACTTTACAATTTGCTACTTAATAAACAAAGCACACATTAATAACATATAGTCTTAAATATCTAAACATATATGATGAACAAGTTTGAAAATTCTTTTATATTCCATGGGTGTCTGAATTTGAATTATTATTAAACATTTGAACTCATAGCAACTCAACTATAACAATAATATTTACTTTAAGAATATTTGTGATTTATAATAACACACCCAATTTTAAAAATCAAACAGAATGAAATAGTTACTTTTAGAACCAACTTACTATTACGTCTTTTACTTTGAATATTTACACTATTTACGTTTCATTTACTTTATCTCATATTCTGTTCTTTTTTCCATATCAGCCATCTAGGGACCACATGCCAATTTCAATTCTTTACTCTTTGTTCTTTCCTTTTTTTCCAATAATCTTTCATCTTCTCACTGTGTCTCCTCTTCCTGTCTTCAGTCCACTTTGAACCTGGGTTTTTCTCTCTCCTACCCTGAACTCCCTCCATTTTTAACACTTTTGCCCAAAAAACTTCTCTTTCAATTGCTTCTTCTGCGTGTATATTATTTTTTTCTAAATCCTTTTGTACTTCTTTAATACAACTTGATGTTGACTTCTTCCCACACAGATATTTGCAGATTTGCTTTGTCAACCTATTGTCGTCTATTCTATATAAATGTCAAAAAATAATAGTTTTTTTCTCATTGTTTCTGTTATACTTTCTATAGTTTGATATATTTCATCATTACTTCTTAAGTTCCAACCTTCTGAAGTTTTTCGTGGGCCTAATATTTTCCTAATAATTCGTCTTTCCAAAATTTATAATTTGTCTAAATTATAATTCAATCCTAGACATTCACTTGCATATAGGCATTCTGGCTTCACTACTGTACTGTAATGCCTTATTTTCGCATTTTTAGATATGCACATTTTATTGTAAATATGTTTAGTTATACCATATTATGCCCGTTTCATCTTAATTGTTTCTTCTATAGCAGATTTTTCCAAGCCATTCTCTTGAATTATCCTCCTAAATACTTAAATTTTCGAACCCTCTCTATTCAACCAATATCTGTTACCAGGAATTTTTGCGCGTTTTTAATATTTGTGAGAAATTATGTTTTTTCTGCAGAAATTCTTAAGCCTGTTCTACCGGCTATTTCCTATAAAAAATTAACTTGCGTTACTGCAGATGTCAGATGTTTAGAAAGTATAGCAAAGTCATTTGCGAATGCCAAACAGTTTACTTCAATACGTTTGTTCCTTCTTCCCAACATGATTGGTGATATTTTGCATTCCTTTAATTTTTCATTCCAAATTCTCATTACTTTCTCCAGGACACAGATAAAAAGAATTGGGGATAAACCATCACACTGTCTTCAACGTGTATTTATTTTGAATGGTTGAGATATTTCTCCCATGAATTTTGCTTTTGAGACTGTGTCCGTAAGGGTTTCACGGATTAGATTTGCCAATTTAGATTTAACACCAAATACTCTGATTATTCTATCTATAGTTTCTCTATCAACAGAATCAAAGGCCTTTTTGAAATCAACAAATATTATTACAATCTCCTTTGAATTCAGTAGCCTGTGACGGATTATTGACTTCAGAGTGAATATTTGTTCTGAAGAGGATCTACCCTTCCTAAAACCACCCTGATATTCACCCAAATGGCTATCCAATGTTTTTTCTACTCTCTTCAATAGAATGTTTGAAAATATTTTATATATTCTATTCTTTATTATACGTAAAATTATAATTGTTCATTTGTCAAGTGCGTATTGTCGAAGTTACCGCTGCGTGTTTACGCGCGCGCGTGTGTGTGTGTGTGCGCGTGTGTGTGCGTGCGTGCGCGCGACTCCTGAATGATGACAATGACAACGATGATGATGCTGACGCTTCCACGGTACTCTATAGCCTGTTGTTGATGGTGGTTATGTGCTCCTCCATCAATCGTGGTGTATTGCAAATGACGGTGATGATGATGATGATGATGAATTCAAGTCGATTTACAGACGGACATAGTGACCGCGTGTGGAGTTTGTTTCAGTGTGATTCTCGTCCAAAATTGCCGTCTTATAGTAGACGGAAAACTGACATGTCAGATATTGTTTCTGACATGTTAAACTTCGTCATTTCGTGTGTAGTGTCCTTTCTTAAATGATCACTTTTTAGTCCGTTTTCGCGATAACCAAATCTTGATCTTTAGGCTAATGTTTGCATTGTCTCAGTAATTTTTCACTTGATATTTTCATATAATACACTTGTTAATTACTATTTAATCGTGGTAGTAATTAACATTAATTTGTATGACGTCTTTATTATGGCACTTGTCTGCAATAATTTTGCATCACCATAGGCGTTTAAATGTCCTTATTCTAATGGTGTTTTTAGAATTGTGATATATCGTTTGTAACAAGTAAAAAACATATTTATTAATTTATCTTAATCATGTCAATACCTGATTTAATAATACGAACCAACAATTCATACGTAGTACAATGCATGTTGGCACTAGCACATACACAGATACACAAATATTGTCTTACACTCTCGGGCGGATGTACACTTTCGGCAGGCTCGCTACAGGCGTGTCCACGCCTTTACTTTCACGCACAAAATTGTTAAAACTATTCATCCTACTATTTTTACACTAATTATTTACAAAGTACTGGCCTCGGTAAATATGGAAATATATCTATTGTTGGATATATTCCACATGTGGCATTAACTAAAATTTGAATGTTATTTTATTTACATCTTCATATATGTACTTATTATATACATTACAATTGTTTTTTGAAAACTATTCCTTATAATAATAAATATTTAAGTGATACGTAATAAACATACCATTGTGGTGGGTGACAAAATTTTATCCTCTACATACGTGTAGAGATCATTACCTGTGTTTGATTTTTTACACGTATCGAGACACAGCCCTAGCTTACTGTATATTTTTGTGTACTGTGATGTGCTGCCCGTCTCTCTATCCATCTCCTCTCTCTTTCTCTTAGGACGTTAATTATCTTTCTCTTCTCTGTGTGAAACCGTGCCTGTCGTTATTGTATCTACTGGATTTTCTCATCCACGAGACATGATATTTGCCAACTTCTTCTTGTCTTCCATTATCATATACATTAAACGCTCGTGCTCCCATTCTTGTTTGCAAAATATAGGGCCCTTTGTACGTATAATCTAAAGAACGTTTTGTTGATGTTGTCCATTCTCTTCCCTACTGGATTACTTCGAATTTATACCATACCTCTAACTTTATATTCCACCAACTGTGTTCGATTGAATCTCTATATCCTCTTCACACCTTTAACTTTTAATCTGTTTCTTGCGTTATATAATTTTTAGCTCTTAACTATAGGCAGATTATGATTTTCATGTTTACTAACGAAGTTCTTCCAAAATCTAGTTGGTTTCTGTCCCTACCCCAGTTTAATTGGTGGATATCCAATTTACTTTATTTTATCCAATTTTATTTATAGATTTTTCAAAAAACGGCAATTATTCAGACCATTTGTTACGTTGATCATGGAAATATATACGAATATACTTGCTCAACTGTTTACTAAAAAGTTTGTTCGTTCGGCAACCTGAGGATGCCTAATTGATATGAGCATAGGTTTTATTCCCTGCTGCGTTAACGTCTCAGACCACAGCTTATTCCTAAACTGTTTCGCTTGATCCGTAATTATTTTCAACATGTTGTTACGTACTTATGCAGTATTATCTTCAGAACGGTTTTCGTGGTGGGTCGCATAATGCGCCTAACACCCTGACTTGATCGTAGAAGCGGACCCAAGAAGTCCAGAGGTAACAACTCCACTTCTTCCTTTGCTCTGATGCTTTCCATAGATACGTAGGTATGTAAATTTGGATGTCTAGCGGTCTGGCAATCATGACACGTTTTTAAGACGGCTTTAATCCTCCTAACCATATTATTGATCGTGAAATCTTCTTTCAATATCCAGTAGCATTGCTGATGCATGCATGGGCTAGACTTTCATGGGATGGTGTAATTACTGTTGTAACACTTCCGGTGATAACATTACTTTCCAGTCTTGGTTCACTAATATAAGTAATATGTTATTTTTAACTGCATAGTTCTAGTCAGTTGGTTGTTGTTTTAATTGTTACAGCTTCGGATCTTAATCTTGTTCCTTTGATGAGTGTTGTAGTACGTGTTTTATTGTCATTAGCTTTATACTGGATATGCAGTCATTTCAAGTCTTTATCATTGGAGAAATGAGTCTTTCCTTTTATCTCAGTGACATATCGGCTTAGTGTATCTGCTGTCTTGTTTTCGGTTCCTCTACAATTTCTCTAATAGCAAAAGAATATTTTTTATGGCTAGAATCCATCTCATTAGTCTTGCATTTGTGATCCTCCACCTCAATAAGAATGATAGAGGTTGATGATCAGTGTGGATTTCAATGTGCGTTCCATAAATGTAATATCGGAATTGTTTCAATAGGTACATATATAATGGCCAGTATCTCCTTTTCCAAAGTACAGTAATGTTTCTCGGCATCTTAAAACACTCTGCTTGGGTAGGCGATGACTCGAAGTTCTCCTCTTGAATCTTCTTGGTAGAGTATGATCCCTATTCCATAGTCGCTGGCGTCCGAGTAGATGATGTACTTACCTTCACGTTGTGGATGATGTAGCATAGTGTTTTCTACAAACAGTGCCTTGACCTTGTTGAATGCATTTGTGTGATGCTGTTCCCAGTTCCACTTCACCTTCTTTCTTGTAAGCTCTAATAGTGATTTGATCTCCTCCGCATATAATGGCAAAAATCGTCTATAGTATCCCGTTAAACCTAGAAATGCTCTCAACCCTTTCACATTTCTCAGTATTTGGAACTCGGTGATGCTGCTTATTTTGCACGGATCTGGTCGTTATTTTGCACGGATAACTTCCTCACATACAATATGACCCAAAAATTTTATAGATGATCGCATAAATTCACATGTATCTAAATTTAATGAGATGATGGAGCTTGCCGAAACTTCTCCAAAATAATGCGTAAACTGTTTATATGTTCTTCTAATGTTTTAGATATGACCAACATGTCATCAACGAAAATCATGGTGTAGGGTTCAACTTCTGGACGTTGTAACGTACCAAATTGGCAGTTACATAAAATAACTATCAATTACGTCAAGTAAAGGGAGATCATGAAAATATTTCAAAGTGCATAAAATAAGGAACAGGAGAATATAGGCAAAGTGTGTATATACGAACGAATATTATTGAAAACAACCCAACAAAAAAGAAGGAAGAGTAATATGGATATCATCGAGTACAAAAGAGAGAGAAAATGACAACGAGACAATATAATATGTTACAATCCAGGCCCAATAGGTCCAAAATAGTGAGGGAACATGACAAAAATAATTATTTAAATGAAGAGGAGCCAACACAAGTACAACCACAATGATGATAAATCAAACAAATTTGTTTATTAGTACAAAATACTATGGAACAATGACTACCACGAATAAAAAATATTGAATAATTGACAAGATTAAGGGAACATTGATTATCACAAGTAATGTATAATCCAGGAGAACACAAATAGTGAGCAACAATTAACCAGAAGAAGACAGGAAGAAGAAGAGGAAAGGAAGCATACCGGTCAATATATTAATAACCGGAAGAAGTGTAATGATTATTCGAAGATCAACTACAAAGAAACCAGTGTTTAGCATCATTGAGTGATCACAAACAATAACAGTGAAAACTTAATATAAGTGTGACAACCGGTGATATGATAACCATTTTTACCCCAAACAAACACCACAGACAATACAAGTGAGAATGTTTATAACAGAGGAAAAGGAGTAACCATTATAAGTGAAAGAATCCAAGATTAACTAGTTAAAATGCACAGACAATTACTGTGACCAGTTTAATCAAGATTGTAATATCATATACATAATCATTAAGACCACCAAAAGAAATATGAGACAGAACAATAAAATAATTGTTCATAGGGACTAGTAATAAAAGCTTTGTAAGCCTTAAAATGAAATGTGCCTGAATGCCACTGCAAGACAGGACAAAATATGGATGAATTCCAGAACAAATAATAGCAAATAAGCTAGTTTGTTAGATATAAAACAATCAATGTACCAAAAACGAGGTGCAACCCACCAAGAAATGTAATCTTATTAGACTAAGAATACCTGTGTTATTGTTTCAACAAATAGTGTAAACATGTGTATTACTTAATAATTAAACCATTGTAGTAGAATGCTATAATGAAATGGTAATAGTAGAGTCAAATACTGCATAAGAATATGTTGCACATTGTTGTCAGACAACTGACACATAACCTCATAGAAAGTGCACCTATAACATAAAATCATGTTTATTAGTTAAACCAAGCAACTATCAACAATTGTTTCAAACAAAGACTAATTATGAATAATAATGCAAAACATTAAAATACCATGTGTACTGAAATACACAGCAAATGAATCAGACTGAGTATGATATCATAAAGCCAAAAGAACAGAACCCAATGTGACAAGATAGTTAATCAAAAAGCAATATCAAAACTTATCAACAGACTATGAAAAATGTTATCAGTAGTTAGAGAAATGTCTGATACTGCTATGAGAACACATCTCAAATGTAATAGTAGTAGTTCAATAATTGAATTATTGTAAATTAACTAACTACAATTGTAAAACCAGATGTAAACAAACATTATAGTTAGTCAAAATGCTATATCAAAACTTATCAAAAGATTACGAAAAATGTTATCAGTAGTTAGAGAAATGTCTGATACTGCTATGAGAACACATCTCAAATGTAATAGTAGTAGTTTTATAATTGAAATATTATAAACTAACTAACTGTACTTATCAAACCAGATGTAAATAAACATTGTACTATGAATTGAAGAGCTTTCAGATAACGAAAAGCTAATAAATACATTAAACCAACAAGGTACAACAATTGTACACTATTGTAATTAATAACATAATATACCTTGTGTGATAAAATAATTAAAAAAGTGACAAATTAGAGAAATGAGAACAGAAGGTATTTTAATCATACCATAAGTATGTAAAAAATAACATTTTAGCAAAATAAAATGTGAACAAATGTAAATAAATGTACATATTAGTGTTAGGATGTCAAACAAATGTAATTAGGTAAGGAATAATAGCGTTACATGTAATTATAAACAATGGAATATTGTCGCTCTGAACGCCATTACCAGATATTGTTTTTATTTTGTTATTACAACTATTTTATGTACTAAAATGAAAGAGATATGGACTCGAGATATTTAGTAATAAGTGTTATAGTGTAATTGTAACAAAATATGGTGAAACAAACTTATTTATATTAAGAATCACCATATGAGTTTTTGGGATGGCTAAGTGAATTAATAATGAACGGATTTAGTCCTTGTTTAGACTTAAAATAAAGCCACAAGTGTCCGCGATTTAATGCCACTAACCATCCGACGATACGACAACTGATAAGAAAGTTATGACAATAATAAACTTTTCAGTCATTTTGTGTATCCATGCATACGTCACTCATAGCCTCGAACCCACGCGATAAATTGTAAAAAATTAAAAGTTTAATTTGACCAAAGTGTTTTGGGGTTGAGAGTTTGACCTTTTGAACCAATCAAATGGCTTAAAATGACCAGACGAGAAGGAGACGCTTCGGAGAAGGAATCATTCGTTCTGTATCATTCAACACGGAAGGTCCACGCAAGAAGTCGTCAAAATTATTTCAAAATGTGCGCGTCACAAACAGTAATCAGTTTACATACACTAACCTATACACAACATTACAGTAACGAGTGTCCAGTGCATTAAGTGAACAGTGAAAATAACTCGACCAGTGTATAATAAAGGTCGTGTTTTGTGTTTTTTAAAACAGGGAGTACTATATTTTAATTAATTTAAAAGAAATTCATGAAAAATAATAACTTTCGTTAGTAAACGAAGTTTATTGTTTTGGACTGCACTAGTAAAAAGTACTAAAATGCTTAAACTATGATGAAAAATTATCAGTGCCCAACAAATCAATTGTAGCACAATGATTAATTTAAAAATAAATATTTTACAATTTAATAATAATTGAGAAGATCGGAATTAATTTAGATACCGATCACCAATGTATAGTATATAGTCGCTTATTTGACTAAACATTTTGAATTAACGAATAATTGTTTTATTGTGCGAATATTCTAAATAACTGATAATTATACGTCAAATGACTTATAAATAGAATGTTTATGTTCAAATTAATAAGAATTTAATGCGTAATATACTTATTCAAAATAATTACTTACGTTTACTAGGTAACTAACCTAGAACTGACGATTATAATTTTGTCACCAAGAAATAATTCTGTTCTCAAATAATTTTAATTAAATGAAAGCTATAACAAGAGTTTTTTCTCTACATTTTTCTCTTGCCAGTACATGATTTTTATAGTTAATGAATAAATAATAACAATATTTTTAACAGTGCAAGCACAGAGCACGTGTTTTGACCACAACTGCTATATGCGTTAACCTAGCGTACGATAGTACGATATATCGGTTATGGTACCGAGTTTTATAATTTTCAATTTTGTTCTTTTTTATAGTAATACATAATCAAATATTGTTAAATAAAATCACATCTTGTAATCTGGTATCATGTATCTTCAAAAAACTCACCAATTTGGTAATATAACTGAATAAAGTGAACATAACCTCGTTCACCAAAAACATTGTACCATACATCAGTGTTACCAGCCTTGAGGTACAGAGATCTCAGGAATTGTTTAAAGTTATTATTGTTTGTAAAGATATTATTGATTGTTTTTTAAAAGAGTTCATTGCATTTAATAATTGTTAATAAACCCCAATTTATTTACCAGTGGAACAGAGTTTTTGATTTTTTTTATAATAGATAAAGTAGTTTAATTTTTCATGAACAGTTCTTTCATAAGGTGGCGGTAGGATTTGAATGACCAATATCATTCGAATTACAGTTGAACTTCTAATTTATTTGTATTGTGTATGTGCATTATTTATGATATTCGAACGGAATATCCATATATGTATATCCAGTGTTTTTGCAGTAGAAGAAGTCACCAACGAGAACATTGAAGACATCCACATATGGTAAGTGGGGAGGTTGACACAGTGAAGTGATAAATACTCTTTTAAACGACAAACTTTAAACGTGAACACCTACACTAATTTTTATTAATAATCACATTCTAATAATTATAAACAATAACATCGCATACTCGACTTGAGTACATTAACTTCTAAAATCAATCTACACATCTAATATATCTACATTTATCTGTTTGGTAACAGATTGGCGCCCAACGTCTGAGCGCGAATTAGGACGAAACCACTTAACAGTTTAATTAATTAAACAAATACTTTCCTAACCTAATTCGACAGCAAGACAGCAAGTACATTACCAAGATAACAAGATGTACAGGAGGTCAACTTCGAATAAACGAGCGGCAGAGGCCGAGAGGGAGGCCAGATTGGTGGAAAAAGAAGCGACATCAGCAGAGGATGTCGAAGAAATATTATTAGAAATTGAAGACAGACAACCTGAACCGGCGGAGGAGGTTTAGCAACCGGAAGATGAACCGGAAGTCATACCGCAGGAAATTCAACCTGAAATAAGCCAGCCTGAAAAACCAGTATCAACAGGAGAGGCAGCTTTTCGAGAGTGGATGAGAAAAATGATGGAGTCATTGAAGGAGGACAACCGATCACTGAAAGAAGACAGTCAATCCACAAAGCAGAGTATAGAGTCATTAAAGGAGGACAACCGGTCTACAAAGGAGGAATTAAGCAATAAAATAGAAGAAGGTCAGAAGGAGAGCCAAAAGAACATAGAATCTCTGAAGGAGGACTTGAATAGGAAAATAAATGAAACAATTAAAAGGACGGAAGAATCCATAAACCAGAAGACTGAAGAATTATTAGAGAAAAAGATGGAAATAATGAAAGAAAATTTGTCTGCGGAGTTGGGAATCAAGATTGATGAGACCAACAAAAAGATTGATGAAATAAATGAGAAAATCAATAAGGACATCGAATCAATGAAAAATGATAATGAGGAAATATGGCAACAAATGACCGACAATAATTACAGAGCTGAAGAAATTGCCAAAAATACAGTAGAAATAGTTGACAAAAAATTAGAAGAGAACCTAGAAGCGACGGAGGAGAGGATTGCAATATTAACAACTGAAATCGATGAAGAAGTGTCCGACATACGGAGAGAAGGTGAAAAGAACAAACAAAAAATTATACAAACAGAAACAGATATCAACCACCGGATCGACAATATTGAGGAAATCCACAACAACCCGGTAGGAGTCATGGAACGAAAGCAGACAGAGATGATAGCCGCACATACCACACTGGGGGAGAGATGTGGAGAAATTTCAATCAAAGTGGATGCAGTCAAACACCAGGTAAACAATGACCGAGACCAATTGACTGAGCGACAACAAAGGGAATTCAGTGTCATCAGAGATGAGATGAACCGCCTGCGAGCATTCCCAAATGTTTTATCCGGATTAACACACCTAGAGGGTAGGGAAAAAATAGATTTCCGCGCCTACGTAAAAAATCCACTTGAATTCCTAGAGAGGGTGGAGGAGATACTCAGCAGAAACAGAGAAAATCGTTGGTCGGTGATAAAGGGAATGTTGGACGAATCTTTTCGTAACACATTCGACAACTGGTGGACAGCGACCCGGTACGAAGTAGAAAACTATGATGCGTTTAAGGTAGCATTTAAGTTAAAATATTGGTCTGACTCTACACAAAACATTATCAGAGACGACATCACCAACGGCAAGTATGATCCAAATGGCAGACAGTCGATGACCACCTACTTTTTAGGGAAGATCTGCTTAGCCAGAAATCTGGAACCGGCCATACCAGAAGAGTGTTTCGTAAGCCATACGAAACTGGCTTACCATTTCAGCCAGGGAGTGTCACAGGGTAGACTTAACTCGCACATTAAAACCATACAAGGCATGTGTTGTGTACTCTGTTAGAAAGCCACGAGAGAGAACGTTACTATCAGAGGAACCGCCAGGGTCCCGGACAGACATATGATCGGGGCGGACCAGGAAACGTTAACCCAACCAATAATGCTGACAGGAATAATTATGGGAGAAATGTTAACAACTCTCCACGTTTTAATAATCACCAGGGACCAAGACAGAATGGAGGTGGTAACCACAATGACCATGCGGACCGAGGAAATACAAATAATCCTAGGCCGAATGGCTGTCAAGGGCAAAATAATTATCAACGAGGTAATAATTATTACCGACCTTATAATAACCAACCTCCAAATAACCAGTATCGACAGAGTAATGGAAACAATAACAACAACCAATTCCGAAGAGTGCATTACACTCATGCCAGCAGAGGGGGAGGCAGGAGAACATATTACCAGGGTCGAAGAAGTTTCCCTAATAACAATAACCACCAAAGTCACAGTGACGGAGAGGAACGAGAATCTGGTTACCGATCAAATAGAAGTAATAGCAGCAAAGATAACCGACCAACCACTCGAACCACTGAAATATACCACAATGGGAATGGGCAAGGATCCCAGGAACCGATCGCATCAACCTCAACAGACAGGCACACAAACAACGGTGACCTGCCTTTAAATGGGAACGGGCAGTGAAAAGCACGATAACACCCTCACTGAACCGGACTATTGGGTTTGACATATTGGCGAATAAATTGGCATCGATCAAAATCCATCGAAATAATTACCTAAAAAACATTAGACAAGACCTCGTGGAAGAAAAGGAAGATAGTATCAGCGACACCGCCAATAATGAGATAGCATACATATCAGTAAAGGTCAATGGAATAAATACAACAGCTATGATAGACACCGGAGCGAATGTCTCCTCGATTGACAAATTGGAGTTAAATCGTATACAGTTGGAAAACAAAACAACAATACCAACTCTACCCATAAATAACATCATCCTAATTGGAGCCACGGGTCGACAGAATAAAACCATTCGACACCAGGTACAGTTAGAAGTATCTAGCAATGGAGAGACGATTCCGATGGTTTTCCTAGTAGCAAGTGGGCTACCATTTACCCTACTAATTGGATGCGATATACTGCGAAAGTATGCAGCTATAATAGACATGGATAAAGCTACAGTATTATTAAAATTAAATGAAGTTGAATGGACTGCAGCTCTCATTGGAAATAGGAAGGCACCCCCAGAACACGTAATCTACTATATACGGGAAGGCCATGACCAGAGGAAGAAGATGTCCATCAACAGAGAGGTTCGCAATAATCCAGAAGATATATTATGGATGGAGAAAATTGATGAAATTAGAACATTCCAAACGAGTAACATTGACCATGTGTTGACTGACGAACAAAGAGAAAGACTGATACTAATTTATAATCGTCACAGACATGTATTTTCTGACACACCAAGCAAAATTAAAAACTTTCAGTGTGAGATAAAATTCAAGGATCAAACTGAGTTTAAAAGAAAATCATATCCGATCGCATTTTCACTGAAAGAAGCCGTTCGTCTAGAGATACAGACATTAATTGAAAATGATGTAATTGAAATTAGCAACTCCCCGTACACTAGTCCTATTGTAGCTGTACCAAAGAAAAATGGCGCAGTGAGGATTTGTCTGGATGCAAGGGAGATAAATAAAGCCATAATTAATGACAGGATGTCGTCTGGAGAAATCGACGAAATATTAAAGAAATTTTATGGCACACGGTATATCAGTATATGGGACACTGTATGTGGATATTGGCAGGTGGAGTTACACCCCAATAGCAGAGAATTTACGGCCTTTATCTTTGAAGGGCGTAACTACCAATTTAAAAGGTTACCCTTCGGCCTTGTAAATTCTGTGGCAGTTTTCGTGAAATGCATGGACGAGATCTTAGGACAAAGTATACTGCAATTTACTACAGTATATGTAGATGATTTGTTGATTACCTCAGATAATTGGGAGGAACACTGTAACCGGGTGGCACAAGTATTAAGTAAACTAGAGGAAAATAATATAACGCTCAAACTAGAAAAATCCAAACTAATAGCCAAGGAAGTGCAATTCTTGGGTTTTAACTTGTCTGAAACTGGCATAACCCCAGCACAAGAAAAGATGGAGGCGATACAGCGTTTCCCGATACCAAAGAACAAGAAACAATTACAATCGTCTCTTGGTATCTGTAATTACTATAGGAAATTCCAACACAACTATTCAGAATTAACAGCTAAGTTTTCACAACAATTATCGTCAAAGGAGAAGTGGAGATGGGGACCTGAACAGGATACAACCTTTGAACTAATAAAAGAAAAATTTCTCACCACTGTAATGCTGCACCATCCGAATTTTAACAAATATTTTTATATGAACTGCGATGCAAGTGATGTTAGCCTTGGTTCAATATTATATCAGGAAGACCAGGAAGGCAACCATCAAGTGATTAGTTTTGCGAGCAGAACACTCAACAAATGCGAACGAAACTATCATACTACGGAAAAAGAACTCCTGAGTATAGTATTCGCATGTGAAAAATTTAGAACATATATTTTAGGATACCCTATTACGGTACGCACAGATCATAAGTCAATATCTTTCCTAAAGAACTGTAGATTAAAACATGGCAGACTGACAAGATGGACACTAACGCTCCAAGAATATAACATCCAGTGGGAACACATCCCTGGGAAAAGCAACATAGCTGCAGACGTGTTGTCCAGAGTGAACATCATAGCCCAAACATTCGAGGGAGAAAAAGAAACCGTCGCCAAGGTCTACCATATCTTCAAAAACAAGTCTGAATTGGCCGACATATTAGCTAACATACAGATTCATCAACGTAATGATCCCAAAATTTTACAAATCATACAACGATTAGCAGAAAATGATGAAAGAATCCTACAATATTACTGTGCCTACAACCAAATACTATTCACTAAAACTCAACAATCTAGTGAAGAGTGGAAGGTTGTAATACCAAAAACTATTAAGAAAGAAATTGCAGTTGACTACCATGTGCGCTATGGTCATATGGGAGCAGTAAAAGTAGTCAAGGCACTACAGGAATATGTCTACTTCAAGGATATGAACCACAGGGTAAGGAAATATATTCAGAATTGTCATTTGTGCCAATTAGTCAAATGTAACAATGAGAGAAGAGAAGGGGTAATGATACCCATTACTTCAACAGAAAAATTAGAAAAAGTATTCTTAGATATTTGTGGACCATTTCCACGAAGTGGTGGCAGACACCAATACAAATATGTGGTAATAATTTTTGACCACTATACGAAGTTCACGAAACTTTATGCTATAAACAGAGCAACAACCAACAAAATTTTGGACATTGTAATATCAAGATACATACCCGAGATAGGAAAACCCCAGTTAAAATCACAGATCACGGAACGCAATTCCGAGGCCGAAGATGGCGAGATACCCTGATCAATCAAGGTGTGAAAACATACAAAACGTCAGTGTATCACCCTAACAGCAACCCTGCTGAGAGAGTGTTGAGAGAAGTAGGAAGGATTTTAAGAACCTACTGTCACAGCCAGCAAAGGAGATGGGAAGAATATCTATCCCCAGCTGAAGATTTCCTTAACTTAGCTTGCCACCAATCAACTGATGAAACACCCTATACTTCTATATTTGAGCAAAGACCACCCCGGGAAATTACAGAAATTATAAAATTTCCGCCAGAAAGTGAATTTAAATTTAATAAAACCAAATTTTTTAACAATGCAGTCGAACGAGCTGACAAACTTAGGCTCAAATATCAGAAATCTCAACCTAAGATCATAACATACGAAGTGGGAGACAAGGTACTTTTAAAAAATCGAGAACTCCCAAGTGCAATTGAAAGTATTGCTAAAAAATTGTTACTGCTATACACAGGCCCATATACTGTTACCAAGAATAACATGAACAACACTTATGAATTACAAGATCCTGTAACAAAGAAAATAAAGGGCACCTACAACCAAACTTCCATGAAACGGTATATTGAAAATTAAATTATGAAGAAAGAGTGAAATATTGCGATGAAGATTATTTGTTATTGATACTAAGTAAGAAGTGAAAATATAACTGTGAGAATAAATGTCGACTATATTGTAATTTTGTAATATAAAAATGTGAACTAAAGAAATTATGTAAAGGATGAAGAAAATTGCAATTACCCGTACTACTACAAAATAAACAATACGAGGCAGACACATTCCAACCATGGCAAATATAATATGAAAATATTATAATTTTCCAAGAGCCTAGTCAACAGTAAAATACCAACTTACCCGTACATAAAAAAAGAAAGAATTATACGAGACCGACAAATAAGATCTACGGCAATATAAAGATTTCCAAGAGCCAAGTCAACATGTAAATAACAACTTACCCGTACAGACAGATAGTACTACAAATGTAAACATATAAGAAGAATTATACGAGAACGACAAACACCATCTTTGGCACAAAAAATTCCAAGAGCCTAGTCAACAAGTAAATAACAACTTACCCGTACCACTATTAATAAAAAGAAGAATAATACGAGACCGAAAATAAAATCCAAGGCACTAATATAAAATTATTATGATTTATAAGAGCCAAGTCAACATGTAAACAACAACTTACCCGTACTACTAAAAGAGGAGACGATGGACTAGATGATATACAGAAGAAGAAGAAAATAAGAAGTTGGAGGAACGAAAGCAAATAAATATCATTGATGTAGATAATAGATGACACACAACCACGAGGCAAGACACCAGAAGAGAGCCTATATCAAATGGGTTATATTCCATTTGACATCATGAAAATATATTCATGAATTATATCCCGGAGAAGTGAATCATGAAAATGAAGAAGATTATGAAATGACGTTTAATGTAATACCAAGAGAAAAGATTAATTGATGACAAAGAAGAATGAAAAAATAATATATTAACGAAGATGATCATGAGAGTATACCAGTGATGAAATGTAAACAAACTATCCCTGTAAAATGTGAAGAATTTAGTTAAGTTGAATCAAGAAGAAGAGAATATAACAATGTATAAGCCGCAGATGCGTGAGATGATCCCAAGGATATTTATTATTTGTCGAAAGAACGACCACTTTATATTTTGAATTAATTTGAGATGAATTGACTGATGAAAAATGCCAGCAATCATTTATATTATTGACAGAGATGATGTACCTCTGTATTTATTGATGTTAGTATGGCCAGTGGAGTTGTATGCCCAAAGTGAGCCACTCTGAACTGCCCCAGCTAAACTTATGTTAGGGAATTAGGGAACTAAATAAACAAGGGAGATAATTACATAGAAAGGAAATAATTATGATTCAAACAGAAAAAAGTGAAGGGATATATAAAAAAGCATAAGAGTCGACATGGAAATGTACAAAAATTGATGAATTCTTCAATAAAAAATAAATATACTAATTCAGAATTAATCAATTCTTATAGGAAGGCATATGTAACGTACCAAATTGGCAGTTACATAAAATAACTATCAATTACGTCAAGTAAAGGGAGATCATGAAAATATTTCAAAGTGCATAAAATAAGGAACAGGAGAATATAGACAAAGTGTGTATATACGAACGAATATTATTGAAAACAACCCAACAAAGAAGAAGGAAGAGTAATATGGATATCATCGAGTACAAAAGAGAGAGAAAATGACAACGAGCCAATATAATATGTTACAATCCAGGCCCAATAGGTCCAAAATAGTGAGGGAACATGACAAAAATAATTATTTAAATGAAGAGGAGCCAACACAAGTACAACCACAATGATGATAAAACAAACAAATTTGTTTATTAGTACAAAATACTATGGAACAATGACTACCACGAATAAAAAATATTGAAGAATATGACAAGACTAAGGGAACATTGATTATCACAAGTAATGTATAATCCAGGAGAACACAAATAGTGAACAATAATTAACCAGAAGAAGACAGGAAGAAGAAGAGGAAAGGAAGCATACCGGTCACTATATTAATAACCGGAAGAAGTGTAATGATTATTCGAAGATCAACTACAAAGAAACCAGTGTTTAGCATCATTGAGTAATCAAAAACAATAACAGTGAAAACTTAATATATGTGTGACAACCGGTGATATGATAACCATTTTTACCACAAATAAACACCACAGACAATACATGTGAGAATGTTTATAACAGAGGAAAATGAGTAACCATTATAAGTGAAAGAATCCAAGATTAACTAGTTAAAATTCACAGAAAATTAGTGTGAACAGTTTAATCAAGATTGTAATATCATATACATAATCATTAAGACCACCAAAAGAAATATGAGACAGAACAATAAACTAATTGTTCATAGGGACTAGTAATAAAAGCTTTGTAAGCCTTAAAATGAAATGTGCCTGAATGCCACTGCAAGACAGGACAAAATATGGATGAATTCCAGAACAAATAATAGCAAATAAGCTAGTTTGTTAGATATAAAACAATCAATGTACCAAAAACGAGGTGCAACCCACCAAGAAATGTAATATTATTACACTAAGAATACCTGTGTTATTGTTTCAACAAATAGTGTAAACATGTGTATTACTTAATAATTGAACCATTGTAGTAGAATGCCATAATGAAATGGTAATAGTAGAGTCAAATACTGCATAAGAATATGTTGCACATTGTTGTCAGACAACTGACACATAACCTCATAGAAAGTGCACCTATAACATAAAATCATGTATATTAGTTAAACCAAGCAACTATCAACAATTGTTTCAAACAAAAACTAATTATGAATAATAATGCAAAACATTAAAATACCATATGTACTGAAATACACAGCAAATGAATCAGACTGAATATGATATCATAAAGCCAAAAGAACAGAACCCAATGTGACAAGATAGTTAATTAAAAAGCAATATCAAAACTTATCAACAGACTATGAAAAATGTTATCAGTAGTTAGAGAAATGTCTGATACTGCTATGAGAACACATCTCAAATGTAATAGTAGTAGTTTAGTAATTGAATTATTGTAAATTAACTAACTACAATTGTAAAACCAGATGTAAAAAAACACTATAGTTAGTCAAAATGCTATATCAAAACTTATCAAAAGATTACGAAAAATGTTATCAGTAGTTAGAGAAATGTCTGATACTGCTATGAGAACACATCTCAAATGTAATAGTAGTAGTTTTATAATTGAAATATTATAAACTAACTAACTGTACTTATCAAACCAGATGTAAATAAACATTGTACTATGAATTGAAGAGCTTTCAGATAACGAAAAGCTAATAAATACATTAAACCAACAAGGTACAACAATAAAATAACATAATATACCTTGTGTGATAAAATAATTAAAAAAGTGACAAATTAGAGAAATGAGAACAGAAGGTATTTTAATCATACCATAAGTATGTAAAAAATAAAATTTTAGCAAAATAAAATGTGAACAAATGTAAATAAATGTACATATTAGTGTTAGGATGTCAAACAAATGTAATTAGGTAAGGAATAACAGCGTTACATGTAATTATAAACAATGGAATATTGTCGCTCTGAACGCCATTACCAGATATTGTTTTTATTTTGTTATTACAACTATTTTATATACTAAAATGAAAGAGATATGGACTCGAGATATTTAGTAATGAGTGTTATAGTGTAATTGTAACAAAATATGGTGAAACAAACTTATTTATATTAAGAATCACCATATGAGTTTTTGGGATGGCTAAGTGAATTAATAATGAACGGATTTAGTCCTTGTTTAGACTTAAAATAAAGCCACAAGTGTCCGCGATTTAATGCCACTAACCATCCGACGATACGACAACTGATAAGAAAGTTATGACAATAATAAACTTTTCAGTCATTTTGTGTATCCATGCATACGTCACTCATAGCCTCGAACCCACGCGATAAATTGTAAAAAATTAAAAGTTTAATTTGACCAAAGTGTTTTGGGGTTGAGAGTTTGACCTTTTGAACCAATCAAATGGCTTAAAATGACCAGACGAGAAGGAGACGCTTCGGAGAAGGAATCATTCGTTCTGTATCATTCAACACGGAAGGTCCACGCAAGAAGTCGTCAAAATTATTTCAAAATGTGCGCGTCACAAACAGTAATCAGTTTACATACACTAACCTATACACAACATTACAGTAACGAGTGTCCAGTGCATTAAGTGAACAGTGAAAATAACTCGACCAGTGTATAATAAAGGTCGTGTTTTGTGTTTTTTAAAACAGGGAGTACTATATTTTAATTAATTTAAAAGAAATTCATGAAAAATAATAACTTTCGTTAGTAAACGAAGTTTATTGTTTTGGACTGCACTAGTAAAAAGTACTAAAATGCTTAAACTATGATGAAAAATTATCAGTGCCCAACAAATCAATTGTAGCACAATGATTAATTTAAAAATAAATATTTTACAATTTAATAATAATTGAGAAGATCGGAATTAATTTAGATACCGATCACCAATGTATAGTATATAGTCGCTTATTTGACTAAACATTTTGAATTAACGAATAATTGTTTTATTGTGCGAATATTCTAAATAACTGATAATTATACGTCAAATGACTTATAAATAGAATGTTTATTTTCATATTAATAAGAATTTAATGCGTAATATACTTATTCAAAATAATTACTTACGTTTACTAGGTAACTAACCTAGAACTGACGATTATAATTTTGTCACCAAGAAATAATTCTGTTCTCAAATAATTTTAATTAAATGAAAGCTATAACAAGAGTTTTTTCTCTACATTTTTCTCTTGCCAGTACATGATTTTGATAGTTAATGAATAAATAAAAATAATATTTTTAACAGTGCAAGCACAGAGCACGTGTTTTGACCACAACCGCTATATGCGTTACCCTAGCGTACGATAGTACGACATATAGGTTATGGTACAGAGTTTTATAATTTTCAATTTTGTTCTTTTTTATAGTAATACATAATCAAATATTGTTAAATAAAATCACATCTTGTAATCTGGTATCATGTATCTTCAAAGAACTCACCAATTTGGTAATATAACTGAATAAAGTGAACATAACCTCGTCCACCAAAAACATTGTACCATACATCAGTGTTACCAGCCTTGAGGTACAGAGATCTCAGGAATTGTTTAAAGTTATTATTGTTTGTAAAGATATTATTGATTGTTTTTTAAAAGAGTTCATTGCATTTAATAATTGTTAATAAACCCCAATTTATTTACCAGTGGAACAGAGTTTTTGATTTTTTTATAATAGATAAAGTAGTTTAATTTTTCATGAACAGTTCTATCATAAGGTGGCGGTAGGATTTGAATGACCAATATCATTCGAATTACAGTTGAACTTCTAATTTATTTGTATTGTGTATGTGCATTATTTATGATATTCGAACGGAATATCCATATATGTATATCCAGTGTTTTTGCAGTAGAAGAAGTCACCAACGAGAACATTGAAGACATCCACATATGGTAAGTGGGGAGGTTGACACAGTGAAGTGATAAATACTCTTTTAAACGACAAACTTCAAACGTGAACACCCACACTAATTTTTATTAATAATCACATTCTAATAATTATAAACAATAACATCGCGTACTCGACTTGAGTACATTAACTTCTAAGGTATCTACACATCCTACATTATCTGTTTTGTATCAACGTACAATGCAATTTCCCAACATTTTAAAATGGCTACTAGGCTTTTGTTTAAACCAAAAGGTACTAGCTTACGCTTGTACCAGTTACTTTTATACAAAAAGCAGTATATTTTCAATAGTTTCTCGAATGAGAATCTGCCACAAACAGGAGGTTAACTCCAGTTTAGTTAAATACAGCTCGTCTGCCGGTGGTGCACAGTCAAAATCTTTTTCTATGACGATATTCAAATTCCTCATGTGAGAACGTCGAATTTCATCGGTCTTCTTTTTCATCAAAACTAACGGGTTTAATAAGTTACTGTTTGATCTTTCTACTACTTCATTATCCAGCATTCTTTTGATTTCCTTCTCGACTTGTTCTTTATATGTCATTGGAATTGGATATATGTCTCCTTTCGAATTTTGACGGATCTGTGACCTTGATGCGATGTTCGTATACTTTAGTTTGTGTAGGCAGTTTGCTAAATATATTTGCATACTCTTTAATTATGGTATCTATTTATTCTACCCCTTGGTGTTCACCATTGGTTTCTTCGCTACGATATCTATCACTCGCATAGTTTACTGACGGTCTGGAGATGGTTACAGGTTCATTTGCATTTGACAACTGATATTCCTCGGTTACATTCAAGTTTATATTTTGTGTGTCATTATTCATAGTGCACGTCACTGTTAGAACTGCCATATTTATTACAGTCTTTATTTTATTTCAATCATAAATTCTTATATACAGTGACGAACTAGTTTACTTACTACTAGCACAGATAATTTATATTGCACATTCCAACACGTTATGTTTACGAATATTTATTGTTTATAACTCGTTCCCTGGTACAATTTGCAGTGGTTATGTACAAATCATTCATAGGTAGACTGGATGTCGATTTAAAATATTGTTTGTTGCTGTGTAGCCACGTCTTACTAATAACCGATATCTCGCTTCCTGTGTCGATCAACGCTTGTAATTTACAGTATTATTAATATGAACGGGTAACTGTTGGGCAATACTTAAAATCATTCACTTCTCTCATAGAAATATCCGGTTTTGATATGTCCTTGTATAAATTAAGCGGAAATAGGCTGTTCAGTAACACTTTGTGTCGCACCAATCAACTTTGTTTAGATGTTGAGGGTTGATTTCTATCATCTGTTTTCGGCAGCTTAGTAATTTGTTTGTATATTCCGGGTATATGGTTTACTGAATTTCTTATTTGAATTCGGCTAGGTGTATCCACTTTTTGTGTTATCACCTCTGTTTTACTAACGAACTTGCGGTCTTCTCTTCTGAATTCTCTCTGCCCGAAGTTTTTCTCTCACACTCTCCCCTCTGCCTTTAGATGCATATTTTCTCTCGTCTAGGAAATCAGTTTTATTTCTGTACCCGGTATGAAACACATGTTCGGATTATGTCAACAATATCAACAAATCTTTAACGGTTTTAATTCCTTGTGTGTATATGGCTAATCTTATACCTCTGTGAAAGTGATGTGCTAATTTAAGTACCAATTCATGTTGTGTAAAAGTGGGTATTAAGTGTTTACTTCATTCAATCAGCTGCATGACATTTTCCTTAAGTACAAGTTTACAATATTTTGGTTTATGTTTACCATATTCTAATTAGACTTGCATTTGTCTTTGCGTATGAATATTCCACAGCGGCCTTCAAGTGAGTCTTAAAGTTGTTCATAGGCAGTTAAATTATCTCGGACAATAGTATACCAGCGTGCAGCAGAATCTTGAAAATGTTTACTAATAAAGTAAATCTTCCCTTTGTCAGTTATATTATTGACTCCATTTCTCGTTCACAGTTTCGTAAGATTTCAATCGGACTGTCCTTCAACCCTTTGAATACTAACTTCGTCCTTTCCTCTATCTGTGTTGGATACATCATCTGCGCCGGTCTTCTCTTCATTTCCATTCTCAGACGTTCTACTTCATTAAGTAGATCTTGCTTTAGTGTATTTATTTTACCTGAATATTCCTTAGTGGTTTTAGTAGACTCTACTACAGCAGTTTCCAATGTAGTAGTTCTGGCTTCCACCTCTTGCGTTTTATTAATATTTTCACGGACTTGTCTACCGGCTCCTTTTATCTTCATATCTTGTTCCTGCTTTAATACTCTAAACCTCTCATTCCAGTGTTTAGCTAATTGTTTAACGCTATCTTTCAATTCTTTGACAATGCTGACTTGTGTTCTTAAAATTTATTCTCGAATTTTAAAGCTTGTTCACTTAGTGATTACTTTACTGTAGCTTCTAATACTTCTATTCTGGTATTAGTTTCTTTGAGTTTTGTAGTCACTTGCTTTTTAAAGTCTCTGAATTCAGCTATATATTCTTTATTAGATCTTTTTAATTCTTTATTAGATCTTCTTATTTAATTGAATGCAGTTTTAAATTCGTCAGTACTTTTCTCTCTAATTCAGCTTTAAATTCAGCTCTGGATACTTCATTGGACCTTTTTAATTCATTCAATTCAGGATTTGATTCCTTACTGTTCTTTTGTATTTGTTCATGGAGGCTTCTAAATATAGCCTCAAGATCAAATCCTTTTTGCACTTCAGCCATTTTGTTGTAGTACACAAATTAAATTCGTTATTATACATTACTGATTGTCGGTAAACTATGACTCTATTGGTTTTTATTTGACTATATTTATTTAAGCGTTTTTTAAAATTAGTATCTATTATATAATGCCAACAATTTCTTTCCCCTTTAAATTTTGTTAAGCGCTAGTTGTAAAATACGTAGCAATATTAAAATTATAGTACAATGTTTGAATACAATACAATAATATTAATAACATTAATAATAATACAATGTGCACATTTATTATGTTTCCCAACATTGAATATCGATCCACACGTTGGCCGCGCCAATTTATTATGCAACGTTACAAGTATTATAACATGAATACAAGTTTGTCCATGTACCCAACGCAACTATATAGTGTTAAACAGGTCGTAGGATTTTTGCGTGTTCGTTGTGTTAAGTATATGTGGTTGCACAATAAACGTATTAGAATAAAGGAGTCAGGCTATGATGACATGAAATAATTAATTAAAACATGGTAACAGAATCATTCAACGGTTTATAAAATATTGCAAGAAAATTAATTGATTATTAAAATTTATAACTATTAAATTCGAAATATTCACTTTTATAAGGTTACACTCTGAAAACATATCTTTGATATTCAGCACACATTAGTAATAAATAGCCTTAAATACCTAAACATTTATGATAAAAATTTATAAAATTCTTTACATTGCATGGGTGTCGCCTGGCTTTGAATTATTATTAAAAATTTGAACTCATAGCAACTCATGCCATATATCTACACTTGATTGTCTGAAGCATCAGAGCAAAGTGGCCTATGCATAGGCTTTTAAATCTACGGCCCCTATAGTAGATACTGTTAGGGCTGTAAGATACTCTATAGGGCTGTTACTGATTTTATTGAGAGGTACTTTACAGTAGCGTAAAAAAACCAAAAATTTGCACACAGACTATAACGATCCTCAATTCGCCCGCTAAGAAGGACAAAATCAAACCTAGTGTTTTCAACTGCAACCACCTACGAGAAATGGCGTAAATGGCGAGAGAGCATTTCCATCACTCCCCGGCAATCTAGTACATCAAGAAAGGTTTCAGAATAATGAAGAGAAACAGGAAATATCCTTAATGATTAGAAGATGAGCTCTTGTGCAGATTTTAGCTCTATGGATGAAGCCAGTTATCCCAGTGGTCCTGGTGACTTTTTTGGAACTCTGCAACGTGCGTCAGAAAAATAGAGATTGTCCAAAATGGACGTCCGAAATAGGCACTGTATACAGAGACTTCAGTGTTGACAGTACAACTTCAGGTTGTAACAGAACAAACATCGCTGAAATAAGCCATAAAGATTTCCTGCTTAACAACGCCCTTGTGTTTTTTTTCTTTTTTTTTAACACGAACGCGAGCCCTAATTACTTCCATGTTCCTTAAGGAAATGGTGATGGCAAAAAAAATCGTGTTCGAGATTATTGCAGATTCTGATTGTACTACACTCAAAACATGAAAAAAAGTCATTTTTCGAAAAGTGTCTGTGTGTGTGTCTGTGTGTCTGTAGATTTCTTTTTATGGCAAACGATAACAGCCGGAAATTCAAACTGAATCAAATGGTTATTTGCATACAGCCCTAAATTGTAGAGTTCTCAAGACCTATTTATTTAGGTGAAGATCGGTTAAGGGGTAGTTTACCATCAACGTTTTATGTTTTAACAAGGGTATTTTATATGGCAAACGATAACAGCCGCAAATTCAAACAGAATCAAATGATTATTTGCATACAGCCCTAAATTGTAGAGTTCTCAAGACATATTTATTTAGGTGAAGATCGGTTAAGGGAAAGGGGTAGTTTACCAGCAACGTTTTATGTTTAAAAGGGTATTTTTTCTGGCAAACAATAAGAGTCGCAAATTCAAACAGAATCAAATAATTTTTTGCATGTAGCCTACAATAATCTGATTTGTAGAGTACTCAAGACCTACTGATTTTGGTGAAGATCGGTTAAGGGAAAGGGGTAGTTTACCAGCAACGGTTTTTTTTTAAACAAGCGTAATTTTTTTCTATGGCAAACGATAACAGCCGCAAGTTCAAACAGAATCAAGTACTCTTTTGCATACATCCCTGAATTACGGAGTTCTCAAGATCTGTTGGTTTTGGTGAAGATCGGTTTAGGGGAAGGGGTAGTTTACCTGCAACATTTTATGTTTTAACAAGAGTAATTTTTATATGACGGACGATAACTGCCGCAAATTCAAACAGAATCGACTACGTTTTTGCATACCTTTTTGAATTAAAGAGAACTCAAGGTCTGTTGATTTTGTTGAAGATCGGTTAAGGGAAAGGGGTAGTTTACCAGCAAAATTTTATGTTTTAAGAAGGGTAAGTTTTTTGCGAAAGATAACTGCCGCAAATTCAAACAGAATCAAATAATATCCTGCACACCCCTGAATTGTATAGTTCGCAAGATCTGTTGTTTTTGGTGATGATTGGTTAAGGGAGAGGGGTAGTTTACCTGCAACGTTTTATGTTTTAACAAGGGTAATTGTTTATATGACGGAAGATAACTGTCGCTCATTCAAACAGAATCAAATATTTTTTTGCATGCATCCCTGAATTGTAGAGGACTGAAGTTCTATTGATTTTGGAGAAGATCGGTTAAGAGAAAGGGGTAGTTTACCTGCAACGTTTTATGTTTTAACAAGAGTAAAGTACTTAATTTTGATAAATAATGTATCCTAATAAGAAGCTCATAATAGTCCACTGTAGAAACGTAGATTAAATATCTGTAAATGAAGAGGTTATGTGAACGGGGTGGGGGTAATTTTCTATTAATAAAAATTATAGTTGATTTGGGGGGGGGAGAATTTTTTATATGTGTACTACGTTATCGGCAACAAAGAAGTAGTTTTTTGTTAAAATTCCTTCCCGGGCTGTTTATCCGTAGTCCAATGTTTTCTGCAAAACCATACTTTTCGGCAGTCCATCTACTGCCATCATCAGTGAAAATCGAGTGCGAAAACGTCAGGTGGTATACGTTAGTGACCACAGTACCGTGGTTAAGGCTGAAGCAATAAGTAGAAAGAAGTAGTTTCTATGGTAATATTTCATTTCGAATATGATTTTAAATATAAATCTTAGAACATGGAAGTCATGTATGGTTCTCCATACCGATATTTTTAATATTGCAAGTGAAAGTTTATTCACTGTTGATATTTTGATCTGTAGCTCTAGTCATGCCCCAAAAGTGTCGTGGAGGGTGCTCTCTGAACTTTGCGGGAGCGACCACTTCTCAATTGTAACTAAACGCAAACGACAAAAATGTCACATACAGGCCAAAGAGATTTCGTGTAGACCATGATAATTGGACAGACTTTGCAGATGCTCTGTCAGCTACTGATGGAATGGAAAAGTAGAAGCGAAGGACACCGTCTTACTGACGCTACCACATTAGGAGCCACTACCCATATCTCAGGGACCGGTGGTCGTTATTCTAAAATATCAATACGATGGTGGAGTAAAGATGTTAAAAAGTAATGAGAGTGACGATTTAAGTCTTTAACAGTTAAAAATGAGCGCTGGCCGGAGCCTGGCATCACTTTCAAGCGACTTTGAGGACAGCATTCGAACATGATAATGTGTCACTGTTCTCTGTAATATGACACATGTATTATAATACTGTTTAGCTAGGAAATCATGATTAATTAGATACTGTGTACAATACTGGAATGTCTTATGCTGCAGGGGCAACAGCATTAGTCCAGCACAAAGCTTATGTATTGGAGGAGGAATTACGTGATTTCAACTCCGACGTCAACTGCTGTGTGATATATGGCTATCATTTCAGCTTTACCGGGACACTTGAACTATGTGTTGATACACTACGTCGTTATACATTTACTCGCCCGGCCAGCGTCAGTGCGCCCGAAATAGCCCGGTTTTTCAATATTCAGGTTTCAGAGCCTTTGCACAGTGCTGTGGTGTTATTGACGGAGACCGTGTCAGTAAAAGTTTAGTCCTCCAGGCACTGAAGAGAGCTACCCATCGCGTGGTTGAAACGTCTGCAGTAAACAACATGAGGCCACGGGGTGATAGCAAGGAAAGTAGTTATAATAATTACAAGGCCGCCAGTGAAACCTTAAGAAATCAGTTTTTAAATGTGATTGTCTCAGAAAATCATTTGTAACTACTCACGAATTTTTATTTATTGGCGCTCCACTGTAGGTAAATAACTAAAATATTTTGTCGGTTTTAAAGATGAATAGATAATAGTCTATGAGTTTGTTTCCACTGACTACGATGGTTAAAAAATGGGGAGCTAGTTTTATCTAAACTACGTCTAAATAGTAATGACAGATATAAAGTTTGGAATAAATTTTACAAGTTCGTTAAACATGTAAAATAAGGAGAAGAAAATAAGGGAAAGTATTTCTCAGTATATCTAATACTATGAAAATAATGTTGTTAGTTAAAGTGTATAATGTGTTGTGAATTTAAAACGAGATGATGTAAAATAATTATGACGTAATAATTATAAATTGCAATACCTTAAGTAATTAATGATTTTTACAGCCTAAAATAAAAATACTGTACGTGCTTATAGCTTCTACAGTAAAAGATTTTGTTACAGTAACAAATATTCAATGAGTTTTAGTAGTTAATAAACTGTCTGCAGATGTAGTATTAAAGTCAAGAGTCATGTGGCTCTAGAACACTTAAAAAAAAAACAAAGGGTACAGACGGAAGAAACACCACGTAGGCAATCTGTCATATGTAGTTTTATAAATACGATAATATAATCATATTTACTTTTTTTACTCTTAAGAGTGTAGATATTGCCAAATACTACCTTCGTGGCCACCGTATATGGTGGTACGGCACTTTAAAAGCAACTAAACTGATTTAAAACGAAATATCCCATAAAACACAGAACAAGTTAAACTAATGTAACCCTTTACAGTTATTACTACTTAACTTATTTTAATTTAAAATATGTTATCATTTAACTTAATTACAATTACGCTTATTTATTTATTACAATGTGTATCTTGTAATCAGATGGATTTAACTTAAAAGACACGTGTAATTTACATTTAAACAGGTGCCCCTGACAGTTGATCTAAAACGTGGTTGCCCACAGGCCTCTCGCTACTCAGGTAATTGAATTGTCAGCTAAACTATTCGCCAGAATTTAAGATTTTCAACGCTTTTACTACACTGGATTACGTACAGCATGTTCTCTTGGCATTCATTGTCTTACCAAAAGCAACAGTGTGAGGAACTGAAAGGAAAAACGATTCCATGAAATACACTACAAAATTATTAATAATATTGAAAATGCGAATTAATAGTAATGCGATACTCATGATATTTCTAAATTTACATTCGGCATCTTCGGTTTCAGGTAGCGTTTCTGCTGTTTTTATATTCATCGTAAACTTACTTTTATATTCATCGTAAATATGGGCCTACGTAATATTTTTTTCTAAATGCTAATATAAATGGTATTTTGAATTACTGATATGATCAACTTGTCTACAGTAAGCAAAATAAAAAAGTCTTTTCCAAAGGCATTAGTAAGTTAATCACGTAAATTTTTAAAATTTATTTTAATTATGTTTACTTTTAGACACTCAATGCATTAACAGTGTACTTGATCTACATAACAGATATCATTCGTGCATATTTCAAGTCGTTCGTTGTTTCTTCGGTTTCGTTGTTTCTACAACTTGTTACAACTACAGAAAACACCTATGCATACCTACTAACGTCATTAGGATAAACATTTGTGTACTATTAAGACAAACCTATTTATTTAAAATCAAATTTTATTATTTCATTAATTTTTGTACTGCAATCAGTCGTAAATGCATTTAGGCCAACTATAAAAATATTCAAAAATATTTTAGTCTGTTTTAAAAACCGAACATGTGAAATTAAACGAAATAAAAGAAATGAAGAAATGAATATTTCAAAACTTTTTTTTTAATGAAGTGGGTTCGTCTGTTTTCATAACAAGCAGCTGAAACGGCATTCAATCTAAATCACCGAGTACAATGCTAACCCACTCAGTTTTTAATGAAGTGGGTTAGTCTGTTTCCATAACAAGCAGCTGAAACGGCATTCAATCTAAATCACCGCATACAATGTTAACCCACTCAGTTTTAATGAAGTGGATTAGTCTGTTTCCATAACAAGCAGCTGAAACGGCATTCAATCTAAATCACCGCATACAATGCTAACCCACTCAGTTTTTAATGAAGTGGGTTAGTCTGTTTCCATAACTAGCAGCTGAAACGGCATTCAATCTAAATCACCGCATACAATGTTAACCCACTCAGTTTTTCTCACGTCAGGTTGTCTCCTTTCAAATTGTTATTCCTGATATGATCAAAACAATTATAATTGTAACATATTATAAAACGTAAAATTAATTTTCTGGTTGATCTTATTTGGGCAAAACAAATATCATCTAAAATTAACTTAAAACAAAATATTTGAAGTAAGTTCAGAGTTCAGCTTTAAATAATCGTTTTCTGTAGTAATTAACTGCGCAATTTTTCCAACTTGTAAAACGTCTATTTTATCTGTTTGCAAATGACGGTTAGAAAGTAAAAGAGGCTTAGAATACTTTTATTTTTTTGAATCGGAATAAGTTTTTGGTTTCAACTATCTGCATATATATTACACAAGAATTAGTTTTACAGCCTATGAAAATGTTTTCCCTGTTGACTGAATCCGCAATGTGTAGAATACATTAGTTTATTTTCTTGTATATGACGTAACTTATCATTTCTAAAAAAATAATAATAGTTGTTTATTAAATATACTGTCTTTTGTTGTTACATCAGACTTAGGAGGTCTGGAAATATGTTATATACATAGTGGCCTGGAAACGGCATTTAATGTTAAAAATGATGAATTAACTTTTATATTGTTAATTATTCTACAGTAAACATTTTTAGCAATATAATATGGAAAACAGTAAGCGGGGTAGGAAGTCTCACTTTGTAGGAAAAAGGAATTCATAAAGCGCCATAGATTAAAAAGGTAATAAGAAAGTTTACAGTTTACTTTTCAAGTATACTCACGTGTTTTATTAGACTGACGTTAGTAATACTTCTAAAAGAGTTTTAAACTTTAAGAAGATTATACTCATCACAGTTGAGAGCGTTTAATGTCATAAAGTAAGGTTCATCCACAAGTGTGTGATGACGATCCTTAGTAAAGTAATTTGACTACTTGTTACCAGTAACTTGTTACTAGCGTAGCTAGGTAACCAATTGCATTTTAGTTAGGAATATAATGGCGACAATATAGTCTATTGTTAACTTCTCGGTGTAAACTTTTTTTAATTACAGCTAGTTTGTATTAAACAACATTCTATTGTTTGTTTCATCGCTATACATGGACTTTAATTAACAATGTAGTGTAGAGCTACTGAATATTAAAAATGTGTTACTAATAATAGTATTATAATAGTAAACAAAAATTAATATTCTAAGGATATCTAAAGCACACTTTCTCGTTTAACTATTACATCTCTCTTCTCTCTATTTCTAACAATTTGTCATTTCTACCACGAGAAATTAATTGTCTTATTGGCATAATCGATACAATTTTTGTGAGTGTCTAAACGCCTTATTAATCTTAACCTTAGTTACTTTAGTTTAAATACCATCTATTACTACATACGTTTCCTTATTTTGAAAGTAAAAAGAATAATTTGTTAAATGTTTTGCAAGATTATTACTTTATTACAATTTTTTAAATTTATTAACAGATTTTGTAGACTTTGAATAATAATAATATGAGTAAGCGTTCCTGCAGTTCATCTCTTTTTAATTCACACTTTACAATAAACGGGCACAGATTGCGTTGCCACCGACTAGACTGTTTGTAATTCAAAAGCTGTTAAAACTCTTATTTGCATATTACGCACATAAATTTTAGAAGCCAACGACTAGTCTTTTAGACTTTACTATAAACGTACAATCTATTTCGGCTCACAGATATACTCTAAGCGATGAGCTCTGTGTTACTTTAATACCTGTAATCTTCATTACTTCATTACTGTAGTGTAGTAAGCAGACGTTTTACTTTTGTTTACACAAAACTAATAAACGCATTATATGTCTCTCTTAAATTATTTATTGTGATTCTAGGTGTACTGTTATACAGAGTTCATGTACAAAATAGTTGATTACAAGTACATTGTAGGAAAAGCTATAAGCATAAAAACGATGGAGTAGTATAAATCGTTGTGAGACAATGTTAAAAACTTTTATAATTGTTCTATTCTATAACGTAGCTATAAAAAATATCGCCAAGGAAATAGTTCTACTGACACGCGTCCAATGCTGATGTTGAATATTGAAATATTCATTAATTATTATCATTAATAATATCATTACTATCATTAGAATCATTAATTATATCATTCGAAGATGTTAATGTAGTTGCTTGAATTTCAACTAGTGTATAAAACCATTAAATATTAACAATTATTAATATTAATATTTTTAAGGCTTTTGAAGAAGGTAAGAAGACAAATGAGACAAACGGAAAAATCTTAAGATAGATGACGTTATATTATTTATTTAAATCGTTCGTAATTTATTTTGTTTACATGTTTCTAATTAGCAAGCCAATAAAACTAAACCAGACATAAACGGTTAACGCGAAGTGATGTTCCATACGACTACATCTTCTGTCGCCAGCATTTATATGTGTCCTTTCAAGAGAGCGAATAATGAAACTTTTGACAATTCCACTCACAAATACTCGTGGGCATACAGTGTAAGTTTGTTGTGTGGTTCTGCTTCTAGTAGTTTTCAAACGATAGTTACCGTAAGGAATGTGTACGTAACAATGTCCGGTATTCGTTTGTAGTGACGGTCAAAGCATTTCAACAAAATAATTTGTCTTCTGAAACACCCGCACAGATGCAAGCTTTTTCACTTACATGTCGTTGTTACATGCACGCTGCCCTTTGTGGCACACCGCCTTACAAACGAACCAGTGCTACATAAATCGGTGTATACTACTGATAAGATGCACGTGTAAGAAATATTTCCCTTTAACATCTTGAATTATATTGTTATTTTATGATTATGTCACGGATAATATCATGTAGTGGATTTTCTTCAAACCACTGCCATTATTCCTCCATGTTTCTGTCTTAGTAGAGCGTAAAACAACGGAAAACAACACATAATTATAAAGAGGTTTTGAAATGACAGTTTACTAACTACTTTCAAACCAGCGATTCTTAGCCTAGATTCATACAGTTCCTTGGGGACCTCAGGATATTCCAAAGGGACCATAGGTATACATCACAACACATGTCATTACACGGGACAAGACAGCAACATAGGGAAGGAAAGTGTAGAAGGGTACAACAACTGTCTGGAGAGTAAAAGAAACGTGTAGGTCTACTGCTTTGTTTCTCTCAAGAAAGTGCTTCATTATAAGCACCGCGCTCAGCAAAGGCCTTGTGTAGACTGTTTCTTGAAAAGAGGCGTTGACGTTTCATTACGGGAAGTATTCACAGAGCTGCAAGGCGACGAAGCTAATAAATTACTTTTCACTTAAGGAAAATATTTTTCAGCAAGGCGTTGACGATATGTGACAAGATTTTAAACTAAGCAAAACTATTTTTAATGATATTTATTAACTGTTCATTTGGTAGAATCAAATTTCAGACAACTGAATAATGTCCTCAGCCGAACGCGAAATCTCACTAACATACTGGACAGACGTAATTTTGATGCTACCTCAAACCAATAGAGCCGTGTAAAAAAAGTTCGTTTCTCGTCATAAAGCATAAGAGTCGCGTTAAGTCAAGAATATTTTAATTTAGTCATAAATTATAGCTTATTTATGCATTTATTATTAATATATTATTTAAGTATTATTATACTTAATTATATTCTGGACAAATTATAAAAAGTTGTTTATCAGAAATGTTTAATTACAAGCAAGACATTTAAATAATTACCTGTTACGCAGTAGGACCACATGGTGAAAGTAGGCTTGAAGGATCTATGGTTGAGTAACTTTTTCAAGTAAAGCGCTTATTCAATCTACTCGCTACTTTCTACACACCTTGAATGTAACAAAATGTTAACCTGACTTTTGTCATCTTTTAATCAAATACTCAATTGCATGTGTGGGTAGTTTGTAAAGGACGTCTTGAAATTGATCTAGTCTGAAACACCGGATTAGAAATGTTCACGAAACGTATAAGTGTAAGTTTATTACATTAAATTAAATGTTTGTGAATACATTTATAAATATAGAATACATAAATAAGAAAACTACGATAAATTGGTCAGTGAAGTAATAATGTTTTACATATTCAAATATGTAAATGAAATAAGCATCTTAAACTAATTTTCAAGTTGCAACTTTCCCCTGCTTCTCATGAAATGTGAAGCTAATTTTATCGTTCAAGGTAAGGTGTCATAATAATCCCCATGTACATACGCACACATATAAGAGCATCGTTCACCTGACCTGAGAAGAAAAGCTACGTTTAATATTAAATGATTTAGACGCATTTTTCAGTACCAACTGTTGATATTTAATTAACTAATTTTACAAAAGGTCTGTGCAAATTTTGAAAGAATTTTTCATGAATGGCTGCACTAAGTATCATTACTACTTGAGAACATACTTGAGAGCAGTCATCTGTTTTGCTTCGGCCCTCAAGAAAAGTACTCAGATTTCAATTAAGCCTTCTTTAATATTTTCAAAATAATGAGAGTAACAAAGTTGAAAACTTAAGTATTTGTGCTTTAGCATTTCTAATTTAAAAAAAAAATATGAGGGATATTTTATAAAAGACAACTTGTGTAACGTAAATATTTCTAAAAACATTTCATCAAAAGTAAAATTAATTCAACAAAATAAAATATAGAAAACTTATTTTCTTTAAAAATAAATACGTTTAATTATTTACAGTTAAATAATTGAAATTAACACGGTTAAATAATTTTTGTTAAGATTTATATTTAAAAGTAAAATAATAGCTATTCTTCTATTAAACGAGAAGCAAATCGAATCTCTCCTCGTATTTATGTGTATCATAGCAGTATCACATGACAAAGGCATATATATTAAGTTTATTAATCTATAAAAATCATTCATACACATATATAATTCTTTTGAAGTATATATTTTATACTATATATTAAAATGTAACATTATTTGTGTTTTGTTTTTCATATAAAATTAAATAAAAGATTTTTGTTTCATTGTTTTGCAATATTATTTCTAATACTATTCAGTATTGTACAAATAAAGATTACAACTGAGTTATTCAGGGTAGTGGATTCTTTTATATAACCAAGCTTGAATCATGTCCTGAACCAACAATAAATAACAAATAATATTTCTGAAAAACTAACATAAATTAACTTACAAATATTAATTAATAAACAAATCTTTTCGTCTGTACAAAAATAACTTCAATTGTTAAAAAATTATGCTTTAAGCTACTTCACTTTACCGCCACCAGAAGCTTGGTTTGCTGCGGTTTGTTTACACTAACTCCTAATGCGAAGTGTTTGTTTAAGATTTCAAATATTTTCCCTATTTAGTCTATATACAGTAAAAAACAATGTTTCTTTTGAATAATATTAGGCGTCCACTGTACAGTGTTTAACATTAATCGTCACTGTTCTTATTTTTTCACAAACTGTGGTGTGATTCAGTGTTTTAAGTGTTGAGGTTATAGTGTTGAGACAGTTCTGTTAATTGATAAGTTATTTCGTTATCAAAATGTTTAAATGATGCATTAAAATAAAAATCTGTTTAGATCTCACCAATACGTGGTTTCAAACACTGTAATTCTTCGAAACCTTATTCAATGCAAGATAGGTAATTGCGATATAGAATTGATTCTTCGTATTCTTATTTTGGTTGATACTTAATTTTTCATCATTAATTCATTTAATTTTGTGTTTTTTGTTATTTTTGCTCTCACTTCTTGATTTGGCATAAGAGCATAATAAAATACGTCTATTCTGGCAAGAGCTACACAACAATTAAAAATTAATTTTGTTACCTAAAAAAAGCGTCATCTCACTTTTCAGTTACAAATGTAATTGGGTAAAACTTAAATCTGCGTTAATCATTATGCGCAATAAACATCCCAAAATATACATTTTTCCCAAAACTCCTAGATATCATACATCTCGCCAATTAATCAAAAATCTAAGTCCAGTTCTGAATTTCCCATGACATTTTGGGTAAAACGAAATGTTGATGACATTTCCAGACCTAATATTAAACTTTTTGTATCTTTTGCATATTACATTAATTTTTAACTAGACAATTACATTTTATGTTTCGTAAATACCTTTTACATCATTTTCATGGTTTCTATCTAGCCTATAGACTACATACTTTTTGTTTTCCAATATGGTTAAATTTTATATGTTATATTCTTCACCATGGGCCTAAAGTTACCATTCTAGCTAATTTACAATATGTTTGCTTATTACTTAATTTGTATTTAATTTATTGAGTCCTACTTTATGTCCTAACAGTTTTACCATCTGGTACAACAATATACAAAACAATATTACGTAACTATTGAAATGTTGTCTAGTTTTATAATTTATTTAACATCAAAGCCCAATGTATTGCTCAATGGCATTTTACAATTTATATTCCAATATTTTAAATGACTCAGTCTTATTAAGTAGTTATACAATTACATAACACTGTAACAGGGCTCTGTGTGTAAGTTCTTCACTACAGATTGTAGCTGCGCTGGTTGGTGATGAATATATTATGTTATATATATTACATAATTAGGAATATATGAAACAGCTGTTATTAAAAAATTGATTTCAAGTTTACTTAATTATTTCTTGTATATTATTATTTTCGAAAATAACAGTAAAATATTTATTTTTTACTCGAAACAATGTAAAAAACAAATTAATAAAATACATTCCTGTAAAAAGTAAAAAAAATATTTATTATTAAGACACGTGTAAAGTAACACACAACTGAATACTTTTCATAGCGACGATTTGAACTATACAGAAACTGATACCCACATACATTACAGGTAAGTATATTAATTGAGTAGTATAAATTGCTGTGAAACACATGTGATACGTTGCCTGAAGCAATATACATACTGCACTTCATTTACCACTTTGATAGAAGAAGATGAAAGAAGAAGAAGTTAGTTAGTTGCATAATTTTCGGGTTTTCTGATGAGAAGATTTAGTTTCATTTGAATAACTATTTTTGACAGACGTATATTTTATAGTGTTACTTTTTTTTTAAGAAATCCATTCTTGCAAATAACGTGTTTGGTTATTAGAAAAAATTCATGTCACTATTTGATAGATGTTTGAATCAGCATATATAAAGTACTTTCAATAATTAATAAATGTATGTGCATTTACGTACTTAAGAAAATGTAGAGGAAGCAAACGCACGTTTTCAAGTTTGAGAATTATATAATTGTAAATTTATGAACTTTATTAGTAAACAATATACAATAAAGAAATTTATTTTTAGCGTACGTAATGTGGTATCTTAATAATATTATGGGAATTACTTTTCTCACGGTGTTATAGGCTACTACGTGAACGATTAAACACTTCGTTGCAAAATTCATACAATAACATTAATCAAATATATCAATGCATTTATGTTTAAACAAAATTAATTTTCCCACTTCACTTAGATTCAGCAAAATAAGTTGTATATTCTGCTGCCATTGTCTATTCGCGCGACCGCGTGCAACCAGCATTAGTTTTTCTTGTTCGTGAACTGGGGATTCTGTTTGTACCTTTGCAAAGCACATTTGCTTGCCTTCTGCTCCCTAAAGACATAATTTTCTGTATCAAAGTGAATATATTATTTTATGTGGAGTACGACGTTGCACACTACATGTAATTAGATCCACAGCATTATCTTGTAAAACTTCTTATAAAAAATGCAAAGAGCTAACATGCAAAGTAACACGACTGTGAACGATATGTAAATTATCTACTTTCGTCGAAATACGTGAGATTAAAAAAAAAAAAAAATATCAAACAGGTTGGAATTGATTGTAAATTATTACAAAAATCATTTCACCAAAGGTTTTGTTGAATAATGGATCACTAATGGCATATTTTTAAATTAAGTTCTTATATATTCCAAATATGTGGGCAATGGTCTCTAATAATTAGATACAATTAGATATTTTGCCATAACATTTCATTCCATTTTACTTAAAAACTTTCTGTTACCGGCAGCTTTGCACACGAGTTTTATATTTTTAATGTAATTTTAATTCCGTGTGTGTTAGATTTAATGCGCAGTAAGTACGAGTACTTAGATCTCATAGTACTAACAGATCCATTAATTTTTTTGAATTTACAATAAAACACTCCCGACACTAAGTCGTGTACATCCTAAAATGAGTGACACCGATACAATTCCCGAAGAATCTGTTTCCATTTAGGATTTGCAGTGAACGTTATAAATACATCAGGACGGAAATACTTGGCGAACACAGCAGGAAGCGTCTTGCTTTCGTTTGGGCATAAATCGCGGTCCACCAGTTCTGCGTCCAACAGCTCGACGGTAGAGTAACCGAACGGCATAAGTTCTCAGTGCCTTCATAATTTCTCAACGCGTCTTGAAAATGTATGTAAATTTCAGCTCTTAACTCAGTTTGATTTGTAGGTTTGATTTTGATTAGTTTGGTTTTATCTATTGGTCTTTCCGTTTGTATTTTACCATAGATGTGTACAGTGTACTAGTTCAACAGTTGATTGAAATAAAGCAAATGACTATACTTATCTCTTCTAACAATAAGCCCATACTGTAAAGCTGAAACTTTCTTATTTGTTTGCCTTCCAGTATTAGAGTCCCTTAGTTTCAACATAAAGTCATACCCGTCATATACAATCCCGACAAAACACTAACTAGAGCTCTAAAGCATCGTACACTCGGTTTTTTTTCTGCAATCCAATGTAGTTGTATTATAATTAACACTACTATTTAATTTATTTATTTTTTTATTCATTTTATTTAATTTATTCATCCTTAGCACGAATTACTGTATTGCATTTGTCACACTGTTGATTAACTTTAACCAGTCGACGTCATTTGCTGTAGTAGGTGTATTATAGTGGCCCCGGTGGTCCAAGTTATTCACTTTTCGATCAGCATTTACAATATTACCTTTTGAAGAAGTTAAAGTTTCAAAATAACTTTCCAGTTCATGAACGTAAGGGCTAACGTCTTGAAATAAATTTTGAATCTCTGTTGCTAATGTTTGATCTAAATTACAAGATCATTCATTCTGAATTTTATAAGTAGGCATGAAATTTCCTATTTCCTTCGTCTATTCTATTGGTTGCGATTGACGTAAATTGAAAAGCTGAATTGCAAGACCGTAATCCATTTGAAATTTGTTTTCTTAAAGGAAGTTATACATTAAATAATGATTTTAATGTGTCTGAAAGTGGACGTATGGGATCTGATCCTATTTTTCCCTAAGAGCAACAACCGGCCGATTCACCTTCCACAACAACGCTTTATAGTTAGGATAAATATTATTCATCAATCCTAAGTCAATTTCATTCCCGTAATCCTTAATTGTATTATAATTAAACTACTATTTAATTTAATTTATTTTGCCGCCTCAAAAATTTTGTTTGGGCCTTGCAGTAATTCTAACAGTTGTTTGACTACTTCGTTGAGCTCTAAGCCTTCCGCGTTTCTTATTCTTGCGTGTCCGATGTTATGAAAAGCCTGTTTCGTTTTGCATTTATTGTTGACCTCCCTCAAGGTGATTTTCTTTTTAGCATTAAAACTCTAATTTACGCTAGCTAGATATTACCTTCTTCTACCCAGCGATAATAAATATTTATTATCTAAATACCCTATAAGATAAATGTTATGTTTCAATTACATGTTACCATTAATTATATTGTGTTAATTAATAGATTATATTCTTTCAATCTAGCAACGTTAATTAAAGTTACAATGAAGTCTACTGATGTTAATTTTACTTGTATTAAGTTTACTTATGCGTGATGAGTACAAATAATCTTTATGTTCAAGAATGCTAATTGTTGTATCATCCCTCAGGTAGTTATTAAATAATAAAACGCGTACACATTTAACAGTATAATTGCTGCATTTATTATTTATTACGTTACTTGTCATTTATATTAATTACATAGGCTGTTAACATTTTATGATCATTCGTTAATTTAAAATATGATCTATCTCAGTAGACATTCATTCTAAAATCTCTATCTCAAAGTTCGATTTAAAATTTCACACTTATAATAAAATTAACTATAATATTACACATATTTTATTTGGAAATGGATTTATGTTTAATATATGAAGTTTATCTTTAATAAGACATACGTGAGTTTTTTTAAGTATGCCATATTTTGTACGTAGGTTCTTTCAATAGAACAGACAGGTGTTATAACGAAATATTAACTAATGCATAAAAGTTACTATGGTGCGTTATCGAATCTGCGGTGTGTAGAACTGCGCTGATTATCATCTCCCACTCCTTAGATCTGCCATGAAAGTGTAGATGCGCTAATCATATCGCGGTTTATTCTCGTATTGCATCATAGTTGAACACTTTTTTTATCACTCGACTTTGACTAATACATTCCTGCAACTTCCGACGTTAAAATAGAATAATTACCAGTTACTAGTTATAACGTTTATTCTTGTTACACGAGTTATAGTTTACACATGGCTGTTTTAAAACACATGTTGCGATCCTAATTGTTGTACAAGTTATATATTACTACAACCTTATTTGGCACTCTTCAATATTAATTGTATTATACACATAGTTTGGTAACTTTGGTTCTACAAACATAAGTTACAAATCTTCACAATTATTTGTACATGTTATACTTTCATACGTTTTAAGTCAATTCGCGGGACTTTCACAACCTACTAAATCAGAATTTCCGTAAAGACTCTGAACTCTTACTTTAAGACTCCACGAAACTTATAACATACTCTCGTCAACACTTACGACCGACTCCTCCGAAAGATTATTATTAGACTCCCTCGATCGCGCTCTCCGCTTATTTTGTATACTGAAATACACCTAATTTCCCATTAAGACTCTCTTAATCCACCTCCTTCTTTACCATTGGTTATCGTTTTTCTTTTACACGAAATTTCCCTCCTATTTCTTTTACACGTTACCACGCTACGTTTCCATTGGTTTTTCGTTCTGGTTTGCTTAAGAAGTAGACTCCTGGAAACCCGCCTACATTGAACTCTGGTTTCTGATAGGATATCTTACTTCTCTACTCTATTTTCCTTGCTTTTGGTTCCACCCTCAGTCTGTGACGATACTTCGATTTCACACGCGTCAATCATCCTATCATTTTTTCTTATGTCCCTTTCAGACAAATTCTCTTAACTGCCTTCTAACGCAAAGCTGCATCTGGTTAATGAATGTACTCCACTTTGCTCTAGATTTCTCAGTATCTCCTTGTCTGGCCCCTCGCTGACTTTTCTATACGCAAGCGAGACCAATTCCTTCAATGTCTTACATGTCCAGCTGCATCCTCTGTTTGAGTTCACACACTTGGTGTGGCCTTTCTTAGTAAATTTCTCTCTGTTTTTGCTATCCCTTACTCAGAACCACACTTTTCTTTAAGCGTCCAGATGTACTCGTTACATTAGTTTAATAACCGCCTGTGTGGCTCTCTTTGTCTTTATAATTGTACTCCTCGCTAGGGTGTCTTGCTATGACATTCAGCTAGAACAATCTTTGGTTTCGCTAAACGTCCAGCTGCCCCGTTGATTAGTGCGTTCGCCTCCATCGTATCCTTTCTTAGTATTTTCTCATTGTACTTTGTTCTGGCGATTGTTCTGCCTATCAGCCAGAACAATTCCTTAATTTGTTCACGCTTTCAGATGCACTTGTTAACTTTGTTCACACGCCTCTGCTGTATTTCCTAGTAAATTTTCTCTCTGCCGAACCTCTGCTCTTTTTAGATACATACAGACATGTGCACGTCGACGTTGAAGGCTCTTACACTCCTTTGGTAATGTCCCCTCATCCATCAATGTCAATCCAACAGCTGCCACCTGCTTCATTTTCCTCTTTTTTCGCGTTTTTGGCGTTATATCTGTCCCCAATTTCGGTCCGTTGAGATGATTCCTTAAATCCAAAGGATCCCAAATTTACGCCCTTTACATGGTGCTTGCAATGATACCTCGACATTCTGTCTCAAGTGTCCTTCATCCTATGAACATGGTGTAGTACTTGTGCCATTTACCTGTATGACCTAATTGATGGTGACACATCAATTTCGATGGTTCCTAACCGTAACTGATTTTATTACCTTCACATTTGAATTATGAATCCATTTTTATAATTTACATATAATTATAATGCCTATACTAACATTCATCGATAACATCTTACATCTACTTTTGTCTACGCTTACCTATGATTTTATTACCGTATGTTATTATGCTTTCTTTCAAATAATACTCAATATATATACATATATGCAAAACCTAACCAAGATTACAATTACGAATACAAATAATAGTCATAATTGTGGTCTTTTTTGTAATCTCGCAAAATTAGATTGTTTCTGCACATGTATTCCCTTAATGCATTTTGGTTTTGTGTCAAAAGACTACATAATAAATGAGTATCAACTGAACCTACAATTCCTTTTTTTTATAACTAGATATTAATTTAAGAATATTAAACAAAATTTTATACGTTTTATGAAGCTAAAAATGAATGTTAAATTTACTTCATTAAATCCCTCTTTTACCATCACTTAATACATTTACTACGTTTATTTATAAATCTTTTCATTTCACACTGCAATTAATGCAATAATTTATTTCCTCTAATTATGTGTTAAGATTTCAACAATAAAATAAATATAATTATAAAATCAATTGTAATCATCATTAGTGTTCCACAACAATAAATTGGACATTTAGTACAAACTACAATTTTATATTAACAATTTATTGTTACTGTTTGACAAGAAAAAAAATGTTTAATTGCCAAAAGTTAACGTCCTATTATTCTAACATGGCATCATTAAGACATTCATTATCCTTATTATAAACATGGTACATGAATAAATTATTCACTTTCATGTTTTACTAATTATTAACTTAATTTTATACGCTTACAGGATTTTCTACAAATCACATTTTATTTTTATTAACTATCTAAGCAGTCTGAATTATAGGGCTTTAATTGTCTCGCATTGAAGACCCCACGTACTACCTTACTGCCTGTGTCTCCTTGTAATAGGTACGTTGCACTTCCAATTTCACGTGTGATTACGTATGGACCTTCATACAGTGCACAAAACTTTGAAATGATGTTTTGTGTTGCATCGAAGAGTTTATATGTACGTACTAGCACCTTATCTCCAACTTTAAATTTAGTTATTCTGTTGGACTTGTTGATCCGGGCTGCTTGCTTATCACCTTTCTCTTTAATATGCTATTGTATCTTGCTTAAGTCAATCCTTTCGGTACCAACCACTGTAGGATCGATATATTTCTCCCAGTCTCTAGTTGGTTTATTTCCGAATTGTGCTTTGTATGGCGTCATATTTATGGTTTCCTGATACGTTTCGTTGAGGCATGCTTTTATAACTTTTATGGAAGTAGCCCATTTAGTATGCTTCTCTCTACCTAATATTCTAAATAGGTTTCCTAACTGTCTGCTCCATCGTTCATCAATATTTGTGCATGGATTACGTATTGCTGTAAACCTTGGCCTTATATTTAATTCTTCGAGACCTTGTGTCCATTTGCTTGAAGTAAACTGCGTCCCGTTGTCTGTTAGTATACTGCCTGGTTTTCCATGGTTGGTAATGTATTGTTGTACTCGCTTCAATGTAGCATTTGTTGTAGCTCACTGTAGTGCGTACAACTCTACGTATTTTGTAAAATTATCGACCATCACTAACAAATATTTTACACTTCCACTGGATATTTTACACTTAAGGGCCGGAAGTGGTCCGTAATAATCTATGCTGATTAGCTCACCCTTGCGTGTCGGTAATATCGGTCGAGTTTCACCGGTAATAAATTTGTTTCCACTGTCTTTAAATTTTTGACAGACGTCACAGGATTTTATTACTCGGCTGATTGTCTTGCACATTGAGTCCATCGTGAAATATTCCTGTACTAACTGTATTGTTTTCTTGGTTCCGGTTTTCCCGTAAATTTGATTAATTTCTTTGATGAGTTCGGTTTGGAATTCCTTAGGAATATATAACTTCCAGTGGTTTTCCCACTTGCGGTATAATTTCTTACTGATTACTTTGTAATGTTGCATTATTTTGTCATCATCTCCTTCCTGAATTTTATTATAATTTCTTTTAAACTTCATTTGTAATTTGTATTCGAAAGATATTTCGTAGTTTACTGGCAATATTCTTATTTAATTTTACTTCTATTCCATTGATGTAGTATTTGTATTTATCTTCCGCTATTCCTTTACAGTCGTGGTCTTCTGGGTATCTGCTCAGGATATCCGCAACGATGTTTTCTTTACCTTTGCAGTGTAAGATTTCAATGTTGTACCCCTGTTTGCTCAGTATCCATCTAGTTATTCTTGTATTATTCAGATGACATTTCTGAAGGAATGTTAATGCCTTATTGTCTGTTATAATGGTAAGTGGTTGTCCTAATATGTATATCCGGAATTTTTGTAAACACTGTACTATTGCGAGTAGCTCTCGTTCGGTAGTTAAGTAAATTTTCTCTGCATTCTTAAACGTTTCGCTCATGTATGCTATGACAGCAACCTCCCCATTATCATCGATTTGGTACAGATGACCTCCACATGCATAATTGCTGGCGTCACATTTCAGGTAAAATCGCCTTCTTGGTATGGGAAATTTCAGCATTACAGTATTAATAAACAACTCTTTCACTCTTTGAAACTGTTCTGACATATTTGAATCCCATTTGAACTAATTACCTTTCTGTAGTAGTTTCGGTAATGGTTGTGTACATTCTGCATACTTGTTTGTGAATTTTTTGTAGAAATTTGTGAGACCTAAGAAACCTTTCAGCTGTTTGGTATTTCTCGGTGTGGGAAGATTTAGTATAGAGGTTACTTTATCTGGTGTGGTCTTAATTCCGTTGGTTGCTAGACAATACCCCAGGTACTTAATCTCTTTTCTAAAGAACTGTGATTTTTTGAAATTGACTGTCATATTCGCATTCTTCAAGCTATTCAATAAATTTTCCAAATGTACAATGTGTTCTTGCTCATTGTTCGAAAAGCATAGGATATCATCGACATAAATTGTAGTGTTCTTCTTTATCTCTTCTGCCAGCACACAATCTAACCCACGTGCTAATCTAGCGAGACTGGTGCTTAGTCCAAATGGTGTGACCTTAAATCTGTAGCATTTTTCTTCGTGCAAGAAACCTGTATAATTTCGACATTGTTCTGTTAGAGGAACTTGCTAAAAAATACTTGTCAAGTCGATTGTCGACATAACCCTTAAGTTGTTGCACCCGGCCAATATTTCATTAATTGGAGGTGGTCCTTCATAATCTGGAGTTGTTACACTGTTTATTTTGCGGGCGTCCAGACATAGGCGAACTTTGCCATCCCGTTTGATTACTGTCACCAGCGGGTTAATATAGGGGCTCTGGGCACGTTCTATTAGTCCATACTCCAGCATCCTCTTAATATCCGCTTGTACGGGCTCCTGGTATTTAATCGGTACGGGCCATCCCTTCTGTAGATACGGCGTATTATCATTCACGTGGAAATAATGCTCATAACCCCTGATGCGATGTGGTCGTTCATCGTACGCTTCCTTGTAGCGATATAGAAGTCGCTCCATCTGGCTCACCATCGTTGTATCTGCACCTTCTATCTCGTCTATCTTCTTAATTATTTCTTCATCTATGCCACTGACATCTTCTCTTATTACCATTAGTGGTACTTCATACGACTCTTCATTTCCTATTGAATTTACTTCTGTTTTCAACTGAATATTATTTTCCTTTATATCAATTTTTCTTTCTGTTTGTTTAAGAAAATTCATAGCAAGAATACATTGTCTTATAAATCTTGGCACTATTAAAAAAACACAATCGAAGTTCAAATTATCATTTATGCTAATCTCGAAAAATATCTGCTTTCTGATATGTTTTGATCTTCTACCCATCGCACTAATTATGGTTGTATTATCAACGCTAAAAATTTCATGTTTACCAAATTTACTTTTATTATTATTATACCAACTTTCAGACAATGTGTTAACTGCACTATCTGTATCGATTAAAGCATTTACATGTACCTTATTTGTCTTAACAACTAACTCTGGGCTTTTAACAAATTTTATATTAATTTGTTGTTTGGGTTCTTCCATTAACTCTTGTCGCATATCTGGAAACATTGTGTTTACAGGTGCGTCGGGTCCTTTAAACATTTTGGTTTGTTGACATACATCAGGGTGTATTGAGCTTACCTGCAGTCACTGGCTATTCATTTTTTGGTTAACGGGACGATCACCCTTCCTACTCCCTGTTGCCTGGCTGTCAATAACCAAGGAATTTACGACCGGCTGGCTACTTTCTACTTTCGGCCTTGGTGAGAATTTCTGTCTCCACCCTTTCTTTTGTTCATCCAACCATCTGTGTTTTTGAAAGTTTTGTGTTCATCGACGTGTCCAGTCTTCTGCTCGTTCTCTTTCTGAAACTCGTTATTTGTTCTGTTACTTATTCACATGTATTCCAGCAACAAAACTTCGAAACTGTTAATCGTTGTCACGCCCCTTGTTACCACAGCTATCTCAATTTCCGTATTATAATGCCATACTAACTTCTTAATTAAGTGACGATCAGACATAATCGGTATCAATTGCCTACATTGCAAGACAAATCTTTCTATATACTGCATCATACTAAATGAACCGTTTGGATTAAATCGACCATACTCTAGTTGATCGCGAATCCGCTCCTGCTGAGTCGCTCCCCAGTATTTTTCAACAAATATATCTTCAAATTCCTGAAAGGTATTCACTTGACCTCTCACAATACGCCACCAGATGGCCGCTCCTCAGTCAAATGTCTGTTGAAAACATCTCGTGTTTTCCGCCGGATAATATGTTTCTTGTAGTTCTTTCAGCTCTTTCAGAAACTCCATTGGAAACCTGTCCTCCCCGTCAAATGTAATTTTTTTATTACCATTGTTTCCATTCATGGCGACGGATGGTCTTTGTTCCATCTCTTCCAATCTACGTTGCACCCTGATTTGGTTTTCTTTAACCGTCGTTAGTGTGTTCGTCATCTCATCCAGCGTTCTTCCTTTTTCTATCGATACACTATTTAATTTTTCTTCAGTGTCGTGTTGAGCGTCTTTTATATTTCATACTTGTTGTTCTATTACCTCCACTTGTTGCTTCTTTTGTTGTTGAGTATTGATGATTGCTTCTTGCCATTCTGGACGGTCCTTCTCTCGCAATTCTTTATTCTCTTTAGCCTGTTTCTTTATTTCCTTATTTATTTATTCCATTCCGCTTATATTCTTTTTCTACAAATCGCCAAGTTTTCCATCCCACTTCTTGGATTGTTCTTGTAGTTCTACATTTATTTGGATAATCTGCCCTTTTAGATTCCCGTTTATTATTGCTAAATTTTTATTAATCCTTTCCTCTAATTTCCCAATTTGTTCTTCATTATGTTTTCTTAGTTCTATACTTTGTTGTTTTATTTCTCTATTTATTTGTACATTCTGTTTTTTCATTCTTCTTTCATTTCTTTATTTTGTTGTTACATAAATTCTGTTAACATATGGAAGTTCATTTCGCGAGTTTCTGACTCGTGTCCCCGCGCACTATTCTCAGTATTATCTCCGCTGACGTTGACACGTCTGTCACTCTCCACAGTATTATTTCCAATCCTTAGATACCTAAATGATTATTCAGTTCAAACTCCTGGCTTTCCGAATTATCACTTGTAGCCATTTTAGCACGTCTCCGCGTAATCATTCAGACTCACTTAGAGATTATTGCTTTTCTACATCTACTTACTTACTTCTAACAAATTAATATGCACGCTGTCTGTACTCTGCCTGCTTAACAACAACAAATACTGCTTGTATGTCAAGCCGTGCGTGTGGGCTAATAAATATTACTCTTATTTACGCTAACCAGATATTACCTTTTTATACCCCACGATTGAAGCATCAAACATAACGTTTCAATTACTTGTTACCATTAATTATATTGTGTTAATTAATAGAATATATTCGTTCAATCTAGCAACGTTAATTAAAGTTACAATGAAGTCTACTGATGTTAATTTTACTTGTATGTCATTTATATTAATTACATATGATGTTAACATTTTATGATCATTCGTTAACTTAAAATATGATCTATCTCAATAGACATTCATTCTAAGATCTCTAGCTCAAGGTTCGATTTAAAATTTCACACTTATCTCTATTAACTAAAATATTATACATATTTTATTTAGAAATGGATTCATGTTTAATATATGAAGTTTATCTTTAATAAGACATACGTGAGTTTTTTAAGCATGCCATATTTTATAGTAGGTTCTTTCAGTAGGACAGACAGGTGTTTTAACGAAATATTAACTAATGCATAAAAGTTACTATTGGGACGTTATCCAATCTGCGGTGTGTAGACCTGCGCTGATTATTATCTTCCACTCCTTAGATCTGCCATGAAAGTGTAGATGCGCTAATCATATCGTGGTTTATTCTCGTATTGCATGATAGTTGAACACTTTTTTTTATCACTCCACTTTGACTAATACACACCGGCATCTTCCGACGTTCCAATAGAATAATTACCGGTTTCTAGTTATAACGTATATTCTTGTTACACGAGTTATAGTTTTCACACGACTGTTTTAAAACACATGTTGCGATCCTAATTGTTTTACAAGTTATATATTACTACAACCTTATTTGGCACTCTTCAATATTAATTGTATTATACACATAGTTTGGTAACTTTGGTTCTACAAACATAAGTTACAAATCTTCACAATTAGTTGTACATGTTATACTTTCATACGTTTTAAGTCAATTCGCGGGACTTTCACTACCTACTAAATCAGAATTTCCGTAAAGACTCTGAACTGTTACGTTAAGACTCCACGAAACTTATAACATACTCTCGTCAACACTTACGACCGACTCCTCCGAAAGATTATTATTAGACTCCCTCGATCGCGCTCTCCGCTTAGTTTATATACTAAAATACACCTAATTCCCCATTAAGACTCTCTTAGTCCACCACCTTCCTTACCATTGGTTATCGTTCTTCTCTTCTACGAAATTTCCCTCCTATTTCTTTTACACGTTACCACGCTACGTTTCCATTGCTTTTTTTAAACAGTAGACTTCTGGAAACCCGCCTACGTTGAACTTGCTTTCTGATAGGATATCTTACTTCCCTAATCTATTTTCGTTGCTTTCGGTTCCACCGTTAGTCTGTGACAATAGTTCGATTTCACACGCGTCAATCATCCTGTCATTTTTTCTTATGTCCTTTTTAGACAAATTCTCTTAATTGCCTTCTAACGCACAGATGTATCTGGTTAATGAGTGTACTCCACTTTGCTCTAGATTTTTCAGTATCTCCTTGTCTGGCCCGTCGCTGACTTTTTCTATACCCAAGCGAGGCCAATTCCTTCGTTCTCTTACATTCCCAGCTGCTTGTGTTCACACATTTGGTGTGACCTTTCTTAGTAAATTTCTCTCTGGTGTTTTTGTTACTCCTTACTCAGAACCACCCTTTTCTTTAAGCGTCCAGATGCACTCGTTACATTAGTTTAATAACCTCCTGTGTGGCTCTCTTTGTGTTTATAATTGTACTCCTCGCTAGGGTGTCTTCCTATGACATTCAGCTAGAACAATCTTTGGTTTCGCTAAACGTCCTCTGTCCCGTTGATTAGTGCGTTCACCTCCATCCTATCCCTTCTTAGTATTTCCTCTTTGTACTTTGTTCTGACGATTGTTCTGCCTATAAGCCAGAACATTTCCTTAATTTCTCCACGCTTTCAGCTGCACTTGTTAACTTTGTTCACACGCCTCTGCTGTATTTCCTGGTAAATTTTCTCTCTGCCGAACCTCTGCTCTTGTTAGTTTTATGATACCTACAGACATGTGCACGTCGACGTTGAATGCTGTTACACTCCTTTGTATTAACTCCTTTGGTAATGTCCCCTCATTCATCAATGTCAATCCAACAGCTGCCACCTGCTTCATTTTCCATTTTTTTCGCTTTTTTGGTGTTACAGCATTGTGAAGTATAAATAACTGAAAATTAAAATAACTGCCGTAAAGACATTTTTCAATAACCTACGTTATTATTTTGAACGTTACTTGGCTTACCAATAAACCCCGCTGGCAAAAGTCAATGTTTACACATCAAACGAATAAAAATTACCTTAAAAATAACCATTAAGTTCTCTCTTCTTCCCAGCACTAATCTCCCTTTCGCTTGTAGTAAAGTACTACCTACACAGAATAAATCGAGTAATGTGTAAGAATGGGAGAGAAGATTGAAAATGCGGCATACATTAGTTCATATATGTAAGAAATGCAGATGATTGTATGTTAATAATATTGAATATTCTGCTGGGTCTTAAAATCAAGACTGTTCCTTCTCAGGTACATTATTTTTCTACCCTGTCTATCTCGGCACCTTTTTGAGACATCAAAATGATACAAAATATAAAACCCTTTTCAAAGTAGCCACTGTAAGCCTGCAGCCTGCGAAGTTTCATTCAGATTGTCCCAGTAGTTTCTGAAATTAGCGCGGTCAAACGTTCCCCCCCCTACAGATTGTTTAATGTAGATATAGGCCTACGTTTATTTTTAAATTTAATAATATTTTTAATTTAACGGTCTAAACAGATTTAGGTGTACGTATAAATGAGAAACTTCGATTAAACAAAATTATTTGTGTCAATAGCGTAAGTAAGGGACATTATGTTCAACGTCTTAAAATTTCATCATGAAAAGGACCAGAGCAATAATGTAATGCGGTTCACCACATCAAACCTTTGAAGAAACTAGTAATCAAATTAGGAAAACTCTGCATTCACTAATTAGCTTCAAAGTTAACAAAAACGGTAATTGGAAGACTGGAAGTACACTGAAAATTCAATGGAATTTACACGGTGTCTTGGAAACCAAAACAGTGTTCGGGAAATGTGTGGAGATCACGATTACGTAGTTATCCGTCAGCCGCCGTATCTAAGCAAAACTCCTGTATTCCGTACATAGAACGTACGTAACAAAAGAACGTCAATTATCATTAAACAAAATTTAAATACTATATTTCTGAGTTTCAGTGACTTACATTTTAAACTTTTAATTTTAGTTTTTGAAAAACCATTCAAATAGCCTTTCATGTAAAAGATTAAAAACTACATCATATTACCTAATTACGAGTCCATCACAGCACGTACGCTAACTTCGTAACTACCTAGTTCCAAATACTCTACGTCAATGTAGAGACTTACATGAAGTCACGGTACAATAATATACATCAAGAATAAGTTAGACTCTCCGTAATAGCATTTTTTTTCAAACAAAATGAACTCTCAGAGTTGGTCATTCTTCTTCTTCTTCTTGTTCACTACGTGGCTTGAGCTGTAGCCTGTTCCGACTTCACAGAGTCTCCGACCATTTTTTCCATAGTCTTCCAGAATTTCTCGTCCCTACTGGCATATATTCAAACGCTTGCTTATGAATACGCGTGTTTAACATGCGTTCAACATGGGACTTCCAATTCAGTCTTTATTCCATTATTCTCTCTAGAATCGACTGTAACATCAGGTCTTTCCTTATGGTGTCGTATGGTAGACGATCTGTCAAAATACATTCCTTAACTGCTCTTAAAGTTTTTATTTTCGAGGCCTGCATTTTTTAAATCGTTTTACAGGACAGTCCATGTTTCACATCCATACATTAAAGTCGGCAATGCCACGATCTTATAGAACTTTAGCTGTGTCTCCTTCTGCGTTTTATTCTGCAATAGTCGTCTTATTGTTTCACTGGTATAACGAAATTTATGTAACTTTCTTTCGATATCATTGTCCATCCTGTATAAGATACCACATCTAAAATAATTTAAATCTGATAACTGTTCCAAGACGTTATTATCAATTACAACATTTGCTCTTACAGGGGTCTTCACTAGGAACGGCATTACTTTTGTCTTAGTATTTGAGATCTTAAAATTATATTTCTGGCAGATTGTATGCAATCTATAAATAGACTTTTCTAACTCATGTTCACTCTTCAATACAATTATTTGGTCATCAGCGTATAGTAATGTGCTAAGTGCTCCCTTATCCGAACTTTGTACAGACGTTCAACTATTCTCGCAAAATTTCATCAGTGTATATACATTGGTATTTCTATTTCTCAAAACTACCAATTTTTACAAGATGTAGTTCTACCTTTAATTACACCTTCAAACATGAACAGAGATTTTCTTAAGGATGTCAAGGTATAGTCTTGTGTATAATGTCCCATACATTGTGCCTACAATGCATTACATCTTTAGGTTAATTCAATTATGTTTTCTGACATTTTCTGTATATTTCCTATACTACTAACAGTAACTATGTGTCCAAGAAGGTACATTGCAGTAACTTGTTCTATGAAATTTCCCCTAAGCTACGTCTTTTAGAATGGCTTATAACAAAATTCAAGTGCATAAACTTTCCAGTTGCTAACTTACAACTACATGTTGTTCTATCTAAACATAAATATATAAACTTTTGCTATTCCATTTCACAATATTAATAGACTACTTTAGATATTAAATGTTCATAGACAGTTTCAAGTTCGTGTTAAATAAAACTAGAAGTAATGTCTCATAATTCTGCATTTGGTAATCTATAATACAATTTTTGAAAAATTTCCTTGCCTTCGTTATACACACTGCCTTGTAAACCGTCTTGAGAACAGGAGAAACTTTTCATACACTAGTAATCGATTGTCAGAATGTATAAAATGATAATATGTAATGTATAAAATGATAAAAAATGTATATATCAGTTTGTATAAAATGATTTAATGTTTCCTTTTACTTTGCAGATGTTATCTAATTTTATCTAACCTCGTTAAACGATAACTAATAATAAACAACTAATAACTAATAAACAATAACTATTAATTTTTTATTATACGACAATTGCGTGGTACTAGGATGTAAGATGACTGTTTTCAAATTTTAAGTAACTTTTTATAGGTAATAATACCTGTAGTGTAAAAAATAGTTCTTCAATAGTAAATGTAAACAAGTATAGACCCAGAACAAATAAACGGGCTTAACACCAATGAAGCAAATAATAAGAACATAGAGTGCTTGAAACGAGAGAGAGTTATTGAAACATGATGTAACTTACCGGTTTCACAATGGCTAAAAGGAATGCGGTGTCACTTTGCACGTATGTTCACCCCCAGACTGCAACTGTGACGCGGTATTCCAGTGTTAGTGTACTGACGATTAACAACACCTAAGGATAACACAGAAAATTACATCCTTAAATTTTTAGTGACCGTCAATGAATGAATGTTTTAGAGGCTCGTTAGTGAGGATCTGTCAATAATACAAATTTTAGCTATTTTGCGTCGACGTTTCGACAATATTTACTGTCATCTTCAGGACATGTGTATGAAATACAATAGAAATATTAAACATAACGAAACAATTAAATATTTGGGTGAACGTGTTGGTGTATGTGAGTGTGCGCGTGCGTAAGTATGTATCATTTTATATGTGAAGACTTATCAGGAAGACTTATAAAACATAGGAAGTTCTAACTTCCCCTAATCTGTTTCAGTTATAGGTAATATATTACTTTGCTATATGTTGACTGCTGTAGGTATAAACAGTTTATGTACCAATCTAATATCCAATTGTTGATTAATGTTTGTTTAATTAATTAAAATATCATTAGCCTACATTTAGTAATTTAAATTGTAATACTGTATAAATCAAGTTCTCTCATACTATAATTTGCTCGTTTTCTTAAAGATAATTTGAAGATGTAAACAACTATCATAAGTCTTTACATATAAAATGATACATACTTACGCACGCACATACTCACATACACCAACACGTTCACCCAAATATTTAATTGTTTCGTTATGTTTGATATTTCTATTGTATTTCATACACAGGTCCTGAAGATGACAATAAATATTGTCGAAACGTCGACGCAAAGTAGCTAAAATTTGTATTATTGACCGATCCTCACTAACCATCCTCTGAAACAGAAAATTACATTTGTGCCACGGATGCCACAGATTCCTATAGCGTATTATTTTAAGCAATCTACTAATAAAATATGTCGATCTGGCTTTAAACTTCAACGAGTAATAAGTCATTTAATTTTAATTATTCGATAAGTGAATACAACATTAACAACGCATTTAAAAAAATAAAGTCATAAAAGGCAGTATTGTTGCGGGAAACAAGAATAATGCGTCTGTATGCCTGTTTGGATATGGATAAATTGGTTTTCATTCGGCATTAACGGTTTGGTGTTATAAACTTGGATTAATTATATTACGTAGTTAGGAAACCTACATGACAGAGGAACTTTGTGTAATAATAATGATAATAATAATAATATATTGGAGGGGGGAACTCATTTACGCACTAAGCGTGGCATTCTCGCGACATGTGGATTGCCGAGTACAGCGAATTTTATATTTAACAGAACAATCTGGACCTAAACTGTAAGTGTTTATCATATTATTGCCTACGGCCAGCGACTGAAAATTTGATCGTTTAAGGCACTCCAAGTCTGCCTTCTTTGTCCGAAAGATGTTCTCTACGTAGAATGCTACACTGTTTCAAGCATGCTCCCCTCTGAGCATAGGTGTGACGATGTTTTCAGAATTTATCGTGTCTATTTCTGCCACCAGGAATGTTCTTCTTATGGTCATGTTTTACATTTAAAGAATGTATGGTCCCCATCATCCACATCCCCCGGAGAACACAAGCAATCCGGTGACGGTGATTGCGCAGGCAGTCTCATCTTTTAGAGGAACGGTCGAAAGCATCCGTGACTGCTCTGGAGCAGCGTCAGATGGAATCCAACCTCCCCATGCTTCCTTTTAATCCACGGTCTGACGTGCCTGATAAGCACCACAATCCAGACCTCTCGTCTCCTCGTGCTAGGCTCTTTGCCACCTATCGATATTGCAGAATCTTTCTTTGCATTCTCCTTTCCGACCTCAGCTTTCCTAAGATAGGCAGCTCTACGCTCCTTGGACTAGGAAACCCTTTTTTTTTCGTTATTGGAGATCTGTAATCTGTTCGACTAAGCCAGTGTTCCGCAACCGGTGTGCCGTCACAAGGTGAAAGGTGTGACGCGAACTTTTACCTATTTTTGTAATAAATTAATTGTCGATTTCAAGTAAGAAGGTGCTTGCTTATTCTTTAATACATGCTGATAACTGTTATATTTTCATAGAAATTAAATGCAATTTATTTACTCAATATTGTTGTTATAGTTTGCTTAGCTTATCTTAAGTTATTTGTATTCTCGCCTGAAATATTGGGCCGGTTTGATGGGTTACAGGCGGCAAGCTTTGTGTTCACCGCAAAGAAAGTCGCATAAGACTTTTAGCAAACCTTTTAGCGGCCCGCACCAATCATAAAATACAGTTTACGTTCAAAACTCTAAACGTTCTAAACTCTATTCAAGAGAGTTCTTTGTAACACCGCATCTTTTGTGTACGGCTTGCTGTACGTGCTTTTAACTAAAATTGCGGGGATTAGCAAAAATGTCCCTCTCTTTTATTATTTTATTGCCTTGTTTTGATATTTGTGCCTGTTTGTCGGCGCTTCTTAAACTTTATTGCTCTTTTCCTTCGCCGAAGGACCCACACATTGTCAGACAACAATTACAGTATTTCAGTTCAGTTCTATCACAGCTGTGCTCTGCAGTAGTGCGAATATTGTGATTGCTACACCAGTCTTACTATTTTCTATTACAGTGTCATTAAACTATTTTATTTTTCGATATGGCTAAGTTCCTTGTACGGAGTGGTCCGTCCTCGAGTGCAAGTAGTGAAACCATCGAGCCCGAAAAAAAGAAACAGAAAGTAGTTCACCGGCAATATAGTGATAATTATTTGTCTTACGGGTTTTTTTGGTGTGGTGACAAAACATGCCCAATCCCCGAGTGTGTTGTGTGTGGTGAAAAACTCAGTAATACTGCTATGGTTCCCAGTAAATTGAAACGACATTTGTCAACAAAACATTCCTGTCTGTTAAGTAAAGGCGTGAATTATTTTCGTCGGTTGTTGGAACACAATAAAAAACAAGTGACACTCATGACTACGTCGGTACGTGTTTCGCAAAAAGTACAGGAAGCTAGCTATAAGGTAGCCGAACTTATCGTAAAGGCCAACAAACCACACACAATAGCAGAAACGTTGTTAATGCCCGCGTGTAAAGAAATGGTAAAAATAGTCCTGGGTTTAGAAGCTGGTACTGAAATTTCAAAAATTCCTCTCTCTGCTGACACAATCAGCCGCCGAGTTAGTGACATGTCCAGTGACATCGAAGACATTATGAAGGAGAAAATAAAGAACATTCGAAAGTTCTCACTTCAGATCGACGAGTCCACCGATATTGGCGGTCACGCACAACTTCTTTCCTACATAAGGTATGTTGATGGGGATGTAATTGCAACTAATTTCTTTTTTTTGCAAAGAACTACCCGAGCGAGCAACCGGTGAAGAAATATTTCGTACGACTAATGAATATGTGGTCCGTAATGAATTCCCATGGGAGGATTGCGTTAGTGTTTGTACAGACGGAGCCGCTTCTATGACAGGCCGAGTGAAAGGATTCATGGGTAAAGTACGCGAAGTAAATCCTAACTTACGAACTAACCATTGTCTCATTCACCGCGAAGCAATTGTTGCTAAGTATTTGCCATCTCCTTTGAAAATTGTGATGCACGAAGTAGTAAAGTGAACTTCATCAAATCGCGGCCCCTAAATATGCGGCTTTTTAACGTTTTGTGTCAAGAAATGGGATCAGAGCACACTACACTTCTGCTACATACAGAAGTACGATGGTTATCTCGAGGTAAAGTGTTAACGCGAATGTTTGAACTTAAAGAGGCGGTACTTGCATTTTTTACTATTGAGGGGCATGAGTATGCGGATTTGTTTGCAGATGATGAATGGGTATCTAAGTTGGCATATCTTTCCGATATTTTCGTACACTTGAATGAACTAAACAGAAAAATGCAAGGTAGAAACGCAAATATTCTGACTAGTATGGATAAGATTCAAGGATTTATTAATAAGTTAAATTTGTGGATACAGACAATTGAAAATGGATCGTGTGAGATGTTCCCAACTGTATGGCCCCTTGCTGACGATAATAAGGTGTTGATGCACTTAATTAAAGAACATTTAGTACTCTTGCAGCAGAATTTCAAAAAATATTTTGGAGAGAGTGTTGAAGATTTTGACAGGGTTCGTGATCCATTCATTATGGATTCGAAACATCTTCCGAATAATTTAGGCTTAAAAGAGGAACTGGCAGATTTGAAAGCAGACAGAACATTGAAATTAAAATTTTTCGAAGTGCCTATGGAAACATTTTGGTTGTCAATAAGTAGTGAATACCCGGCTACCTCCGAGATGGCAGTTAATGTGTTATTACCATTTTCAACTACATATTTGTGTGAACTGGGCTTCTCGACGTTGACTGAAATTAAAACATCAAAGAGAGAGAGACTCAAATCCATCGATGAAGAAATGAGGCTTGCTTTGTCAATGATTCCGCCACGAATCAGCCGTCTGTGTGCAGCTAAACAGGCTCAAGTATCACATTGAAGGTATGAGTAGAGTTATTTACTTTAAAATTCGTATTTTCTACAGTGGATTAAAGTTAATAAATTGTTAATAAATGCATGAGTCTATTCCTGTTTTATAACAATAATAATAATAACAATAATGATGATAATAATAATAATTATTATTATTATTGATTACATATTTCGTAATTACATTAAGATTCATATGATTTTGAGGGGACAGACATTTCGGTGTGCCGTGTTGAGTCTAGGCCCGTCTGGGATGTGCCGTGAGTAAAAAAAGGTTGCGGAACACTGGACTCAGCGAACATTTAACAAACTGGCTGACAACACACATACCACAGGATTATAAAGAGCTGACCATTGACAGCTCTTCTTGTTTTTCATAATAGATTAAAGAGGTACAAAAGATACAAAACTAAATGATAAAACATGTAAACAAATGAACAAAAATCACTTCCACCTCCTGCTGGCATGATACAATAATTTCAAATGTTAAACACTGGGCCCATAAGGCACATATATAAGTTGGCATTAACACTTATTAATGACACGAATACAAAAACATACAAAAATATATCACAGACAGTACAATACAGAAAATACAGACATTATATTATTAGTTAAACCTGAATGGTAAGTCTAATAGTTTGTCCCTTTTTAGGCTATAAATATCTTCACTGTTGCCTAACAAATTAATTGCCAGGTGGTTAGGATGCTGTTTTAACTTGGAGATGTGAGTCCTGCTGAGGCGCATGATTTCTTCTCTCACGGTTGGAATTTAGATGTCGCGGTGTATAGAGTTGTTGGAGACAAATCATAGAGCGTCGACTATTGATATTAAAGTTTTGGACTGAAAGCGCTGGATAATCTCAATATTACTTGTACTAGCAGTACCCCAAAGTTGAATACCATACGTCCATACCGGTTTAAGAACTGCTTTATAGATCAAGAAGATGCATAAGTTAACGAGACTTAACCGTGATTTTCTGCCTATCAGCCTGTAGATGTTTCTGACCTTGTGATTAAGTTCAATCTTCTTAGATGTCATATGTTTTTTCCATGTTAGTCTCCTGTGCAGATGCATCCCAAGGTATTTAGCACTTTCAGCTTGCGGTACTGGTTGACCGTTAAATGTTACTGGAGGGTAGTTTGCCTACGTTTGGTGAAGGTAACGTGGACTGACTTGGATGAGTTGATTTTTATGCGCCATTTATCAAGCCATAACTAAACGCTGTTTAATGATTCTTGTAGTATAAGAGATGCTATTGAGGGGTCGGAGTGTGTCGTTAGGATTGCTGTGTCGTCGGCGTAGGTAGCAACAGTGGTTTCACTTGCTGACGGTAAGTCCGAGGTGAACAGGAGGTAGAGCAGAGGACCCAGGACACTACTACCCTGCGGTACACCTGACTCCACTGGTAATAGAGGAGAAGTAGCATCCGAGTACTTGACTTGAAACACTCTGCCCACTAAGTAGGAATGTAAAATACGGTAACAATTATGTGGCAGATTTTTCATTATTTTGTATAAGAGTCCAAGATTCCAGACTTTATCAAATGCCTGGGAAACCTCGACAAACACACCTGACCAGAACATCTTTGATTCCAACGATTATTTATAACATTTGTTAATCTGTGTATTTGATCTACCGTAGAGTGCTTCTCTCGAAAGCCAAATTGGTGATCCGGAATTAGGTTGTTTTCTACAATTGTTGGCATAAGTCGTTTGACAAACAGCTTCTCAAAGATCTTACCAAGTATCGGTAGAAGGCTTATGGATCGATAAGAAGAGGGTTCTTGAGGGTTTTTACCAGGTTTTAAGACCATGATTACTTGAGCCGATTTCCAGAGAAGAGGAAAGTATTCAAGTCTGAGTATGGCGTTGAAAATGTATGTTATTAGTACAACGCCTTTGTGAGGCAGTTCCTTTAGAACTTTCCCCGATAGCAAATCAATGCCGGGAGCATTTTTACTTTTCAAGTTATACAGGATTATTTCCTTGATTTCCTTAACCTTAAAAGGCTTAATAGGTAGAGTCAGTTGGAGCGGGGAGTGTAAATATCTTTGTACCTCTTCATCGAAAGAGACGTTCTTGCTGGCTTTAGGTTGAAAAACGTTGACCAAATGTTCGGCAAAAGTCTGGGATTTCTCTGTATTGCTTCGCGCCCAGCTACCATCTGGTTTATGTATTGGTGGTATTTGTAATAGTGGCCTTTATAATCGTTTAGTAGCCTTCCACAAGGAATAATCAATACTTTCATTAGGTGACAGATTTTCTAGATAATCCTCAATCCCTTCATTCTTCAAATTTTCTAAAAATCGTTTTATTTTAGGTTTCTGGCCGCGGAATTCCACTTTTTTTTATCATCCGGATGATGAGTATGCTGCCAAATTCTTCGAAATCTACGATTCTCAGCTAATTTCTTTCGGACAACCAGAGGAAGGTTTAAGTGCTTATTCTTCGCTGTATTGCAAGGTGTAGCTTCCCAGGCTCATTTTTGAAAAGTACTGGTGAGATAATTTAGAGCCGCACCCAATTCAGCAGGCGTGTGGAGTGGAAGTTCTAGCGAGATATTATCATTTATAAGCTCTCTGAAGTAGTCCCAGTCAGTATGACGATTTGTGATTGGTAGACGTTCAGACTCAATTATAGTATTGCTAATATTGGTATTAATTGGAGTGTCGTCAGAGAACAAATCAAGGCAAGATTCAACTTTGTAGTATTTATGAGACAAGCCTTGTATTAAAACGAAATCAATGAGGTCAGGTATTTTATTTGTATCAGAAGGCCAACAGGTTGGTTGGCCAGTGAACAGAAAGAACAGGGATTCTTGTCTAATGACGTTATATAAAATTCTACCTCTTGGATTAGCTAATCATGAACCCCATTGCGGGTGTTTTGCATTAAAGTCACCTCCCACCATAAAACGTGCACCTGGAGTTCTAAGAAAGGAGCTGAAGTCAGTTTCATTGACTCTGTGTTTTGGGGGACAGTAGACTGCAGAAACAATTAGAGGGCCTCTTTGATCTTCAATTAAAACGTTTGTCGCCTGTAGGTGAGCAGTTTTGACTTTAGAGAAGAGATAATGTTTTATATTGTTTCGGATTAACAGAGCAGTTCCGCCAAGAGCTGTACCGTCAGAATGTTGGGTATCATAAACAGTAAATTCTGGAATCCTAATATGGCCTCTGTCTGTGAAATGTGTCTCAGATATAAGCATTACGTCTAACCTCTTGTCAATAAGCTTTGAATTCTAGGGTGCGTTGAGAGAGTTCGTTGGCGTTCCATAATCCAATCCTGTAATGGTTATTCATTATTAATTAGAAAGTTTATTGACAAGTGTTGTATGGAGATTAAGCATGACGCTATTTTGCTGCATGAGTTGACTGAACATAGTCTCAAATTTTGTCAGGAAGTGTAAAAGAGTGATGTCCTCATTTGCTGTCTGTTTGAGATTGCTGTCATAAGGGGGCGAGGATTCTGAGTCTGAGTGTCGCTGTAGTCTTGCAATGTGAGCGTAAGTAGGAAAAGGGACGTTACGGATATTCATGTCATGTTCCGTGTTCATAGTCCTAAACATTGAAGGGGTTCTCCTAGGTGTGGTGTTAGGTACGGGACTTTTTCTGGCCTGCAGATTTTGATAAACTTCACAGCCTTTATAATTAGCTGTATGAGGACAATCGCATAATGCACATGTGGCTGGTGTATCCTTAGATTTGGAACAAGTTGCGGAGTTGTGTTCACCTCCGCACTTGACACACTGAAAAGGTTTTCTACAGTACGTCTTACTGTGACCGTATGACTGACAACGAGTGCACTCTATTATGAAGTTTTTTTTCTTCCGAGGTGGTTCTACAGTAATCTGCATGTTACCTAAAGACCTTAGGTTATATATTTGTTTATTGTTTGCTGCAGGTTCAAGATCAACAAAGAAGAGAGCGTGGGGTGTTTTCTCGACTCTGTGGCGAACGTTGATTATGTTTCTGACCGAGTGTTCTTTTTCTTTTAGTGCTTCTTTAATAAAGTGTACGCCGATGCTAGGATGAATGTTTCTTATGACAACCCGGTATGCTCGCTGGTCTGTAATTTGATATGTATGGTAAATAATTTTTTTGTCCTCGAGGTGACGGATTAATTTTCTGTAAGAATCAGGTGCAAAAGTGTTGTTATTCACCGTATTGTCATCGAACGATTTAGTACTGTACTGTTCTGATTCCAAAATTTTTGTAAGGTTATTGATCATTTCATTGTAATTGACGACACCATGAATATAGGAGGAGGTCTAGGTACTTTCAGCTGAGCCAAGACTTAAGTAGGCTGGACGTCATCGGGGTCATCTATAGGTAATACCGTAAATCTGTTGTGGTCATTAAGCTGAGTGTGTGTTTCAGATGTGTTTTCTGAAGATTGGCGTCTTCTTTTTCGTTTTTTCACCAAATGCCAGCTGTGGGATCCGTGTTGTTTGAAATCAACATTAACATTTCTGCCTGGCTGTTGACTGTTATAGGATTGAGGGGCATTTTGCGACACTGGAGGTAATGTAGTTCCTGAGTGGACCGTAGGAACAGGTTCAATGTTAGTTGACAGGCCTGGTTGCAGATAATTCATTATTGTCGATAATTACAGTAGACAGATAAATTAAAAGACGTGTGTACTTCCAGATGAGTAATTTCTGGCCTTGTGTTTATGTTTTGTAGATAAACAGGTACAAACAACCACAAGCCGCAGACAGACACACAGTCCTACACGGACGAGCAGACGCACGCGCGGCCCCCTGGCCGGCTGCTTGGACCAGATATGGCCGGTTGCTTTGTTCGAGTAATCAGATAAACTTTTGTTGATATTTTTCGTTGCAGTATTACTTACAAATTTAAGTCTATTTAGTAAGAAAGATAGCGATAATATTAAGTTACCGCCACGACTGTACAACCGCACCGAACAGCTGCTCATAGAGGACTGCTTGAAAATCTAGGCAGCTTTTCTTCCATCCAAGAAAATCTATAGGGATGAAGCTACCGATCATCGAGACAGCTGGCTTTGGGACAGTGCGGTAAACAGAGACTATCTTCAACGCTCTTCGTCTCTACAAAAAACGGTGCAAACGTGTCCAGGGACAAACGTTTGAAGGACATCCTGTTGTTCAGAGCATCTGCGCAATAAAATTCTGTGCCGTATAAGAGGACTAACTTATTTGCTGTCATCAACATGTAGCACTTGATGGATGACGCCCGGTAATTTTTGATAATAATGCACTGATACCTTTAGCATGTGATACCTTTATGCATTTTCCCTTTGTCTGCTGTATCTGCATGAGTCGATGAACACAGCGAAATATTTTGTCACAACAATCGTATTACCGACCCACAGAGACAAGATAGTGGAAATTCAGATTTTCGTGAGGATCGCGATCTTAATTTTGTTAAAGTCTTAAGACAATCCAGCTATTGACACTCCGCATTTCCGGTTAATTGTTATATGTATCAGCTACAGGAAATAATAATAACGACAGAATTAGTAATGCCTTCCGGAATTTCAACTCTACACCCGACCCTACAACGTCCTGGTCTTAGGAGAGGGAAAAGGATTGTTTCGTCAGCTAGTTCTGCTGTGGTGCCAAAATATTTAGTTGTAAAAAGAAAGGAATGTGACTTCACAAAAGTGAAGCTGTTTTTGATAGAGAAATTTGTAGCCACTTATGGTTACACACTCAGGTGTCTAAGGAATCAGAAAAACGCATACAGTCGACTGATAGAAATTTCAAACAATCAACAGGTACGGCTTTGTTAATTCTAAAGAGGACAGGGGAGGTCAATGAAGACGTCAGTCTCGAAACCACACTTAACACTACAGATGAGGATGGTAGTGTTCCAAGGCCTTCTCAACTGTATAAACGATGAAATTGCAAGGAAGCTTGTTCCACAATAAGTTATAGCATGTTGGAGACAAACAGTATGAAAGGAGGGACAAACGATTCAATCTGCCTTCTATGACTTAATCTTTAATAGAACACCTCTTCCGGAAAATATATAATCTGACATATACAGATATAACGTGAGACATTTAATCCATTAGGCAATGTAGTGTTTCTAGTACCCTTGTCTTGGGCACACTGCATTTATACGCCTTGATAATCACACGGTTTTCTGGGAAGTTAGCTCAAGATGATGACCCTTGTGCTGACGCCATGAAATGTGATGATTGTACTGGAAAACGTTCATCTAGGGATTACGATTGTCACGTTTACAATTAAAAGGTAAATTGAGGAAGCAAGAACCAGAGAAAAGTGACTTGTGTTCCCAGACAGCCAGGGCCAAATAAGCTATATACAGGCTGTCAGATCTACTGTATCGCATACCTCTATTTTTAAGGAGACAAGGATCACTGAGAGGTACTTTATGGGAGTGGACAAAAACCCAGAACCCGTCAAGGACAGTGCAGTGGAGACAGATTTTGGTATGGGTGGCGACAACGGTCTGGTGAAAGACCCTCAACTTATCCACACAAACTTTCTGGGTGCGACTCCAGCCATCTTCAACGAGGGAGAGATGGCAAGAAGGCCTGCCATCCATTAAACACTCCTTCTAAATACACCAAGAAGGACTTCTTACGGGTACAAGAAATATCTCCGACGAACAGAAAATTAACTCTGGATCAGAGTTAAACTGCATTGCTGATTTTGGTGACCTTAAAGGAATCAGACAAAGAAGGAAAAATGTTTTGAGGAAGAAAAAGATAGTTGCCAGAAGGGAAGGCACGAATGAAAGCACAACCCGTAGAAACTGATTGACATCTACCATGGAGAGCATCCTTCAATGGAAAATAAATGTTTTTACTTCGTATTATCGGGAACTAAAATTATTACTAGCCGAGCATACCTAAATTTGTAGGTGCCTGCGGGAAACATATCTTAGGCCAAAACGTTTTAACATAAGGGTATGAGAGTCTTTCCGATATAAAGTTACACCAAATATCAGAGCCAGAGAGGGCGGCGTTGCAATACTTCTTAACAACATATATCCTGCCAGATGTATCCGCTCGCTACGCCTTAACAAGCAGTAGCTATTAGATTGCTGCAGCAAATGAATGTTGTAGCCTATGTACACAGTTTCACAGCAGCTACGGACCATATCCCACACCCCGGTGGTAATTCATCCAGATTAACGGTATCGTGACGAAATACCGAGCCCACAAGTGTCGATGACAATGTCGACATTTGTAAGCGACTTCGAGCAGCCGCTCGTCGAACCACACTCGCTGCGAAAAGATCGACCGGAAGCTAACTTTTCAACTATTACCAGGTCGACCCCAGTAGAAGCATGAACGAAGATCACCGCGATCGCCGGTACATCAGTGTTCAAGGGTATTGCATGTAGAGAGCTCGATGGTGGATTGACATTCAAACCCGATGAAATTACTAACACATTGACTACGCGTTACGCTAGGTCAGTGTAGTTCGGACAACTACCCTCACGATTTCCGTACAAGAAAAGATGAAATCAAACAAGATCATTACTTTAAAACTCAAACAAGTATCACGTATAATGTACCTCTCACGACGAGGGAATTACAGTGTGCTATACGTGCTGGCAACATTTTAGCTGAACCAGACGATATTTCTTACTGAATTATATGTCGATTTCCGGATGTAGCTATGGACACTCTATTGAGACTTATTGTTATATGAGCGTAAGGAGGCTGTCTGAATCTGGCGATCATCGCCATAACGTTCCATATCTTTCCTCTTATATGGGAAGAGGCGATCGTCATCCCGCTTCTGAAATGTGGGAAGGATCCCCTTAAATAAAAAACTGTCATATTTGACGCGGTATTTAAGAAAATTATTAAGGAAGATGGTTAACAATCAGCACGTCTTATTTCTTGAAAGACAATGGCCTATCTTTATAGCTGACTGAGAAACTGCAAAGTGTTTAAAATCTGTAGTAGGCTTTTGTACAATGTTGCGAAAGAAAGATGTACTTATATATAGACTATATATATATATATATATATATATATGCACATATACGGTTGTATGTGTATAATATAGTATAACCTATAGATGTAGATATTGAGTGTGTATGTGATTGTATTGATTGTTATTAATAGTTGTGTGGGTATTCCAGTTTAAATTCTTCAATTTAAAAAGTATTTTCGCACCCCACTGATCACCTCCCCACTTACCATATGTGGATGATATTGTTCTGTTTGGCGACTGCTTCTGCTGTAACATTCACTCTATACATACAAGTGGATATTCTATTTGAATATCATACGTGATAAGCATGCACAATAAATTAAAAATAAAAGCTGAATTATGATTTGAATTATCAGGAATACTCAAATTCTGCCGCCACCTTTTGATAGAACTAGCTATGAAAACTAAACTACTTTAATTTTGAAATTAAACACTTTTTCCACTGGTAAAGAACAATTGAGGTTTATTAACAGTTATGGAATGCTATTAACTCTTTTAAAATCAACAATCAATCACTAATAGTTGTACAGAAAAATAATTGTTATGAACAATTTTTAAAAAGAAACTCTTTTTGACCTCAAGGCTGGTAACACTGTAGGTTAATACAATAATTTTATTTAGAGAGGTTATGTCCTCTTTACATAGTTAAATTACCAAGTTCGTGTGATCTTTGAAGTGACATGATGCCAGATACAAGATGTTGTGTTTTATAACAATATTTAATAAAGAATTAATAAAGAACAAACAAACAAATATTAAAATTGAAAGTCGGTACCATATAACCGATAACTATCGTATTATCGTACGCGGCATACAGTTCACAGTAGTTACTTTAATGAACACGTGCGTTGAGTTGCACTGCTAAAAATTACTATTATTATTTAATAGCTGGCTATAAAAATTATTTATTGACAAGAGAAAAAGTTTATAATAAAAAAAAACTCTTGTGATAGATTTCATTTGGTTTGTATTACTTGAGAACAGACTTATGAAAAAGGTGACAAGTTGTTGTTATTATTTCTAGGTTATCTAATAACGTAAGTAGTTATTAGGGTTAAAGATATTATTCATTGAGTTCTTATTAATCTAAACATATATATACTATTCATAATACTTCTGATGCGTAACTATCAGTTAATTTGAATGATTTTTCGAAAAAAAATAAAAATATTGCTTTTCATTAGTCAAATCAAAAACAACATGAGTCAATTGAGCGACTATTTGCGACACTCATATTTTGTAATATTTAAATTAATCTTGACTCCTTTAATTATGATAAATAGTAAAAACATTTATTTCTTAAGTTAATAAATGCGAAATAATTATTTTATTAGTTCTGATAACTTTCACCAGAATTGCTACACTTCGATACTACTGATTAGAGTAGTATCCAAACAATCATTTACAGAAATTATTATTTCTGTTTTATTTTTTAATAGTGAAAATATAGTACTCCCTGGTTTTTTATCAACACAAAACTCGAAAATACGACCGATATTATACACTGGTCGTATTTTATTATTATATTCACTCCGCACTATACACTCGTTACTTGTTTATAATGTGTAGGTTAGGTGTGTGTAGAATGACTCTTGTATATGTCGCGCACAATTCAAATAAAACTTCTTCATCGACCTTGCCCGTCGAATTATGCGTGTTTACTCCTTGAAAGATGACTGTGACGCTTCTCCTAAGCGTCTCTGGCTTGGCTGCCGGCTTTCATTCATTTGATTGGTTCAATTTTTCGAACTCTCCGACCCAAAACACCTTGATTTAGTAAAACTTTTAATTTATTAAATAACTTGCTACATAGTGTTTGTTTACATTCTGATTCCACCATCATGGTCATTTAGTTTTCAATAGTTTGTCTATAAAATTACTATCCTTATGCTTATCATCTGTTCTCATAGTAGTATTAGATGTCCTTCTAACTACTGGTAACACTTTCATTGATCTTTGTACAAGTTTTAATAATGTATTTTGCTTAACTAATTTGTCATATTGGGTTCCCTTTCATCTAGCTTTGTGCTATCATATTTAATCTGCTTTATGTGCAGTGTATTTCAGTATAAGACATTATTTATTAGCGTGCATCATTATTTATAATGAATCTTTAATTGAAACAATTGGTGATGGTTGCTTGGTTTAATTAACATTTATGATTTTTTTGTTTTATAGGTGCATTTCCTATGGGGTTATGTATCAATGTGCAACATATTCTTATGCAGTATTTGCTGCTACTATTATGACTTCATTATGGTATTCTATTACAATGGTTTAATAGTGGATTATTACACATGTTTACACTATTTTTTCTAAACAATAACACAAATATTCTTAAACTAATGATAATACATTTCTTGTTATGGTTTGTACCCAATTTCTGTTACATTGTTGTTTGATACTTAACAAACTAATTTGTTTGTTATTATTTTTTCTGGCCTTTCTTTATATTGTATTCTGTTTTGCCGTGGTATTCAGTTACATTTCTTTTAAAATTTACAAAGTTTTTTATTATCAGGTTCTATGAACAATGATTTTACTGTTCTATCTTACATTTCTTGGTGGTCTTATGATTATCTATTTGGATTACAATCTTCATTAAATTAGTCACACTAACAGTCTGTGTATTTTTGACTACTTAATCTTTGATGTTTCCAATATGAAGGTAACACATTTTCTTCTGCTATAAACCTTATCACTTGAATTGTCTGTGGGGTTTATTAGGTTAAAATTGGTTAACTGGTCACAGGTTCTCACACTTACATTAAGTATTCACTATTACTGTTTGTGATTTCTTAAATATGTTAAACACTGTTTCTTCATAGTTGACAATCGCTATTCTTCTTCCGGCTACTAGTATTGTCTCTAGTATACTTGGTGAATGGTGATTTCTTGTATTGTCTATCCATTATCTTCTCTCTTCATGTCATGTTTCCTTGTCCTTCTTCTTCCTTTCTTCTTTTGGTTTACACGTCTTCTTCAATATTTCCATTGTAGTAGTCGTTGTTCCATAATATTTATATTTGTAAATATATTGGTTTGCCTGCCATCATTGTGGTTGTTCTTGAGTTGTCTCTTCTTTTTATTTTACATAGTCATTGTTTTGTTGGTTCCCCTCACTGTTGGAATCCTGTTGTCTTCTTCTTCATTTTTATATATATAGTCATTATCTTTGTTGGTTCCCCTTACTGTTGGAATCTTGTTGTCTTCTTCTTCATTTTATATATAGTCATTATCTTTGTTGGTTCCCCTCACTGTTGGAATCTATTGGGCCTGGTTTCTAACATTTTATATTGGCTCATGGTCATTTTCTTTCTTTCTTTTGTGTACGATGCTGCTATGTTACACTTCCGTCTCCTTTGTTGGAATTTTACAATAATATATCTGTAGATACACACTTTTTGTTCACATAATTTTACTTACTTAGAAATATTTTCATGCTTTCCCGTCACTTGACGTAATAATTGCTTACTTTATGTAACTACCAAATTTGGTAACGATATATGAATTGATTAATTCTGAATCAGTATACTTATTTTTCATTGAAGAATTCATCAATTGTTGTACGTTTCCATGTCGATTCATATGCTTTTATATATATATATATATATATACTCCTTCACTTTCTTCTATTTGAATCATAATTATTTCTCTTCTATGTAATTATCTCCCTTGTTTATTTAGTTCCCTAATTCCCTAACATAAGCTTAGCTGGGGCAGTTCAGAGCGGCTCACTTTGGCATACAACTCCACTGGCCATACTAATATCAATAAATAAGGAGGCACATCATCTCCATCAATAATAATAAATGATTGCTGGCATTATTCATCAGTCAATTCATCTCAAATAATCAAAAAATATAAAGTGGTCGTTCTTCCGACAAATAATAAATATCCTTGGGATTATCTCACGCATCTGCGGTTTATACATTGTTATACTCTCTTCTTGTTGATTCAACTCAACTAAATTCTTCACATAATACTGGGATAGTTTATTTTACATTTCATCACTGGTATACTCTCATGATCATCTTCGTTAATATATTACTTTTTATTCTCCTTCGTCATCAATTAATCTCTTCTCTTTGTATCATATTAAACGTCATCTCATAATCTTCTTCATTTCGGGGTTTACTTCTTTGGATATAATTCATGAATATATTTTCTCATGGTTTCAATTGAGATATAGTCCATGTGGTATAGGCTTTCTTCTAGTAAAAGACACTAGAAGACATTGTGGTTGTGTGTTGTCTCTTATCTACATTAATGATACTTATTCATTTTTGTTCCTCCAACTTCTTATTTTCTCCTCCTTTCATTGGTAGTACGGGTGTGATTGTAATCTTACTGTTGACGTGGCTCTAGGAAATTTTTGTGCCATAGGTGGTATGTGTCTTTCTCGTATAGTATATTTTTTCCTTTCATTGGTAGTACGGGCGTGATGGTAACTTTACTGTTGACGTGGCTCTTGGAATTTGATTTGCCTAGGATGTAGTTTGTCGGCCTCGTATAGTATATATTTTTTTTGTAGTAGTATTATTATTTGTAAATACAATTTTCTTGATCCTTTACATAACTTCTTTGGAACATATTCTTCGCATTACAAAATTACAATATAGTCAACGTTCATTTTCATAGTTATATATTCACTTCTTATTTAACATAAACAACAAATAATCTTCATAGAAATATTCCATCCTTTCTTCATATAGTCAACATTTATTTTCACAATTATATTTTCATTTTTTACTTATCTATAAACAATAATCTTCATCGCTATATTTCACTTTTTATCTTCATACAGTTAATAGTTATATTCACAAGTATATTTTCATCCTTCACTTAATATCAGTAACAAGTATTTTCATCGCTATTTTTCACTTTTGTCTTATAATTTAATCTTCGATATACCGTTTCATTGAAGCTTGTGTCAGCATTACTGGTTATCATTATGGTTCGTCCCATATTTCAGTGTATTTTTTATTCATTTTAACCATAATCATCGCTCTCCTCTCTTCTTGTCGTTCGAACTTCTTCAGTGTTCACGCTTCTGTCCGTTCTCGACATATATCTGGCTATCATCTGGTTTTTCCATTTGAATGCTATTAGGGCTTTGTCTGCCTTCCGTTCTTCCGTCTTCTTCTTCTCTTTCTCTTCGGTGTACTTGTGTCTATGTTTCTCCTGGTCGTCGTAAGTATTGACGTTTGGTAACTCTTCCAGTTCTGTTTGACCGTCATCCGTCCTTTGATTGGGTGCTTCCATTAATTGATTCCTCTTCTTCTTTAGTTCTCTTATTTCTCTGGCGTATCCTTCGACAATCCGGTCCCATTTCTCTTGATAGCCTTCCTTTTTCTTAAAATATCTCACTCTTCTTTTGGAAATCCTTGGTTGAAATGTTTTGTTGGTCATCTTCTTCTTCGTTGTCACACAGTCTTCCTCCTCGTCCATTGTCATGAAATTCCTCCGAAACTCCTTCCTGAAGGTCCCTTCTTCATGGTTGACGATTAGTAAGTTGACCATATTAATCAGACCGCTTCGAGTCATTTCAATTAACTCTTTTGTGATTCTTGCCTTCCTTGGATGAATGGTTCTTCTTTCTTCCATCTTCACCTCTTCCGTTTCCATAATTATTTGGATCTTCTTATCTCCACTATCTTCAGGCTCTGGATTCGTCTGTTCCATGTTTTTATCTTCAGGTACTTCTTCAACCTCCATTTGATCGTCTACTATTAATTCTCTTCTTATCTTCTTAACACTCTCTTCTGCCTCTTCACAACATCTTTTTATTGTCTTTCCCGATTGCTTGTAATCATCCTTCACTACCGTGTTTATCGACTCCACGCTCTCCTTGTAATCTCCCTTTATTTTCTTATTCATTCGGTCTAATCTCCCATTGATCTCGTCAATTTTCTTTTTGGTTTGGTCGATTTTAATCCCCAACTCTGTAGACAAATCCCCCTTCATGATTGCCATCTTCTTCTCCAATAGCTCTTCAGTCTTTTTCTGTCCGTCTTCCATCCTCCTGTTGGTTTCACTTATTTTGTTATTTAACTCCTCCTTCAACAATTCCATATTTTTCTGGCTCTCCTTCTGGCCTTCTTCTATTTTCTGGTTAGTGGACTGGCTGGTTTCCTCTATTTTGCTGTTCAATTCTTCCTTTAGTGTCTCGAGACTTTGCTTTGTGAATTCCTGGCCTTCCTTCAAAAATCGATTGTCCTCCTTTAATGAGTCTATTTTTTGGTCTGTGGATTTCTGGCTTTCCTCTATCTTTTCCCTTGTGGATCGGTTTTCCTCCTTCAACGACTCCATCATCTTCCTGAACATTTCTTGCATGAATTCGATTTCTCCTGGTACCATTGGTTTTTTAGGTTGGCTATCCTCCGGTTGAGCTTCTTGGGGTATGTCTTCCGGCTCATCATCGGGTTGCTGAACCTCCTCCGCCGGTTCAAGTTGTTTATCCTCGATTTCTAATAGAATCTCTTTAACATCTTCTGTTGATGTTGCCTCCTTCTCTTCTAGTCTGGCCTCCCTCTCAGCCTCTGCTGCTCTTTTTTTGAGGTTGATCTTCTAGTATACATCTTGTCGCTCTGGCAATGCACTTGCTGTCTCTCGACGGATTGGGTTTGGAAATTATTGGTTACATTGTCAATTGTTTTCTCCCTAATCCGCGCTCAGACGTTGGGCGCCAATGTATAGTATAACCTATAGCTGTAGATATTGAGTGTGTATGTGATTGTATTGATTGTATTGATTGTTATTAATAGTTGTGTGGGTATTCCCGTTTAAATTCTTCAATTTAAAAAGTATTTTCGCACCCCACTGATCACCTCCCCACTTACCATATGTGGATGATATTGTTCTGTTTGGCGACTGCTTCTGCTGTAACATACACTCTATACATACAAGTGGATATTCTATTTGAATATCATACGTGATAAGCATGCACAATAAAATAAAAATAAAAGCCGAATTATGATTTGAATTATCAGGAATATTCAAATTCTGCCGCCACCTTTTGATAGAACTAGCTATGAAAACTAAACTACTTTAATTTTGAAATTAAACACTTTTTCCACTGGTAAAGAACAATTGAGGTTTATTAACAGTTATGGAATGCTATTAACTCTTTTAAAATCAACAATCAATCACTAATAGTTGTACAGAACAATAATTATTATGAACAATTTTTAAAAAGAAACTCTTTTTGACCTCAAGGCTGGTAACACTGTAGGTTAATACAATAATTTTATTTAGAGAGGTTATGTCCTCTTTACATAGTTAAATTACCAAGTTCGTGTGATCTTGGAAGTGACATGATGCCAGATACAAGATGTTGTATTTTATAACAATATTTAATAAAGAATTAATAAAGAACAAACAAACAAATATTAAAATTGAAAGTCGGTACCATATAACCGATAACTATCGTATTATCGTACGCGGCATACAGTTCACAGTAGTTACTTTAATGAACACGTTCGTTGAGTTGCACTGCTAAAAATTACTATTATTATTTAATAGCTGGCTATAAAAATTATTTATTGACAAGAGAAAAAGTTTATAATAAAAAAAAAACTCTTGTGATAGCTTTCATTTGGTTTGTATTACTTGAGAACAGACTTATGAAAAAGGTGACAAGTTGTTGTTATTATTTCTAGGTTATCTAATAACGTAAGTAGTTATTAGGGTTAAAGATATTATTCATTGAGTTCTTATTAATCTAAACATATATATACTATTCATAATACTTCTGATGCGTAACTATCAGTTAATTTGAATGATTTTTCGAAAAAAAATAAAAATATTGATTTTCATTAGTCAAATCAAAAACAACATGAGTCAATTGAGCGGCTATTTGCGACACTCATATTTTGTAATATTTAAATTAATCTTGACTCCTTTAATTATGATAAATAGTAAAAACATTTATTTCTTAAGTTAATAAATGCGAAATAATTCTTTTATTAGTTCTGATAACTTTCGCCAGAATTGCTACACTTCGATACTACTGATTAGAGTAGTATCCAAACAATCATTTACAGAAATTATTATTTCTGTTTTATTTTTTTAATAGTGAAAATATAGTACTCCCTGGTTTTGTATCAACACAAAACTCGAAAATACGACCGATATTATACACTGGTCGTATTTTATTATTATATTCACTCCGCACTATACACTCGTTACTTGTTTATCATGTGTAGGTTAGGTGTGTGTAGAATGACTCTTGTATATGTCGCGCACAATTCAAATAAAACTTCTTCATCGACCTTGCCCGTCGAATTATGCGTGTTTACTCCTTGATGATTGAAAGATGACTGTGACGCTTCTTCTAAGCGACTCTGGCTTGTCTGCCGGTTTTCATTCATTTGATTGGTTCAATTTTTCGAACTCTCCGACCCAAAACACCTTGATTTAGTAAAACTTTCAATTTATTACCAATTTCGTATATGGGTTGGAGACTAAAGTGACGTAAACGTTGATGCACTAAATGATTGAAAAGTTTATAATCGTTATAACTTTTTTATTAGTTGTCATATCGTTGAATGGTTGGTGTCAATAAATCGCGGACATCCTGGGCTTTAAATAAAGTCCAAACAAGAATGAAATCCGTCCATTATTAACTTATTACAACGATTTCACAAATTTTTATGGTGAATCTTAAAATTAATAAGTTTATTTCACCAAATCTTATCTAATTACACAATAACACTTCTGATTAAACGTTTTGAGTCTATTTCTCAATTGCTTAATACAAAAATTGGGAGTAATTATCATTCAAACAATGTTTGATAATGGCGTCTCAAGCGTCCACATTCGATTATTTATAATCGCCCTTAATACTATTATTCCTTATCTAATGACATTTGTTTTGTATTCTAATAATAATATAAACCTTTATTTACATTGGTTTACACTTTAGTATATGCACAATGTTGTGTTTCATATACTAGTAGGCTTATCTAACTACCTTCTGATCTCTTTTCCTTAAATTGTCACTTTGTTTGTGTTTTTCTACATAAAGTATATAATGTTGAAAATGCAAATAGGGTACAACTATAGTACATAGTTCATTTAATATATTTGTTAGCCTTTCGCTATCTGAAAACCTTTCAATTCCTAGTATTGGGTTTGTTTACATCAGGTTATGACACGGCAGTAAGTTATTTTTTAATAAATCAATAACTAAATTGTTATTATTACATTTGACATAGATTCTCAAAGTAGTATCAAATATCCTTCTGATTACTGATAACATTTTTATTTACCCTTGAACAAGTTTGGATGGTGCATTTTGCTTAAATATCTTGCTACATAGTGTTTGTTTACATTCTGATTCCACCATCATGGTCATTTAGTTTTCAATAATTTGTCTATAAAATTACTATCCTTATGCTTATGATCTGTTCTCATAGTAGTATTAGATGTCCTTCTAACTACTGGTAACACTTTCATTGATCTTTGTACAAGTTTTAATAATGTATTTTGCTTAACTAGTTTGTGACATTGCCTTTGTTTACGTCTGGCTATTCATTCATAGTCAGTTAGTCTACAATATTTTGATCATAAAACTATAATTATTACACTTATAATCTGTTCTCATAGTAGTGCCAGATGTTTTTCTAACTACTGGTAACACTTTCATCAATCTCTGTGTAAGTTTTAATAAGGTATTTTGCTTAAAAACTTTGTTACATTGCCTTTGTTTACATCTGGCTATTCATTCATAGTCAGTTAGTTTACAATATTTTGATCATAAAACTATTATTATTACACTTATAATCTGTTCTCATAGTAGTACCAGATGTTTTTCTAACTACTGGTAACACTTTCATTGATCTTTGTACAAGTTTTAATAATGTATTTTGCTTAACTAATTTGTCATATTGGGTTCCCTTTCATCTAGCTTTGTGCTATCATATTTAATCTGCTTTATGTGCAGTGTATTTCAGTATAAGACATTATTTATTAGCGTGCATCATTATTTATAATGAATCTTTAATTGAAACAATTGTTGATGGTTGCTTGGTTTAATTAACATATATGATTTTTTGTTTTATAGGTGCATTTCCTATGGGGTTATGTATCAATGTACAACATATTCTTATGCAGTATTTGCTGCTACTATTATGACTTCATTATGGTATTCTATTACAATGGTTTAATAGTGGATTATTACACATGTTTACACTATTTTTTCTAAACAATAACACAAATATTCTTAAACTAATGATAATACATTTCTTGTTATGGTTTGTACCCAATTTCTGTTACATTGTTGTTTGATACTTAACAAACTAGTTTGTTTGTTATTATTTTTTCTGGCCTTTCTTTATATTGTATTCTGTTTTGCCGTGGTATTCAGTTACATTTCTTTTAAAATTTACAAAGTTTTTTATTATCAGGTTCTATGAACAATGATTTTACTGTTCTATCTTACATTTCTTGGTGGTCTTATGATTATCTATTTGGATTACAATCTTCATTAAATTAGTCACACTAACAGTCTGTGTATTTTTGACTACTTAATCTTTGATGTTTCCAATATGAAGGTAACACATTTTCTTCTGCTATAAACCTTATCACTTGAATTGTCTGTGGGGTTTATTAGGTTAAAATTGGTTAACTGGTCACAGGTTCTCACACTTACATTAAGTATTCACTATTACTGTTTGTGATTTCTTAAATACGTTAAACACTGTTTCTTCATAGTTGACAATCGCTATTCTTCTTCCGGCTACTAGTATTGTCTCTAGTATACTTGGTGAATGGTGATTTCTTGTATTGTCTATCCATTATCTTCTCTCTTCATGTCATGTTTCCTTGTCCTTCTTCTTCCTTTCTTCTTTTGGTTTACACGTCTTCTTCAATATTTCCATTGTAGTAGTCGTTGTTCCATAATATTTATATTTGTAAATATATTGGTTTGCCTGCCATCATTGTGGTTGTTCTTGAGTTGTCTCTTCTTTTTATTTTACATAGTCATTGTTTTGTTGGTTCCCCTCACTGTTGGAATCCTGTTGTCTTCTTCTTCATTTTTATATATATAGTCATTATCTTTGTTGGTTCCCCTTACTGTTGGAATCTTGTTGTCTTCTTCTTCATTTTATATATAGTCATTATCTTTGTTGGTTCCCCTCACTGTTGGAATCTATTGGGCCTGGTTTCTAACATTTTATATTGGCTCATGGTCATTTTCTTTCTTTCTTTTGTGTACGATGCTGCTATGTTACACTTCCGTCTCCTTTGTTGGAATTTTACAATAATATATCTGTAGATACACACTTTTTGTTCACATAATTTTACTTACTTAGAAATATTTTCATGCTTTCCCGTCACTTGACGTAATAATTGCTTACTTTATGTAACTACCAAATTTGGTAACGATATATGAATTGATTAATTCTGAATCAGTATACTTATTTTTCATTGAAGAATTCATCAATTGTTGTACGTTTCCATGTCGATTCATATGCTTTTATATATATATATATATACCCCTTCACTTTCTTCTATTTGAATCATAATTATTTCTCTTCTATGTAATTATCTCCCTTGTTTATTTAGTTCCCTAATTCCCTAACATAAGCTTAGCTGGGGCAGTTCAGAGCGGCTCACTTTGGCATACAACTCCACTGGCCATACTAATATCAATAAATAAGGAGGCACATCATCTCCATCAATAATAATAAATGATTGCTGGCATTATTCATCAGTCAATTCATCTCAAATAATCAAAAAATATAAAGTGGTCGTTCTTCCGACAAATAATAAATATCCTTGGGATTATCTCACGCATCTGCGGTTTATACATTGTTATACTCTCTTCTTGTTGATTCAACTCAACTAAATTCTTCACATAATACTGGGATAGTTTGTTTTACATTTCATCACTGGTATACTCTCATGATCATCTTCGTTAATATATTACTTTTTATTCTCCTTCGTCATCAATTAATCTCTTCTCTTTGTATCATATTAAACGTCATCTCATAATCTTCTTCATTTCGGGGTTTACTTCTTTGGATATAATTCATGAATATATTTTCTCATGGTTTCAATTGAGATATAGTCCATGTGGTATAGGCTTTCTTCTAGTAAAAGACACTAGAAGACATTGTGGTTGTGTGTTGTCTCTTATCTACATTAATGATACTTATTCATTTTTGTTCCTCCAACTTCTTATTTTCTCCTCCTTTCATTGGTAGTACGGGTGTGATTGTAATCTTACTGTTGACGTGGCTCTAGGAAATTTTTGTGCCATAGGTGGAATGTGTCTTTCTCGTATAGTATATTTTTTCCTTTCATTGGTAGTACGGGTGTGATAGTAACTTTACTGTTGACGTTGCTCTTGGAATTTGTTGTGCCTAGGATGTAGTTTGTCGGCCTCGTATAGTATATATTTTTTTATAGTAGTATTATTATTTGTAAATACAATTTTCTTGATCATTTACATAACTTCTTTGGAACATATTCTTCGCATTACAAAATTACAATATAGTCAACGTTCATTTTCATAGTTATATATTCACTTCTTATTTAACATAAACAACAAATAATCTTCATAGCAATATTCCATCCTTTCTTCATATAGTCAACATTTATTTTCACAATTATATTTTCATTTTTCACTTATCTATAAACAATAATCTTCATCGCTATATTTCACTTTTTATCTTCATACAGTTAATAGTTATATTCACAAGTATATTTTCATCCTTCACTTAATATCAGTAACAAGTATTTTCATCGCTATTTTTCACTTTTGTCTTATAATTTAATCTTCGATATACCGTTTCACTGAAGCTTGTGTCAGCATTACTGGTTATCATTATGGTTCGTCCCATATTTCAGTGTATTTTTTATTCATTTTAACCATAATCATCGCTCTCCTCTCTTCTTGTCGTTCGAACTTCTTCAGTGTTCACGCTTCTGTCCGTTCTCGACATATATCTGGCTATCATCTGGTTTTTCCATTTGAATGCTATTAGGGCTTTGTCTGCCTTCCGTTCTTCCGTCTTCTTCTTCTCTTTCTCTTCGGTGTACTTGTGTCTATGTTTCTCCTGGTCGTCGTAAGTATTGACGTTTGGTAACTCTTCCAGTTCTGTTTGACCGTCATCCGTCCTTTGATTGGGTGCTTCCATTAATTGATTCCTCTTCTTCTTTAGTTCTCTTATTTCTCTGGCGTATCCTTCGACAATCCGGTCCCATTTCTCTTGATAGCCTTCCTTTTTCTTAAAATATCTCACTCTTCTTTTGGAAATCCTTGGTTGAAATGCTTTGTTGGTCATCTTCTTCTTCGTTGTCACACAGTCTTCCTCCTCGTCCATTGTCATGAAATTCCTCCGAAACTCCTTCCTGAAGGTCCCTTCTTCATGGTTGACGATTAGTAAGTTGACCATATTAATCAGACCGCTTCGAGTCATTTCAATTAACTCTTTTGTGATTCTTGCCTTCCTTGGATGAATGGTTCTTCTTTCTTCCATCTTCACCTCTTCCGTTTCCATAATTATTTGGATCTTCTTATCTCCACTATCTTCAGGCTCTGGATTCGTCTGTTCCATGTTTTTATCTTCAGGTACTTCTTCAACCTCCATTTGATCGTCTACTATTAATTCTCTTCTTATCTTCTTAACACTCTCTTCTGCCTCTTCACAACATCTTTTTATTGTCTTTCCCGATTGCTTGTAATCATCCTTCACTACCGTGTTTATCGACTCCACGCTCTCCTTGTAATCTCCCTTTATTTTCTTATTCATTCGGTCTAATCTCCCATTGATCTCGTCAATTTTCTTGTTGGTTTGGTCGATTTTAATCCCCAACTCTGTAGACAAATCCCCCTTCATGATTGCCATCTTCTTCTCCAATAGCTCTTCAGTCTTTTTCTGTCCGTCTTCCATCCTCCTGTTGGTTTCACTTATTTTGTTACTTAACTCCTCCTTCAACAATTCCATATTTTTCTGGCTCTCCTTCTGGCCTTCTTCTATTTTCTGGTTAGTGGACTGGCTGGTTTCCTCTATTTTGCTGTTCAATTCTTCCTTTAGTGTCTCGAGACTTTGCTTTGTGAATTCCTGGCCTTCCTTCAAAAATCGATTGTCCTCCTTTAATGAGTCTATTTTTTGGTCTGTGGATTTCTGGCTTTCCTCTATCTTTTCCCTTGTGGATCGGTTTTCCTCCTTCAACGACTCCATCATCTTCCTGAACATTTCTTGCATGAATTCGATTTCTCCTGGTACCATTGGTTTTTTAGGTTGGCTATCCTCCGGTTGAGCTTCTTGGGGTATGTCTTCCGGCTCATCATCGGGTTGCTGAACCTCCTCCGCCGGTTCAAGTTGTTTATCCTCGATTTCTAATAGAATCTCTTCAACATCTTCTGTTGATGTTGCCTCCTTCTCTTCTAGTCTGGCCTCCCTCTCAGCCTCTGCTGCTCTTTTTTTGAGGTTGATCTTCTAGTATACATCTTTCGCTCTGGCAATGCACTTGCTGTCTCTCGACGGATTGGGTTTGGAAATTATTGGTTACATTGTCAATTGTTTTCTCCCTAATCCGCGCTCAGACGTTGGGCGCCAATGTATAGTATAACCTATAGCTGTAGATATTGAGTGTGTATGTGATTGTATTGATTGTTATTAATAGTTGTGTGGGTATTCCCGTTTAAATTCTTCAATTTAGAAAGTATTTTCGCACCCCACTGATCACCTCCCCACTTACCATATGTGGATGATATTGTTCTGTTTGGCGACTGCTTCTGCTGTAACATACACTCTATACATACAAGTGGATACTCTATTTGAATATCATACGTGATAAGCATGCACAATAAAATAAAAATAAAAGCCGAATTATGATTTGAATTATCAGGAATATTCAAATTCTGCCGCCACCTTTTGATAGAACTAGCTATGAAAACTAAACTACTTTAATTTTGAAATTAAACACTTTTTCCACTGGTAAAGAACAATTGAGGTTTATTAACAGTTATGGAATGCTATTAACTCTTTTAAAATCAACAATCAATCACTAATAGTTGTACAGAACAATAATTATTATGAACAATTTTTAAAAAGAAACTCTTTTTGACCTCAAGGCTGGTAACACTGTAGGTTAATACAATAATTTTATTTAGAGAGGTTATGTCCTCTTTACATAGTTAAATTACCAAGTTCGTGTGATCTTTGAAGTGACATGATGCCAGATACAAGATGTTGTGTTTTATAACAATATTTAATAAAGAATTAATAAAGAACAAACAAACAAATATTAAAATTGAAAGTCGGTACCATATAACCGATAACTATCGTATTATCGTACGCGGCATACAGTTCACAGTAGTTACTTTAATGAACACGTGCGTTGAGTTGCACTGCTAAAAATTACTATTATTATTTAATAGCTGGCTATAAAAATTATTTATTGACAAACGAAAAAGTTTATAATAAAAAAAAACTCTTGTGACAGCTTTCATTTGGTTTGTATTACTTGAGAACAGACTTATGAAAAAGGTGACAAGTTGTTGTTATTATTTCTAGGTTATCTAATAACGTAAGTAGTTATTAGGGTTAAAGATATTATTCATTGAGTTCTTATTAATCTAAACATATATATACTATTCATAATACTTCTGATGCGTAACTATCAGTTAATTTGAATGATTTTTCGAAAAAAAATAAAAATATTGATTTTCATTAGTCAAATCAAAAACAACATGAGTCAATTGAGCGGCTATTTGCGACACTCATATTTTGTAATATTTAAATTAATCTTGACTCCTTTAATTATGATAAATAGTAAAAACACATATTTCTTAAGTTAATAAATGCGAAATAATTCTTTTATTAGTTCTGATAACTTTCACCAGAATTGCTACACTTCGATACTACTGATTAGAGTAGTATCCAAACAATCATTTACAGAAATTATTATTTCTGTTTTATTTTTTTAATAGTGAAAATATAGTACTCCCTGGTTTTGTATCAACACAAAACTCGAAAATACGACCGATATTATACACTGGTCGTATTTTATTATTATATTCACTCCGCACTATACACTCGTTACTTGTTTATCATGTGTAGGTTAGGTGTGTGTAGAATGACTCTTGTATATGTCGCGCACAATTCAAATAAAACTTCTTCATCGACCTTGCCCGTCGAATTATGCGTGTTTACTCCTTGATGATTGAAAGATGACTGTGACGCTTCTTCTAAGCGACTCTGGCTTGTCTGCCGGTTTTCATTCATTTGATTGGTTCAATTTTTCGAACTCTCCGACCCAAAACACCTTGATTTAGTAAAACTTTCAATTTATTACCAATTTCGTATATGGGTTGGAGACTAAAGTGACGTAAACGTTGATGCACTAAATGATTAAAAAGTTTATAATCGTTATAACTTTTTTATTAGTTGTCATATCGTTGAATGGTTGGTGTCAATAAATCGCGGACATCCTGGGCTTTAAATAAAGTCCAAACAAGAATGAAATCCGTCCATTATTAACTTATTACAACGATTTCAAAAATTTTTATGGTGAATCTTAAAATTGATAAGTTTATTTCACCAAATCTTATCTAATTACACAATAACACTTCTGATTAAACGTTTTGAGTCTATTTCTCAATTGCTTAATACAAAAATTGGGAGTAATTATTATTCAAACAATGTTTGATAATGGCGTCTCAAGCGTCCACATTCGATTATTTATAATCGCCCTTAATACTATTATTCCTTATCTAATGACATTTGTTTTGTATTCTAATAATAATATAAACCTTTATTTACATTGGTTTACACTTTAGTATATGCACAATGTTGTGTTTCATATACTAGTAGGCTTATCTAACTACCTTCTGATCTCTTTTCCTTAAATTGTCACTTTGTTTGTGTTTTTCTACATAAAGTATATAATGTTGAAAATGCAAATAGGGTACAACAATAGTACATAGTTCATTTAATATATTTGTTAGCCTTTCGCTATCTGAAAACCTTTCAATTCCTAGTATTGGATTTGTTTACATCAGGTTATGACACGGCAGTAAGTTATTTTTTAATAAATCAATAACTAAATTGTTATTATTACATTTGACATAGATTCTCAAAGTAGTATCAAATATCCTTCTGATTACTGATAACATTTTTATTTACCCTTGAACAAGTTTGGATGGTGCATTTTGCTTAAATAACTTGCTACATAGTGTTTGTTTACATTCTGATTCCACCATCATGGTCATTTAGTTTTCAATAATTTGTCTATAAAATTACTATCCTTATGCTTATGATCTGTTCTCATAGTAGTATTAGATGTCCTTCTAACTACTGGTAACACTTTCATTGATCTTTGTACAAGTTTTAATAATGTATTTTGCTTAACTAGTTTGTGACATTGCCTTTGTTTACATCTGGCTATTCATTCATAGTCAGTTAGTCTACAATATTTTGATCATAAAACTATAATTATTACACTTATAATCTGTTCTCATAGTAGTGCCAGATGTTTTTCTAAGTACTGGTAACACTTTCATCAATCTCTGTGTAAGTTTTAATAAGGTATTTTGCTTAAAAATTTGTTACATTGCCTTTGTTTACATCTGGCTATTCATTCATAGTCAGTTAGTTTACAATATTTTGATCATAAAACTATTATTATTACACTTATAATCTGTTCTCATAGTAGTACCAGATGTTTTTCTAACTACTGGTAACACTTTCATTGATCTTTGTACAAGTTTTAATAATGTATTTTGCTTAACTAATTTGTCATATTGGGTTCCCTTTCATCTAGCTTTGTGCTATCATATTTAATCTGCTTTATGTGCAGTGTATTTCAGTATAAGACATTATTTATTAGCGTGCATCATTATTTATAATGAATCTTTAATTGAAACAATTGTTGATGGTTGCTTGGTTTAATTAACATATATGATTTTTTGTTTTATAGGTGCATTTCCTATGGGGTTATGTATCAATGTACAACATATTCTTATGCAGTATTTGCTGCTACTATTATGACTTCATTATGGTATTCTATTACAATGGTTTAATAGTGGATTATTACACATGTATACACTATTTTTTCTAAACAATAACACAAATATTCTTAAACTAATGATAATACATTTCTTGTTATGGTTTGTACCCAATTTCTGTTACATTGTTGTTTGATACTTAACAAACTAGTTTGTTTGTTATTATTTTTTCTGGCCTTTCTTTATATTGTATTCTGTTTTGCCGTGGTATTCAGTTACATTTCTTTTAAAATTTACAAAGTTTTTTATTATCAGGTTCTATGAACAATGATTTTACTGTTCTATCTTACATTTCTTGGTGGTCTTATGATTATCTATTTGGATTACAATCTTCATTAAATTAGTCACACTAACAGTCTGTGTATTTTTGACTACTTAATCTTTGATGTTTCCAATATGAAGGTAACACATTTTCTTCTGCTATAAACCTTATCACTTGAATTGTCTGTGGGGTTTATTAGGTTAAAATTGGTTAACTGGTCACAGGTTCTCACACTTACATTAAGTATTCACTATTACTGTTTGTGATTTCTTAAATACGTTAAACACTGTTTCTTCATAGTTGACAATCGCTATTCTTCTTCCGGCTACTAGTATTGTCTCTAGTATACTTGGTGAATGGTGATTTCTTGTATTGTCTATCCATTATCTTCTCTCTTCATGTCATGTTTCCTTGTCCTTCTTCTTCCTTTCTTCTTTTGGTTTACACGTCTTCTTCAATATTTCCATTGTAGTAGTCGTTGTTCCATAATATTTATATTTGTAAATATATTGGTTTGCCTGCCATCATTGTGGTTGTTCTTGAGTTGTCTCTTCTTTTTATTTTACATAGTCATTGTTTTGTTGGTTCCCCTCACTGTTGGAATCCTGTTGTCTTCTTCTTCATTTTTATATATATAGTCATTATCTTTGTTGGTTCCCCTTACTGTTGGAATCTTGTTGTCTTCTTCTTCATTTTATATATAGTCATTATCTTTGTTGGTTCCCCTCACTGTTGGAATCTATTGGGCCTGGTTTCTAACATTTTATATTGGCTCATGGTCATTTTCTTTCTTTCTTTTGTGTACGATGCTGCTATGTTACACTTCCGTCTCCTTTGTTGGAATTTTACAATAATATATCTGTAGATACACACTTTTTGTTCACATAATTTTACTTACTTAGAAATATTTTCATGCTTTCCCGTCACTTGACGTAATAATTGCTTACTTTATGTAACTACCAAATTTGGTAACGATATATGAATTGATTAATTCTGAATCAGTATACTTATTTTTCATTGAAGAATTCATCAATTGTTGTACGTTTCCATGTCGATTCATATGCTTTTATATATATATATATATATACCCCTTCACTTTCTTCTATTTGAATCATAATTATTTCTCTTCTATGTAATTATCTCCCTTGTTTATTTAGTTCCCTAATTCCCTAACATAAGCTTAGCTGGGGCAGTTCAGAGCGGCTCACTTTGGCATACAACTCCACTGGCCATACTAATATCAATAAATAAGGAGGCACATCATCTCCATCAATAATAATAAATGATTGCTGGCATTATTCATCAGTCAATTCATCTCAAATAATCAAAAAATATAAAGTGGTCGTTCTTCCGACAAATAATAAATATCCTTGGGATTATCTCACGCATCTGCGGTTTATACATTGTTATACTCTCTTCTTGTTGATTCAACTCAACTAAATTCTTCACATAATACTGGGATAGTTTGTTTTACATTTCATCACTGGTATACTCTCATGATCATCTTCGTTAATATATTACTTTTTATTCTCCTTCGTCATCAATTAATCTCTTCTCTTTGTATCATATTAAACGTCATCTCATAATCTTCTTCATTTCGGGGTTTACTTCTTTGGATATAATTCATGAATATATTTTCTCATGGTTTCAATTGAGATATAGTCCATGTGGTATAGGCTTTCTTCTAGTAAAAGACACTAGAAGACATTGTGGTTGTGTGTTGTCTCTTATCTACATTAATGATACTTATTCATTTTTGTTCCTCCAACTTCTTATTTTCTCCTCCTTTCATTGGTAGTACGGGTGTGATTGTAATCTTACTGTTGACGTGGCTCTAGGAAATTTTTGTGCCATAGGTGGAATGTGTCTTTCTCGTATAGTATATTTTTTCCTTTCATTGGTAGTACGGGTGTGATAGTAACTTTACTGTTGACGTTGCTCTTGGAATTTGTTGTGCCTAGGATGTAGTTTGTCGGCCTCGTATAGTATATATTTTTTTGTAGTAGTATTATTATTTGTAAATACAATTTTCTTGATCCTTTACATAACTTCTTTGGAACATATTCTTCGCATTACAAAATTACAATATAGTCAACGTTCATTTTCATAGTTATATATTCACTTCTTATTTAACATAAACAACAAATAATCTTCATAGAAATATTCCATCCTTTCTTCATATAGTCAACATTTATTTTCACAATTATATTTTCATTTTTCACTTATCTATAAACAATAATCTTCATCGCTATATTTCACTTTTTATCTTCATACAGTTAATAGTTATATTCACAAGTATATTTTCATCCTTCACTTAATATCAGTAACAAGTATTTTCATCGCTATTTTTCACTTTTGTCTTATAATTTAATCTTCGATATACCGTTTCACTGAAGCTTGTGTCAGCATTACTGGTTATCATTATGGTTCGTCCCATATTTCAGTGTATTTTTTATTCATTTTAACCATAATCATCGCTCTCCTCTCTTCTTGTCGTTCGAACTTCTTCAGTGTTCACGCTTCTGTCCGTTCTCGACATATATCTGGCTATCATCTGGTTTTTCCATTTGAATGCTATTAGGGCTTTGTCTGCCTTCCGTTCTTCCGTCTTCTTCTTCTCTTTCTCTTCGGTGTACTTGTGTCTATGTTTCTCCTGGTCGTCGTAAGTATTGACGTTTGGTAACTCTTCCAGTTCTGTTTGACCGTCATCCGTCCTTTGATTGGGTGCTTCCATTAATTGATTCCTCTTCTTCTTTAGTTCTCTTATTTCTCTGGCGTATCCTTCGACAATCCGGTCCCATTTCTCTTGATAGCCTTCCTTTTTCTTAAAATATCTCACTCTTCTTTTGGAAATCCTTGGTTGAAATGCTTTGTTGGTCATCTTCTTCTTCGTTGTCACACAGTCTTCCTCCTCGTCCATTGTCATGAAATTCCTCCGAAACTCCTTCCTGAAGGTCCCTTCTTCATGGTTGACGATTAGTAAGTTGACCATATTAATCAGACCGCTTCGAGTCATTTCAATTAACTCTTTTGTGATTCTTGCCTTCCTTGGATGAATGGTTCTTCTTTCTTCCATCTTCACCTCTTCCGTTTCCATAATTATTTGGATCTTCTTATCTCCACTATCTTCAGGCTCTGGATTCGTCCGTTCCATGTTTTTATCTTCAGGTACTTCTTCAACCTCCATTTGATCGTCTACTATTAATTCTCTTCTTATCTTCTTAACACTCTCTTCTGCCTCTTCACAACATCTTTTTATTGTCTTTCCCGATTGCTTGTAATCATCCTTCACTACCGTGTTTATCGACTCCACGCTCTCCTTGTAATCTCCCTTTATTTTCTTATTCATTCGGTCTAATCTCCCATTGATCTCGTCAATTTTCTTGTTGGTTTGGTCGATTTTAATCCCCAACTCTGTAGACAAATCCCCCTTCATGATTGCCATCTTCTTCTCCAATAGCTCTTCAGTCTTTTTCTGTCCGTCTTCCATCCTCCTGTTGGTTTCACTTATTTTGTTACTTAACTCCTCCTTCAACAATTCCATATTTTTCTGGCTCTCCTTCTGGCCTTCTTCTATTTTCTGGTTAGTGGACTGGCTGGTTTCCTCTATTTTGCTGTTCAATTCTTCCTTTAGTGTCTCGAGACTTTGCTTTGTGAATTCCTGGCCTTCCTTCAAAAATCGATTGTCCTCCTTTAATGAGTCTATTTTTTGGTCTGTGGATTTCTGGCTTTCCTCTATCTTTTCCCTTGTGGATCGGTTTTCCTCCTTCAACGACTCCATCATCTTCCTGAACATTTCTTGCATGAATTCGATTTCTCCTGGTACCATTTGTTTTTTAGGTTGGCTATCCTCCGGTTGAGCTTCTTGGGGTATGTCTTCCGGCTCATCATCGGGTTACTGAACCTCCTCCGCCGGTTCAAGTTGTTTATCCTCGATTTCTAATAGAATCTCTTCAACATCTTCTGTTGATGTTGCCTCCTTCTCTTCTAGTCTGGCCTCCCTCTCAGCCTCTGCTGCTCTTTTTTTGAGGTTGATCTTCTAGTATACATCTTGTCGCTCTGGCAATGCACTTGCTGTCTCTCGACGGATTGGGTTTGGAAATTATTGGTTACATTGTCAATTGTTTTCTCCCTAATCCGCGCTCAGACGTTGGGCGCCAATGTATAGTATAACCTATAGCTGTAGATATTGAGTGTGTATGTGATTGTATTGATTGTATTGATTGTTATTAATAGTTGTGTGGGTATTCCCGTTTAAATTCTTCAATTTAGAAAGTATTTTCGCACCCCACTGATCACCTCCCCACTTACCATATGTGGATGATATTGTTCTGTTTGGCGACTGCTTCTGCTGTAACATACACTCTATACATACAAGTGGATACTCTATTTGAATATCATACGTGATAAGCATGCACAATAAAATAAAAATAAAAGCCGAATTATGATTTGAATTATCAGGAATATTCAAATTCTGCCGCCACCTTTTGATAGAACTAGCTATGAAAACTAAACTACTTTAATTTTGAAATTAAACACTTTTTCCACTGGTAAAGAACAATTGAGGTTTATTAACAGTTATGGAATGCTATTAACTCTTTTAAAATCAACAATCAATCACTAATAGTTGTACAGAACAATAATTATTATGAACAATTTTTAAAAAGAAACTCTTTTTGACCTCAAGGCTGGTAACACTGTAGGTTAATACAATAATTTTATTTAGAGAGGTTATGTCCTCTTTACATAGTTAAATTACCAAGTTCGTGTGATCTTTGAAGTGACATGATGCCAGATACAAGATGTTGTGTTTTATAACAATATTTAATAAAGAATTAATAAAGAACAAACAAACAAATATTAAAATTGAAAGTCGGTACCATATAACCGATAACTATCGTATTATCGTACGCGGCATACAGTTCACAGTAGTTACTTTAATGAACACGTGCGTTGAGTTGCACTGCTAAAAATTACTATTATTATTTAATAGCTGGCTATAAAAATTATTTATTGACAAACGAAAAAGTTTATAATAAAAAAAAACTCTTGTGACAGCTTTCATTTGGTTTGTATTACTTGAGAACAGACTTATGAAAAAGGTGACAAGTTGTTGTTATTATTTCTAGGTTATCTAATAACGTAAGTAGTTATTAGGGTTAAAGATATTATTCATTGAGTTCTTATTAATCTAAACATATATATACTATTCATAATACTTCTGATGCGTAACTATCAGTTAATTTGAATGATTTTTCGAAAAAAAATAAAAATATTGATTTTCATTAGTCAAATCAAAAACAACATGAGTCAATTGAGCGGCTATTTGCGACACTCATATTTTGTAATATTTAAATTAATTTAAATTAAACTCCTTTAATTATGATAAATAGTAAAAACACATATTTCTTAAGTTAATAAATGCGAAATAATTCTTTTATTAGTTCTGATAACTTTCACCAGAATTGCTACACTTCGATACTACTGATTAGAGTAGTATCCAAACAATCATTTACAGAAATTATTATTTCTGTTTTATTTTTTTAATAGTGAAAATATAGTACTCCCTGGTTTTGTATCAACACAAAACTCGAAAATACGACCGATATTATACACTGGTCGTATTTTATTATTATATTCACTCCGCACTATACACTCGTTACTTGTTTATCATGTGTAGGTTAGGTGTGTGTAGAATGACTCTTGTATATGTCGCGCACAATTCAAATAAAACTTCTTCATCGACCTTGCCCGTCGAATTATGCGTGTTTACTCCTTGATGATTGAAAGATGACTGTGACGCATCTTCTAAGCGACTCTGGCTTGTCTGCCGGTTTTCATTCATTTGATTGGTTCAATTTTTCGAACTCTCCGACCCAAAACACCTTGATTTAGTAAAACTTTCAATTTATTACCAATTTCGTATATGGGTTGGAGACTAAAGTGACGTAAACGTTGATGCACTAAATGATTAAAAAGTTTATAATCGTTATAACTTTTTTATTAGTTGTCATATCGTTGAATGGTTGGTGTCAATAAATCGCGGACATCCTGGGCTTTAAATAAAGTCCAAACAAGAATGAAATCCGTCCATTATTAACTTATTACAACGATTTCAAAAATTTTTATGGTGAATCTTAAAATTGATAAGTTTATTTCACCAAATCTTATCTAATTACACAATAACACTTCTGATTAAACGTTTTGAGTCTATTTCTCAATTGCTTAATACAAAAATTGGGAGTAATTATTATTCAAACAATGTTTGATAATGGCGTCTCAAGCGTCCACATTCGATTATTTATAATCGCCCTTAATACTATTATTCCTTATCTAATGACATTTGTTTTGTATTCTAATAATAATATAAACCTTTATTTACATTGGTTTACACTTTAGTATATGCACAATGTTGTGTTTCATATACTAGTAGGCTTATCTAACTACCTTCTGATCTCTTTTCCTTAAATTGTCACTTTGTTTGTGTTTTTCTACATAAAGTATATAATGTTGAAAATGCAAATAGGGTACAACAATAGTACATAGTTCATTTAATATATTTGTTAGCCTTTCGCTATCTGAAAACCTTTCAATTCCTAGTATTGGATTTGTTTACATCAGGTTATGACACGGCAGTAAGTTATTTTTTAATAAATCAATAACTAAATTGTTATTATTACATTTGACATAGATTCTCAAAGTAGTATCAAATATCCTTCTGATTACTGATAACATTTTTATTTACCCTTGAACAAGTTTGGATGGTGCATTTTGCTTAAATATCTTGCTACATAGTGTTTGTTTACATTCTGATTCCACCATCATGGTCATTTAGTTTTCAATAATTTGTCTATAAAATTACTATCCTTATGCTTATGATCTGTTCTCATAGTAGTATTAGATGTCCTTCTAACTACTGGTAACACTTTCATTGATCTTTGTACAAGTTTTAATAATGTATTTTGCTTAACTAGTTTGTGACATTGCCTTTGTTTACATCTGGCTATTCATTCATAGTCAGTTAGTCTACAATATTTTGATCATAAAACTATAATTATTACACTTATAATCTGTTCTCATAGTAGTGCCAGATGTTTTTCTAAGTACTGGTAACACTTTCATCAATCTCTGTGTAAGTTTTAATAAGGTATTTTGCTTAAAAATTTGTTACATTGCCTTTGTTTACATCTGGCTATTCATTCATAGTCAGTTAGTTTACAATATTTTGATCATAAAACTATTATTATTACACTTATAATCTGTTCTCATAGTAGTACCAGATGTTTTTCTAACTACTGGTAACACTTTCATTGATCTTTGTACAAGTTTTAATAATGTATTTTGCTTAACTAATTTGTCATATTGGGTTCCCTTTCATCTAGCTTTGTGCTATCATATTTAATCTGCTTTATGTGCAGTGTATTTCAGTATAAGACATTATTTATTAGCGTGCATCATTATTTATAATGAATCTTTAATTGAAACAATTGTTGATGGTTGCTTGGTTTAATTAACATATATGATTTTTTGTTTTATAGGTGCATTTCCTATGGGGTTATGTATCAATGTACAACATATTCTTATGCAGTATTTGCTGCTACTATTATGACTTCATTATGGTATTCTATTACAATGGTTTAATAGTGGATTATTACACATGTTTACACTATTTTTTCTAAACAATAACACAAATATTCTTAAACTAATGATAATACATTTCTTGTTATGGTTTGTACCCAATTTCTGTTACATTGTTGTTTGATACTTAACAAACTAGTTTGTTTGTTATTATTTTTTCTGGCCTTTCTTTATATTGTATTCTGTTTTGCCGTGGTATTCAGTTACATTTCTTTTAAAATTTACAAAGTTTTTTATTATCAGGTTCTATGAACAATGATTTTACTGTTCTATCTTACATTTCTTGGTGGTCTTATGATTATCTATTTGGATTACAATCTTCATTAAATTAGTCACACTAACAGTCTGTGTATTTTTGACTACTTAATCTTTGATGTTTCCAATATGAAGGTAACACATTTTCTTCTGCTATAAACCTTATCACTTGAATTGTCTGTGGGGTTTATTAGGTTAAAATTGGTTAACTGGTCACAGGTTCTCACACTTACATTAAGTATTCACTATTACTGTTTGTGATTTCTTAAATATGTTAAACACTGTTTCTTCATAGTTGACAATCGCTATTCTTCTTCCGGCTACTAGTATTGTCTCTAGTATACTTGGCGAATGGTGATTTCTTGTATTGTTTATCCATTATCTTCTCTCTTCATGTCATGTTTCCTTGTCCTTCTTCTTCCTTTCTTCTGTTGGTTTACACGTCTTCTTCAATATTTCCATTGTAGTAGTCGTTGTTCCATAATATTTATATTTGTAAATATATTGGTTTGCCTGCCATCATTGTGGTTGTTCTTGAGTTGTCTCTTCTTTTTATTTTACATAGTCATTGTTTTGTTGGTTCCCCTCACTGTTGGAATCCTGTTGTCTTCTTCTTCATTTTTATATGTATAGTCATTATGTTTGTTGGTTCCCCTTACTGTTGGAATCTTGTTGTCTTATTCTTCATTTTATATATAGTCATTATCTTTGTTGGTTCCCCTCACTGTTGGAATCTATTGGGCCTGGTTTCTAACATTTTATATTGGCTCATGGTCATTTTCTTTCTTTCTTTTGTGTACGATGCTGCTATGTTACACTTCCGTCTCCTTTGTTGGAATTTTACAATAATATATCTGTAGATACACACTTTTTGTTCACATAATTTTACTTACTTAGAAATATTTTCATGCTTTCCCGTCACTTGACGTAATAATTGCTTACTTTATGTAACTACCAAATTTGGTAACGATATATGAATTGATTAATTCTGAATCAGTATACTTATTTTTCATTGAAGAATTCATCAATTGTTGTACGTTTCCATGTCGATTCATATGCTTTTATATATATATATATATATACCCCTTCACTTTCTTCTATTTGAATCATAATTATTTCTCTTCTATGTAATTATCTCCCTTGTTTATTTAGTTCCCTAATTCCCTAACATAAGCTTAGCTGGGGCAGTTCAGAGCGGCTCACTTTGGCATACAACTCCACTGGCCATACTAATATCAATAAATATGGAGGCACATCATCTCCATCAATAATAATAAATGATTGCTGGCATTATTCATCAGTCAATTCATCTCAAATAATCAAAAAATATAAAGTGGTCGTTCTTCCGACAAATAATAAATATCCTTGGGATTATCTCACGCATCTGCGGTTTATACATTGTTATACTCTCTTCTTGTTGATTCAACTCAACTAAATTCTTCACATAATACTGGGATAGTTTGTTTTACATTTCATCACTGGTATACTCTCATGATCATCTTAGTTAATATATTACTTTTTATTCTTCTTCCGCATCAATTAATTTCTTCTCTTTGTATCATATTAAACGTCATCTCATAATCTTCTTCATTTCGGGGTTTACTTCTTTGGATATAATTCATGAATATATTTTCTCATGGTTTCAATTGAGATATAGTCCATGTGGTATAGGCTTTCTTCTAGTAAAAGACACTAGAAGACATTGTGGTTGTGTGTTGTCTCTTATCTACATTAATGATACTTATTCATTTTTGTTCCTCCAACTTCTTATTTTCTCCTCCTTTCATTGGTAGTACGGGTGTGATTGTAATCTTACTGTTGACGTGGCTCTAGGAAATTTTTGTGCCAGAGGTGGTATGTGTCTTTCTCGTATAGTATATTTTTTCCTTTCATTGGTAGTACGGGTGTGATGGTAACTTTACTGTTGACGTGGCTCTTGGAATTTGATGTGCCTAGGATGTAGTTTGTCGGCCTCGTATAGTATATATTTTTTTTGTAGTAGTATTATTATTTGTAAATACAATTTTCTTGATCCTTTACATAACTTCTTTGGAACATATTCTTCGCATTACAAAATTACAATATAGTCAACGTTCATTTTCATAGTTATATATTCACTTCTTATTTAACATAAACAACAAATAATCTTCATAGAAATATTCCATCCTTTCTTCATATAGTCAACATTTATTTTCACAATTATATTTTCATTTTTCACTTATCTATAAAGAATAATCTTCATCGCTATATTTCACTTTTTATCTTCATACAGTTAATAGTTATATTCACAAGTATATTTTCATCCTTCACTTAATATCAGTAACAAGTATTTTCATCGCTTTTTTTCACTTTTGTCTTATAATTTAATCTTCGATATACCGTTTCATTGAAGCTTGTGTCAGCATTACTGGTTATCATTATGGTTCGTCCCATATTTCAGTGTATTTTTTATTCATTTTAACCATAATCATCGCTCTCCTCTCTTCTTGTCGTTCGAACTTCTTCAGTGTTCACGCTTCTGTCCGTTCTCGACATATATCTGGCTATCATCTGGTTTTTCCATTTGAATGCTATTAGGGCTTTGTCTGCCTTCCGTTCTTCCGTCTTCTTCTTCTCTTTCTCTTCGGTGTACTTGTGTCTATGTTTCTCCTGGTCGTCGTAAGTATTGACGTTTGGTAACTCTTCCAGTTCTGTTTGACCGTCATCCGTCCTTTGATTGGGTGCTTCCATTAATTGATTCCTCTTCTTCTTTAGTTCTCTTATTTCTCTGGCGTATCCTTCGACAATCCGGTCTCATTTCTCTTGATAGCCTTCCTTTTTCTTAAAATATCTCACTCTTCTTTTGGAAATCCTTGGTTGAAATGCTTTGTTGGTCATCTTCTTCTTCGTTGTCACACAGTCTTCCTCCTCGTCCATTGTCATGAAATTCCTCCGAAACTCCTTCCTGAAGGTCCCTTCTTCATGGTTGACGATTAGTAAGTTGACCATATTAATCAGACCGCTTCGAGTCATTTCAATTAACTCTTTTGTGATTCTTGCCTTCCTTGGATGAATGGTTCTTCTTTCTTCCATCTTCACCTCTTCCGTTTCCATAATTATTTGGATCTTCTTATCTCCACTATCTTCAGGCTCTGGATTCGTCTATTCTATGTTTTTATCTTCAGGTACTTCTTCAACCTCCATTTGATCGTCTACTATTAATTCTCTTCTTATCTTCTTAACACTCTCTTCTGCCTCTTCACAACATCTTTTTATTGTCTTTCCCGATTGCTTGTAATCATCCTTCACTACCGTGTTTATCGACTCCACGCTCTCCTTGTAATCTCCCTTTATTTTCTTATTCATTCGGTCTAATCTCCCATTGATCTCGTCAATTTTCTTGTTGGTTTGGTCGATTTTAATCCCCAACTCTGTAGACAAATCCCCCTTCATGATTGCCATCTTCTTCTCCAATAGTTCTTCAGTCTTTTTCTGTCCGTCTTCCATCCTCCTGTTGGTTTCACTTATTTTGTTATTTAACTCCTCCTTCAACAATTCCATATTTTTCTGGCTCTCCTTCTGGCCTTCTTCTTTTTTCTGGTTAGTGGACTGGCTGGTTTCCTCTATTTTGCTGTTCAATTCTTCCTTTAGTGTCTCGAGACTTTGCTTTGTGAATTCCTGGCCTTCCTTCAAAAATCGATTGTCCTCCTTTAATGAGTCTATTTTTTGGTATGTGGATTTCTGGCTTTCCTCTATCTTTTCCCTTGTGGATCGGTTTTCCTCCTTCAACGACTCCATCATCTTCCTGAACATTTCTTGCATGAATTCGATTTCTCCTGGTACCATTGGTTTTTTAGGTTGGCTATCCTCCGGTTGAGCTTCTTGGGGTATGTCTTCCGGCTCATCATCGGGTTGCTGAACCTCCTCCGCCGGTTCAAGTTGTTTATCCTCGATTTCTAATAGAATCTCTTCAACATCTTCTGTTGATGTTGCCTCCTTCTCTTCTAGTCTGGCCTCCCTCTCAGCCTCTGCTGCTCTTTTTTTGAGGTTGATCTTCTAGTATACATCTTGTCGCTCTGGCAATGCACTTGCTGTCTCTCGACGGATTGGGTTTGGAAATTATTGGTTACATTGTCAATTGTTTTCTCCCTAATCCGCGCTCAGACGTTGGGCGCCAATGTATACTATAACCTATAGCTGTAGATATTGAGTGTGTATGTGATTGTATTGATTGTATTGATTGTTATTAATAGTTGTGTGGGTATTCCCGTTTAAATTCTTCAATTTAAAAAGTATTTTCGCACCCCACTGATCACCTCCCCACTTACCATATGTGGATGATATTGTTCTGTTTGGCGACTGCTTCTGCTGTAACATACACTCTATACATACAAGTGGATATTCTATTTGAATATCATACGTGATAAGCATGCACAATAAAATAAAAATAAAAGCCGAATTATGATTTGAATTATCAGGAATATTCAAATTCTGCCGCCACCTTTTGATAGAACTAGCTATGAAAACTAAACTACTTTAATTTTGAAATTAAACACTTTTTCCACTGGTAAAGAACAATTGAGGTTTATTAACAGTTATGGAATGCTATTAACTCTTTTAAAATCAACAATCAATCACTAATAGTTGTACAGAACAATAATTATTATGAACAATTTTTAAAAAGAAACTCTTTTTGACCTCAAGGCTGGTAACACTGTAGGTTAATACAATAATTTTATTTAGAGAGGTTATGTCCTCTTTACATAGTTAAATTACCAAGTTCGTGTGATCTTTGAAGTGACATGATGCCAGATACAAGATGTTGTGTTTTATAACAATATTTAATAAAGAATTAATAGAGAACAAACAAACAAATATTAAAATTGAAAGTCGGTACCATATAACCGATAACTATCGTATTATCGTACGCGGCATACAGTTCACAGTAGTTACTTTAATGAACACGTGCGTTGAGTTGCATTGCTAAAAATTACTATTATTATTTAATAGCTGGCTATAAAAATTATTTATTGACAAGAGAAAAAGTTTATAATAAAAAAAAAAACTCTTGTGATAGCTTTCATTTGGTTTGTATTACTTGAGAACAGACTTATGAAAAAGGTGACAAGTTGTTGTTATTATTTCTAGGTTATCTAATAACGTAAGTAGTTATTAGGGTTAAAGATATTATTCATTGAGTTCTTACTAATCTAAACATATATATACTATTCATAATACTTCTGATGCGTAACTATCAGTTAATTTGAATGATTTTTCGAAAAAAAATAAAAATATTGATTTTCATTAGTCAAATCAAAAACAACATGAGTCAATTGAGCGGCTATTTGCGACACTCATATTTTGTAATATTTAAATTAATCTTGACTCCTTTAATTATGATAAATAGTAAAAACATTTATTTCTTAAGTTAATAAATGCGAAATAATTCTTTTATTAGTTCTGATAACTTTCGCCAGAATTGCTACACTTCGATACTACTGATTAGAGTAGTATCCAAACAATCATTTACAGAAATTATTATTTCTGTTTTATTTTTTTAATAGTGAAAATATAGTACTCCCTGGTTTTGTATCAACACAAAACTCGAAAATACGACCGATATTATACACTGGTCGTATTTTATTATTATATTCACTCCGCACTATACACTCGTTACTTGTTTATCATGTGTAGGTTAGGTGTGTGTAGAATGACTCTTGTATATGTCGCGCACAATTCAAATAAAACTTCTTCATCGACCTTGCCCGTCGAATTATGCGTGTTTACTCCTTGATGATTGAAAGATGACTGTGACGCTTCTTCTAAGCGACTCTGGCTTGTCTGCCGGTTTTCATTCATTTGATTGGTTCAATTTTTCGAACTCTCCGACCCAAAACACCTTGATTTAGTAAAACTTTCAATTTATTACCAATTTCGTATATGGGTTGGAGACTAAAGTGACGTAAACGTTGATGCACTAAATGATTAAAAAGTTTATAATCGTTATAACTTTTTTATTAGTTGTCATATCGTTGAATGGTTGGTGTCAATAAATCGCGGACATCCTGGGCTTTAAATAAAGTCCAAACAAGAATGAAATCCGTCCATTATTAACTTATTACAACGATTTCACAAATTTTTATGGTGAATCTTAAAATTAATAAGTTTATTTCACCAAATCTTATCTAATTACACAATAACACTTCTGATTAAACGTTTTGAGTCTATTTCTCAATTGCTTAATACAAAAATTGGGAGTAATTATTATTCAAACAATGTTTGATAATGGCGTCTCAAGCGTCCACATTCGATTATTTATAATCGCCCTTAATACTATTATTCCTTATCTAAGGACATTTGTTTTGTATTCTAATAATAATATAAACCTTTATTTACATTGGTTTACACTTTAGTATATGCACAATGTTGTGTTTCATATACTAGTAGGCTTATCTAACTACCTTCTGATCTCTTTTCCTTAAATTGTCACTTTGTTTGTGTTTTTCTACATAAAGTATATAATGTTGAAAATGCAAATAGGGTACAACTATAGTACATAGTTCATTTAATATATTTGTTAGCCTTTCGCTATCAGAAAACCTTTCAATTCCTAGTATTGGGTTTGTTTACATCAGGTTATGACACGGCAGTAAGTTATTTTTTAATAAATCAATAACTAAATTGTTATTATTACATTTGACATAGATTCCCAAAGTAGTATCAAATATCCTTCTGATTACTGATAACATTTTTATTTACCCTTGAACAAGTTTGGATGGTGCATTTTGCTTAAATAACTTGCTACATAGTGTTTGTTTACATTCTGATTCCACCATCATGGTCATTTAGTTTACAATAATTTGTCTATAAAATTACTATCCTTATGCTTATGATCTGTTCTCATAGTAGTATTAGATGTCCTTCTAACTACTGGTAACACTTTCATTGATCTTTGTACAAGTTTTAATAATGTATTTTGCTTAATTAATTTGTGACATTGCCTTTGTTTACATCTGGCTATTCATTCATAGTCAGTTAGTCTACAATATTTTGATCATAAAACTATAATTATTACACTTATAATCTGTTCTCATAGTAGTGCCAGATGTTTTTCTAACTGCTGGTAACACTTTCATCAATCTCTGTGTAAGTTTTAATAAGGTATTTTGCTTAAAAATTTGTTACATTGCCTTTGTTTACATCTGGCTATTCATTCATAGTCAGTTAGTTTACAATATTTTGATCATAAAACTATTATTATTACACTTATAATCTGTTCTCATAGTAGTACCAGATGTTTTTCTAACTACTGGTAACACTTTCATTGATCTTTGTACAAGTTTTAATAATGTATTTTGCTTAAATAATTTGTCATATTGGGTTCCCTTTCATCTAGCTTTGTGCTATCATATTTAATCTGCTTTATGTGCAGTGTATTTCAGTATAAGACATTATTAATTAGCGTGCATCATTATTTATAATGAATCTTTAATTGAAACAATTGTTGATGGTTGCTTGGTTTAATTAACATATATGATTTTTTGTTTTATAGGTGCATTTCCTATGGGGTTATGTATCAATGTACAACATATTCTTATGCAGTATTTGCTGCTACTATTATGACTTCATTATGGTATTCTATTACAATGGTTTAATAGTGGATTATTACACATGTTTACACTATTTTTTCTAAACAATAACACAAATATTCTTAAACTAATGATAATACATTTCTTGTTATGGTTTGTACCCAATTTCTGTTACATTGTTGTTTGACACTTAACAAACTAGTTTGTTTGTTATTATTTTTTCTGGCCTTTCTTTATATTGTATTCTGTTTTGCCGTGGTATTCAGTTACATTTCTTTTAAAATTTACAAAGTTTTTTATTATCAGGTTCTATGAACAATGATTTTACTGTTCTATCTTACATTTCTTGGTGGTCTTATGATTATCTATTTGGATTACAATCTTCATTAAATTAGTCACACTAACAGTCTGTGTATTTTTGACTGCTTAATCTTTGATGTTTCCAATATGAAGGTAACACATTTTCTTCTGCTATAAACCTTATCACTTGAATTGTCTGTGGGGTTTATTAGGTTAAAATTGGTTAACTGGTCACAGGTTCTCACACTTACATTAAGTATTCACTATTACTGTTTGTGATTTCTTAAATATGTTAAACACTGTTTCTTCATAGTTGACAATCGCTATTCTTCTTCCGGCTACTAGCATTGTCTCTAGTATACTTGGTGAATGGTGATTTCTTGTATTGTCTATCCATTATCTTCTCTCTTCATGTCATGTTTCCTTGTCCTTCTTCTTCCTTTCTTCTTTTGGTTTACACGTCTTCTTCAATATTTCCATTGTAGTAGTCGTTGTTCCATAATATTTATATTTGTAAATATATTGGTTTGACTGCCATCATTGTGGTTGTTCTTGAGTTGTCTCTTCTTTTTATTTTACATAATCATTGTTTTGTTGGTTCCCCTCACTGTTGGAATCCTGTTGTCTTCTTCTTCATTTTTATATATATAGTCATTATCTTTGTTGGTTCCCCTCACTGTTGGAATCTATTGGGCCTGGTTTCTAACATTTTATATTGGCTCATGGTCATTTTCTTTCTTTCTTTTGTGTACGATGCTGCTATGTTACACTTCCGTCTCCTTTGTTGGAATTTTACAATAATATATCTGTAGATACACACTTTTTGTTCACATAATTTTACTTACTTAGAAATATTTTCATGCTTTCCCGTCACTTGACGTAATAATTGCTTACTTTATGTAACTACCAAATTTGGTAACGATATATGAATTGATTAATTCTGAATCAGTATACTTATTTTTCATTGAAGAATTCATCAATTGTTGTACGTTTCCATGTCGATTCATATGCTTTTATATATATATATATATATATATATATATATACCCCTTCACTTTCTTCTATTTGAATCATAATTATTTCTCTTCTATGTAATTATCTCCCTTGTTTATTTAGTTCCCTAATTCCCTAACATAAGCTTAGCTGGGGCAGTTCAGAGCGGCTCACTTTGGCATACAACTCCACTGGCCATACTAATATCAATAAATATGGAGGCACATCATCTCCATCAATAATAATAAATGATTGCTGGCATTATTCATCAGTCAATTCATCTCAAATAATCAAAAAATATAAAGTGGTCGTTCTTCCGACAAATAATAAATATCCTTGGGATTATCTCACGCATCTGCGGTTTATACATTGTTATACTCTCTTCTTCTTGATTCAACTCAACTAAATTCTTCACATATTACTGGGATAGTTTGTTTTACATTTCATCACTGGTATACTCTCATGATCATCTTCGTTAATATATTACTTTTTATTCTTCTTCGTCATCAATTAATCTCTTCTCTTTGTATCATATTAAACGTCATCTCACAATCTTCTTCATTTCGGGGTTTACTTCTTTGGATATAATTCATGAATATATTTTCTCATGGTTTCAATTGAGATATAGTCCATGTGGTATAGGCTTTCTTCTAGTAAAAGACACTAGAAGACATTGTGGTTGTGTGTTGTCTCTTATCTACATTAATGATACTTATTCATTTTTGTTCCTCCAACTTCTTATTTTCTCCTCCTTTCATTGGTAGTACGGGTGTGATGGTAATCTTACTGTTGACGTGGCTCTAGGAAATTTTTGTGCCATAGGTGGTATGTGTCTTTCTCGTATAGTATATTTTTTCCTTTCATTGGTAGTACGGGTGTGATAGTAACTTTACTGTTGACGTTGCTCTTGGAATTTGTTGTGCCTAGGATGTAGTTTGTCGGCCTCGTATTGTATATATTTTTTTGTAGTAGTATTATTATTTGTAAATACAATTTTCTTGATCCTTTACATAACTTATTTGGAACATATTCTTCGCATTACAAAATTACAATATAGTCAACGTTCATTTTCATAGTTATCTATTCACTTCTTATTTAACATAAACAACAAATAATCTTCATAGCAATATTCCATCCTTTCTTCGTATAGTCAACATTAATTTTCACAATTATATTTTCATTTTTCACTTATCTATAAACAATAATCTTCATCGCTATATTTCACTTTTTATCTTCATACAGTTAATAGTTATATTCACAAGTATATTTTCATCCTTCACTTAATATCAGTAACAAGTATTTTCATCGCTATTTTTCACTTTTGTCTTATAATTTAATCTTCGATATACCGTTTCATTGAAGCTTGTGTCAGCATTACTGGTTATCATTATGGTTCGTCCCATATTTCAGTGTATTTTTTATTCATTTTAACCATAATCATCGCTCTCCTCTCTTCTTGTCGTTCGAACTTCTTCAGTGTTCACGCTTCTGTCCGTTCTCGACATATATCTGGCTATCATCTGGTTTTTCCATTTGAATGCTATTAGGGCTTTGTCTGCCTTCCGTTCTTCCGTCTTCTTCTTCTCTTTCTCTTCGGTGTACTTGTGTCTATGTTTCTCCTGGTCGTCGTAAGTATTGACGTTTGGTAACTCTTCCAGTTCTGTTTGACCGTCATCCGTCCTTTGATTGGGTGCTTCCATTAATTGATTCCTCTTCTTCTTTAGTTCTCTTATTTCTCTGGCGTATCCTTCGACAATCCGGTCCCATTTCTCTTGATAGCCTTCCTTTTTCTTAAAATATCTCACTCTTCTTTTGGAAATCCTTGGTTGAAATGTTTTGTTGGTCATCTTCTTCTTCGTTGTCACACAGTCTTCCTCCTCGTCCATTGTCATGAAATTCCTCCGAAACTCCTTCCTGAAGGTCCCTTCTTCATGGTTGACGATTAGTAAGTTGACCATATTAATCAGACCGCTTCGAGTCATTTCAATTAACTCTTTTGTGATTCTTGCCTTCCTTGGATGAATGGTTCTTCTTTCTTCCATCTTCACCTCTTCCGTTTCCATAATTATTTGGATCTTCTTATCTCCACTATCTTCAGGCTCTGGATTCGTCTGTTCCATGTTTTTATCTTCAGGTACTTCTTCAACCTCCATTTGATCGTCTACTATTAATTCTCTTCTTATCTTCTTAACACTCTCTTCTGCCTCTTCACAACATCTTTTTATTGTCTTTCCCGATTGCTTGTAATCATCCTTCACTACCGTGTTTATCGACTCCACGCTCTCCTTGTAATCTCCCTTTATTTTCTTATTCATTCGGTCTAATCTCCCATTGATCTCGTCAATTTTCTTGTTGGTTTGGTCGATTTTAATCCCCAACTCTGTAGACAAATCCCCCTTCATGATTGCCATCTTCTTCTCAAATAGCTCTTCAGTCTTTTTCTGTCCGTCTTCCATCCTCCTGTTGGTTTCACTTATTTTGTTATTTAACTCCTCCTTCAACAATTCCATATTTTTCTGGCTCTCCTTCTGGCCTTCTTCTATTTTCTGGTTAGTGGACTGGCTGGTTTCCTCTATTTTGCTGTTCAATTCTTCCTTTAGTGTCTCGAGACTTTGCTTTGTGAATTCCTGGCCTTCCTTCAAAAATCGATTGTCCTCCTTTAATGAGTCTATTTTTTGGTCTGTGGATTTCTGGCTTTCCTCTATCTTTTCCCTTGTGGATCGGTTTTCCTCCTTCAACGACTCCATCATCTTCCTGAACATTTCTTGCATGAATTCGATTTCTCCTGGTACCATTTGTTTTTTAGGTTGGCTATCCTCCGGTTGAGCTTCTTGGGGTATGTCTTCCGGCTCATCATCGGGTTGCTGAACCTCCTCCGCCGGTTCAAGTTGTTTATCCTCGATTTCTAATAGAATCTCTTCAACATCTTCTGTTGATGTTGCCTCCTTCTCTTCTAGTCTGGCCTCCCTCTCAGCCTCTGCTGCTCTTTTTTTGAGGTTGATCTTCTAGTATACATCTTGTCGCTCTGGCAATGCACTTGCTGTCTCTCGACGGATTGGGTTTGGAAATTATTGGTTACATTGTCAATTGTTTTCTCCCTAATCCGCGCTCAGACGTTGGGCGCCAATGTATAGTATAACCTATAGCTGTAGATATTGAGTGTGTATGTGATTGTATTGATTGTATTGATTGTTATTAATAGTTGTGTGGGTATTCCCGTTTAAATTCTTCAATTTAGAAAGTATTTTCGCACCCCACTGATCACCTCCCCACTTACCATATGTGGATGATATTGTTCTGTTTGGCGACTGCTTCTGCTGTAACATACACTCTATACATACAAGTGGATACTCTATTTGAATATCATACGTGATAAGCATGCACAATAAAATAAAAATAAAAGCCGAATTATGATTTGAATTATCAGGAATATTCAAATTCTGCCGCCACCTTTTGATAGAACTAGCTATGAAAACTAAACTACTTTAATTTTGAAATTAAACACTTTTTCCACTGGTAAAGAACAATTGAGGTTTATTAACAGTTATGGAATGCTATTAACTCTTTTAAAATCAACAATCAATCACTAATAGTTGTACAGAACAATAATTATTATGAACAATTTTTAAAAAGAAACTCTTTTTGACCTCAAGGCTGGTAACACTGTAGGTTAATACAATAATTTTATTTAGAGAGGTTATGTCCTCTTTACATAGTTAAATTACCAAGTTCGTGTGATCTTTGAAGTGACATGATGCCAGATACAAGATGTTGTGTTTTATAACAATATTTAATAAAGAATTAATAAAGAACAAACAAACAAATATTAAAATTGAAAGTCGGTACCATATAACCGATAACTATCGTATTATCGTACGCGGCATACAGTTCACAGTAGTTACTTTAATGAACACGTGCGTTGAGTTGCACTGCTAAAAATTACTATTATTATTTAATAGCTGGCTATAAAAATTATTTATTGACAAACGAAAAAGTTTATAATAAAAAAAAACTCTTGTGACAGCTTTCATTTGGTTTGTATTACTTGAGAACAGACTTATGAAAAAGGTGACAAGTTGTTGTTATTATTTCTAGGTTATCTAATAACGTAAGTAGTTATTAGGGTTAAAGATATTATTCATTGAGTTCTTATTAATCTAAACATATATATACTATTCATAATACTTCTGATGCGTAACTATCAGTTAATTTGAATGATTTTTCGAAAAAAAATAAAAATATTGATTTTCATTAGTCAAATCAAAAACAACATGAGTCAATTGAGCGGCTATTTGCGACACTCATATTTTGTAATATTTAAATTAATCTTGACTCCTTTAATTATGATAAATAGTAAAAACACATATTTCTTAAGTTAATAAATGCGAAATAATTCTTTTATTAGTTCTGATAACTTTCACCAGAATTGCTACACTTCGATACTACTGATTAGAGTAGTATCCAAACAATCATTTACAGAAATTATTATTTCTGTTTTATTTTTTTAATAGTGAAAATATAGTACTCCCTGGTTTTGTATCAACACAAAACTCGAAAATACGACCGATATTATACACTGGTCGTATTTTATTATTATATTCACTCCGCACTATACACTCGTTACTTGTTTATCATGTGTAGGTTAGGTGTGTGTAGAATGACTCTTGTATATGTCGCGCACAATTCAAATAAAACTTCTTCATCGACCTTGCCCGTCGAATTATGCGTGTTTACTCCTTGATGATTGAAAGATGACTGTGACGCTTCTTCTAAGCGACTCTGGCTTGTCTGCCGGTTTTCATTCATTTGATTGGTTCAATTTTTCGAACTCTCCGACCCAAAACACCTTGATTTAGTAAAACTTTCAATTTATTACCAATTTCGTATATGGGTTGGAGACTAAAGTGACGTAAACGTTGATGCACTAAATGATTAAAAAGTTTATAATCGTTATAACTTTTTTATTAGTTGTCATATCGTTGAATGGTTGGTGTCAATAAATCGCGGACATCCTGGGCTTTAAATAAAGTCCAAACAAGAATGAAATCCGTCCATTATTAACTTATTACAACGATTTCAAAAATTTTTATGGTGAATCTTAAAATTGATAAGTTTATTTCACCAAATCTTATCTAATTACACAATAACACTTCTGATTAAACGTTTTGAGTCTATTTCTCAATTGCTTAATACAAAAATTGGGAGTAATTATTATTCAAACAATGTTTGATAATGGCGTCTCAAGCGTCCACATTCGATTATTTATAATCGCCCTTAATACTATTATTCCTTATCTAATGACATTTGTTTTGTATTCTAATAATAATATAAACCTTTATTTACATTGGTTTACACTTTAGTATATGCACAATGTTGTGTTTCATATACTAGTAGGCTTATCTAACTACCTTCTGATCTCTTTTCCTTAAATTGTCACTTTGTTTGTGTTTTTCTACATAAAGTATATAATGTTGAAAATGCAAATAGGGTACAACAATAGTACATAGTTCATTTAATATATTTGTTAGCCTTTCGCTATCTGAAAACCTTTCAATTCCTAGTATTGGATTTGTTTACATCAGGTTATGACACGGCAGTAAGTTATTTTTTAATAAATCAATAACTAAATTGTTATTATTACATTTGACATAGATTCTCAAAGTAGTATCAAATATCCTTCTGATTACTGATAACATTTTTATTTACCCTTGAACAAGTTTGGATGGTGCATTTTGCTTAAATAACTTGCTACATAGTGTTTGTTTACATTCTGATTCCACCATCATGGTCATTTAGTTTTCAATAATTTGTCTATAAAATTACTATCCTTATGCTTATGATCTGTTCTCATAGTAGTATTAGATGTCCTTCTAACTACTGGTAACACTTTCATTGATCTTTGTACAAGTTTTAATAATGTATTTTGCTTAACTAGTTTGTGACATTGCCTTTGTTTACATCTGGCTATTCATTCATAGTCAGTTAGTCTACAATATTTTGATCATAAAACTATAATTATTACACTTATAATCTGTTCTCATAGTAGTGCCAGATGTTTTTCTAAGTACTGGTAACACTTTCATCAATCTCTGTGTAAGTTTTAATAAGGTATTTTGCTTAAAAATTTGTTACATTGCCTTTGTTTACATCTGGCTATTCATTCATAGTCAGTTAGTTTACAATATTTTGATCATAAAACTATTATTATTACACTTATAATCTGTTCTCATAGTAGTACCAGATGTTTTTCTAACTACTGGTAACACTTTCATTGATCTTTGTACAAGTTTTAATAATGTATTTTGCTTAACTAATTTGTCATATTGGGTTCCCTTTCATCTAGCTTTGTGCTATCATATTTAATCTGCTTTATGTGCAGTGTATTTCAGTATAAGACATTATTTATTAGCGTGCATCATTATTTATAATGAATCTTTAATTGAAACAATTGTTGATGGTTGCTTGGTTTAATTAACATATATGATTTTTTGTTTTATAGGTGCATTTCCTATGGGGTTATGTATCAATGTACAACATATTCTTATGCAGTATTTGCTGCTACTATTATGACTTCATTATGGTATTCTATTACAATGGTTTAATAGTGGATTATTACACATGTTTACACTATTTTTTCTAAACAATAACACAAATATTCTTAAACTAATGATAATACATTTCTTGTTATGGTTTGTACCCAATTTCTGTTACATTGTTGTTTGATACTTAACAAACTAGTTTGTTTGTTATTATTTTTTCTGGCCTTTCTTTATATTGTATTCTGTTTTGCCGTGGTATTCAGTTACATTTCTTTTAAAATTTACAAAGTTTTTTATTATCAGGTTCTATGAACAATGATTTTACTGTTCTATCTTACATTTCTTGGTGGTCTTATGATTATCTATTTGGATTACAATCTTCATTAAATTAGTCACACTAACAGTCTGTGTATTTTTGACTACTTAATCTTTGATGTTTCCAATATGAAGGTAACACATTTTCTTCTGCTATAAACCTTATCACTTGAATTGTCTGTGGGGTTTATTAGGTTAAAATTGGTTAACTGGTCACAGGTTCTCACACTTACATTAAGTATTCACTATTACTGTTTGTGATTTCTTAAATACGTTAAACACTGTTTCTTCATAGTTGACAATCGCTATTCTTCTTCCGGCTACTAGTATTGTCTCTAGTATACTTGGTGAATGGTGATTTCTTGTATTGTCTATCCATTATCTTCTCTCTTCATGTCATGTTTCCTTGTCCTTCTTCTTCCTTTCTTCTTTTGGTTTACACGTCTTCTTCAATATTTCCATTGTAGTAGTCGTTGTTCCATAATATTTATATTTGTAAATATATTGGTTTGCCTGCCATCATTGTGGTTGTTCTTGAGTTGTCTCTTCTTTTTATTTTACATAGTCATTGTTTTGTTGGTTCCCCTCACTGTTGGAATCCTGTTGTCTTCTTCTTCATTTTTATATATATAGTCATTATCTTTGTTGGTTCCCCTTACTGTTGGAATCTTGTTGTCTTCTTCTTCATTTTATATATAGTCATTATCTTTGTTGGTTCCCCTCACTGTTGGAATCTATTGGGCCTGGTTTCTAACATTTTATATTGGCTCATGGTCATTTTCTTTCTTTCTTTTGTGTACGATGCTGCTATGTTACACTTCCGTCTCCTTTGTTGGAATTTTACAATAATATATCTGTAGATACACACTTTTTGTTCACATAATTTTACTTACTTAGAAATATTTTCATGCTTTCCCGTCACTTGACGTAATAATTGCTTACTTTATGTAACTACCAAATTTGGTAACGATATATGAATTGATTAATTCTGAATCAGTATACTTATTTTTCATTGAAGAATTCATCAATTGTTGTACGTTTCCATGTCGATTCATATGCTTTTATATATATATATATATATACCCCTTCACTTTCTTCTATTTGAATCATAATTATTTCTCTTCTATGTAATTATCTCCCTTGTTTATTTAGTTCCCTAATTCCCTAACATAAGCTTAGCTGGGGCAGTTCAGAGCGGCTCACTTTGGCATACAACTCCACTGGCCATACTAATATCAATAAATAAGGAGGCACATCATCTCCATCAATAATAATAAATGATTGCTGGCATTATTCATCAGTCAATTCATCTCAAATAATCAAAAAATATAAAGTGGTCGTTCTTCCGACAAATAATAAATATCCTTGGGATTATCTCACGCATCTGCGGTTTATACATTGTTATACTCTCTTCTTGTTGATTCAACTCAACTAAATTCTTCACATAATACTGGGATAGTTTGTTTTACATTTCATCACTGGTATACTCTCATGATCATCTTCGTTAATATATTACTTTTTATTCTCCTTCGTCATCAATTAATCTCTTCTCTTTGTATCATATTAAACGTCATCTCATAATCTTCTTCATTTCGGGGTTTACTTCTTTGGATATAATTCATGAATATATTTTCTCATGGTTTCAATTGAGATATAGTCCATGTGGTATAGGCTTTCTTCTAGTAAAAGACACTAGAAGACATTGTGGTTGTGTGTTGTCTCTTATCTACATTAATGATACTTATTCATTTTTGTTCCTCCAACTTCTTATTTTCTCCTCCTTTCATTGGTAGTACGGGTGTGATTGTAATCTTACTGTTGACGTGGCTCTAGGAAATTTTTGTGCCATAGGTGGAATGTGTCTTTCTCGTATAGTATATTTTTTCCTTTCATTGGTAGTACGGGTGTGATAGTAACTTTACTGTTGACGTTGCTCTTGGAATTTGTTGTGCCTAGGATGTAGTTTGTCGGCCTCGTATAGTATATATTTTTTTGTAGTAGTATTATTATTTGTAAATACAATTTTCTTGATCCTTTACATAACTTCTTTGGAACATATTCTTCGCATTACAAAATTACAATATAGTCAACGTTCATTTTCATAGTTATATATTCACTTCTTATTTAACATAAACAACAAATAATCTTCATAGAAATATTCCATCCTTTCTTCATATAGTCAACATTTATTTTCACAATTATATTTTCATTTTTCACTTATCTATAAACAATAATCTTCATCGCTATATTTCACTTTTTATCTTCATACAGTTAATAGTTATATTCACAAGTATATTTTCATCCTTCACTTAATATCAGTAACAAGTATTTTCATCGCTATTTTTCACTTTTGTCTTATAATTTAATCTTCGATATACCGTTTCACTGAAGCTTGTGTCAGCATTACTGGTTATCATTATGGTTCGTCCCATATTTCAGTGTATTTTTTATTCATTTTAACCATAATCATCGCTCTCCTCTCTTCTTGTCGTTCGAACTTCTTCAGTGTTCACGCTTCTGTCCGTTCTCGACATATATCTGGCTATCATCTGGTTTTTCCATTTGAATGCTATTAGGGCTTTGTCTGCCTTCCGTTCTTCCGTCTTCTTCTTCTCTTTCTCTTCGGTGTACTTGTGTCTATGTTTCTCCTGGTCGTCGTAAGTATTGACGTTTGGTAACTCTTCCAGTTCTGTTTGACCGTCATCCGTCCTTTGATTGGGTGCTTCCATTAATTGATTCCTCTTCTTCTTTAGTTCTCTTATTTCTCTGGCGTATCCTTCGACAATCCGGTCCCATTTCTCTTGATAGCCTTCCTTTTTCTTAAAATATCTCACTCTTCTTTTGGAAATCCTTGGTTGAAATGCTTTGTTGGTCATCTTCTTCTTCGTTGTCACACAGTCTTCCTCCTCGTCCATTGTCATGAAATTCCTCCGAAACTCCTTCCTGAAGGTCCCTTCTTCATGGTTGACGATTAGTAAGTTGACCATATTAATCAGACCGCTTCGAGTCATTTCAATTAACTCTTTTGTGATTCTTGCCTTCCTTGGATGAATGGTTCTTCTTTCTTCCATCTTCACCTCTTCCGTTTCCATAATTATTTGGATCTTCTTATCTCCACTATCTTCAGGCTCTGGATTCGTCTGTTCCATGTTTTTATCTTCAGGTACTTCTTCAACCTCCATTTGATCGTCTACTATTAATTCTCTTCTTATCTTCTTAACACTCTCTTCTGCCTCTTCACAACATCTTTTTATTGTCTTTCCCGATTGCTTGTAATCATCCTTCACTACCGTGTTTATCGACTCCACGCTCTCCTTGTAATCTCCCTTTATTTTCTTATTCATTCGGTCTAATCTCCCATTGATCTCGTCAATTTTCTTGTTGGTTTGGTCGATTTTAATCCCCAACTCTGTAGACAAATCCCCCTTCATGATTGCCATCTTCTTCTCCAATAGCTCTTCAGTCTTTTTCTGTCCGTCTTCCATCCTCCTGTTGGTTTCACTTATTTTGTTACTTAACTCCTCCTTCAACAATTCCATATTTTTCTGGCTCTCCTTCTGGCCTTCTTCTATTTTCTGGTTAGTGGACTGGCTGGTTTCCTCTATTTTGCTGTTCAATTCTTCCTTTAGTGTCTCGAGACTTTGCTTTGTGAATTCCTGGCCTTCCTTCAAAAATCGATTGTCCTCCTTTAATGAGTCTATTTTTTGGTCTGTGGATTTCTGGCTTTCCTCTATCTTTTCCCTTGTGGATCGGTTTTCCTCCTTCAACGACTCCATCATCTTCCTGAACATTTCTTGCATGAATTCGATTTCTCCTGGTACCATTTGTTTTTTAGGTTGGCTATCCTCCGGTTGAGCTTCTTGGGGTATGTCTTCCGGCTCATCATCGGGTTGCTGAACCTCCTCCGCCGGTTCAAGTTGTTTATCCTCGATTTCTAATAGAATCTCTTCAACATCTTCTGTTGATGTTGCCTCCTTCTCTTCTAGTCTGGCCTCCCTCTCAGCCTCTGCTGCTCTTTTTTTGAGGTTGATCTTCTAGTATACATCTTGTCGCTCTGGCAATGCACTTGCTGTCTCTCGACGGATTGGGTTTGGAAATTATTGGTTACATTGTCAATTGTTTTCTCCCTAATCCGCGCTCAGACGTTGGGCGCCAATGTATAGTATAACCTATAGCTGTAGATATTGAGTGTGTATGTGATTGTATTGATTGTATTGATTGTTATTAATAGTTGTGTGGGTATTCCCGTTTAAATTCTTCAATTTAGAAAGTATTTTCGCACCCCACTGATCACCTCCCCACTTACCATATGTGGATGATATTGTTCTGTTTGGCGACTGCTTCTGCTGTAACATACACTCTATACATACAAGTGGATACTCTATTTGAATATCATACGTGATAAGCATGCACAATAAAATAAAAATAAAAGCCGAATTATGATTTGAATTATCAGGAATATTCAAATTCTGCCGCCACCTTTTGATAGAACTAGCTATGAAAACTAAACTACTTTAATTTTGAAATTAAACACTTTTTCCACTGGTAAAGAACAATTGAGGTTTATTAACAGTTATGGAATGCTATTAACTCTTTTAAAATCAACAATCAATCACTAATAGTTGTACAGAACAATAATTATTATGAACAATTTTTAAAAAGAAACTCTTTTTGACCTCAAGGCTGGTAACACTGTAGGTTAATACAATAATTTTATTTAGAGAGGTTATGTCCTCTTTACATAGTTAAATTACCAAGTTCGTGTGATCTTTGAAGTGACATGATGCCAGATACAAGATGTTGTGTTTTATAACAATATTTAATAAAGAATTAATAAAGAACAAACAAACAAATATTAAAATTGAAAGTCGGTACCATATAACCGATAACTATCGTATTATCGTACGCGGCATACAGTTCACAGTAGTTACTTTAATGAACACGTGCGTTGAGTTGCACTGCTAAAAATTACTATTATTATTTAATAGCTGGCTATAAAAATTATTTATTGACAAACGAAAAAGTTTATAATAAAAAAAAACTCTTGTGACAGCTTTCATTTGGTTTGTATTACTTGAGAACAGACTTATGAAAAAGGTGACAAGTTGTTGTTATTATTTCTAGGTTATCTAATAACGTAAGTAGTTATTAGGGTTAAAGATATTATTCATTGAGTTCTTATTAATCTAAACATATATATACTATTCATAATACTTCTGATGCGTAACTATCAGTTAATTTGAATGATTTTTCGAAAAAAAATAAAAATATTGATTTTCATTAGTCAAATCAAAAACAACATGAGTCAATTGAGCGGCTATTTGCGACACTCATATTTTGTAATATTTAAATTAATTTAAATTAAACTCCTTTAATTATGATAAATAGTAAAAACACATATTTCTTAAGTTAATAAATGCGAAATAATTCTTTTATTAGTTCTGATAACTTTCACCAGAATTGCTACACTTCGATACTACTGATTAGAGTAGTATCCAAACAATCATTTACAGAAATTATTATTTCTGTTTTATTTTTTTAATAGTGAAAATATAGTACTCCCTGGTTTTGTATCAACACAAAACTCGAAAATACGACCGATATTATACACTGGTCGTATTTTATTATTATATTCACTCCGCACTATACACTCGTTACTTGTTTATCATGTGTAGGTTAGGTGTGTGTAGAATGACTCTTGTATATGTCGCGCACAATTCAAATAAAACTTCTTCATCGACCTTGCCCGTCGAATTATGCGTGTTTACTCCTTGATGATTGAAAGATGACTGTGACGCTTCTTCTAAGCGACTCTGGCTTGTCTGCCGGTTTTCATTCATTTGATTGGTTCAATTTTTCGAACTCTCCGACCCAAAACACCTTGATTTAGTAAAACTTTCAATTTATTACCAATTTCGTATATGGGTTGGAGACTAAAGTGACGTAAACGTTGATGCACTAAATGATTAAAAAGTTTATAATCGTTATAACTTTTTTATTAGTTGTCATATCGTTGAATGGTTGGTGTCAATAAATCGCGGACATCCTGGGCTTTAAATAAAGTCCAAACAAGAATGAAATCCGTCCATTATTAACTTATTACAACGATTTCAAAAATTTTTATGGTGAATCTTAAAATTGATAAGTTTATTTCACCAAATCTTATCTAATTACACAATAACACTTCTGATTAAACGTTTTGAGTCTATTTCTCAATTGCTTAATACAAAAATTGGGAGTAATTATTATTCAAACAATGTTTGATAATGGCGTCTCAAGCGTCCACATTCGATTATTTATAATCGCCCTTAATACTATTATTCCTTATCTAATGACATTTGTTTTGTATTCTAATAATAATATAAACCTTTATTTACATTGGTTTACACTTTAGTATATGCACAATGTTGTGTTTCATATACTAGTAGGCTTATCTAACTACCTTCTGATCTCTTTTCCTTAAATTGTCACTTTGTTTGTGTTTTTCTACATAAAGTATATAATGTTGAAAATGCAAATAGGGTACAACAATAGTACATAGTTCATTTAATATATTTGTTAGCCTTTCGCTATCTGAAAACCTTTCAATTCCTAGTATTGGATTTGTTTACATCAGGTTATGACACGGCAGTAAGTTATTTTTTAATAAATCAATAACTAAATTGTTATTATTACATTTGACATAGATTCTCAAAGTAGTATCAAATATCCTTCTGATTACTGATAACATTTTTATTTACCCTTGAACAAGTTTGGATGGTGCATTTTGCTTAAATAACTTGCTACATAGTGTTTGTTTACATTCTGATTCCACCATCATGGTCATTTAGTTTTCAATAATTTGTCTATAAAATTACTATCCTTATGCTTATGATCTGTTCTCATAGTAGTATTAGATGTCCTTCTAACTACTGGTAACACTTTCATTGATCTTTGTACAAGTTTTAATAATGTATTTTGCTTAACTAGTTTGTGACATTGCCTTTGTTTACATCTGGCTATTCATTCATAGTCAGTTAGTCTACAATATTTTGATCATAAAACTATAATTATTACACTTATAATCTGTTCTCATAGTAGTGCCAGATGTTTTTCTAAGTACTGGTAACACTTTCATCAATCTCTGTGTAAGTTTTAATAAGGTATTTTGCTTAAAAATTTGTTACATTGCCTTTGTTTACATCTGGCTATTCATTCATAGTCAGTTAGTTTACAATATTTTGATCATAAAACTATTATTATTACACTTATAATCTGTTCTCATAGTAGTACCAGATGTTTTTCTAACTACTGGTAACACTTTCATTGATCTTTGTACAAGTTTTAATAATGTATTTTGCTTAACTAATTTGTCATATTGGGTTCCCTTTCATCTAGCTTTGTGCTATCATATTTAATCTGCTTTATGTGCAGTGTATTTCAGTATAAGACATTATTTATTAGCGTGCATCATTATTTATAATGAATCTTTAATTGAAACAATTGTTGATGGTTGCTTGGTTTAATTAACATATATGATTTTTTGTTTTATAGGTGCATTTCCTATGGGGTTATGTATCAATGTACAACATATTCTTATGCAGTATTTGCTGCTACTATTATGACTTCATTATGGTATTCTATTACAATGGTTTAATAGTGGATTATTACACATGTTTACACTATTTTTTCTAAACAATAACACAAATATTCTTAAACTAATGATAATACATTTCTTGTTATGGTTTGTACCCAATTTCTGTTACATTGTTGTTTGATACTTAACAAACTAGTTTGTTTGTTATTATTTTTTCTGGCCTTTCTTTATATTGTATTCTGTTTTGCCGTGGTATTCAGTTACATTTCTTTTAAAATTTACAAAGTTTTTTATTATCAGGTTCTATGAACAATGATTTTACTGTTCTATCTTACATTTCTTGGTGGTCTTATGATTATCTATTTGGATTACAATCTTCATTAAATTAGTCACACTAACAGTCTGTGTATTTTTGACTACTTAATCTTTGATGTTTCCAATATGAAGGTAACACATTTTCTTCTGCTATAAACCTTATCACTTGAATTGTCTGTGGGGTTTATTAGGTTAAAATTGGTTAACTGGTCACAGGTTCTCACACTTACATTAAGTATTCACTATTACTGTTTGTGATTTCTTAAATATGTTAAACACTGTTTCTTCATAGTTGACAATCGCTATTCTTCTTCCGGCTACTAGTATTGTCTCTAGTATACTTGGCGAATGGTGATTTCTTGTATTGTTTATCCATTATCTTCTCTCTTCATGTCATGTTTCCTTGTCCTTCTTCTTCCTTTCTTCTGTTGGTTTACACGTCTTCTTCAATATTTCCATTGTAGTAGTCGTTGTTCCATAATATTTATATTTGTAAATATATTGGTTTGCCTGCCATCATTGTGGTTGTTCTTGAGTTGTCTCTTCTTTTTATTTTACATAGTCATTGTTTTGTTGGTTCCCCTCACTGTTGGAATCCTGTTGTCTTCTTCTTCATTTTTATATGTATAGTCATTATGTTTGTTGGTTCCCCTTACTGTTGGAATCTTGTTGTCTTATTCTTCATTTTATATATAGTCATTATCTTTGTTGGTTCCCCTCACTGTTGGAATCTATTGGGCCTGGTTTCTAACATTTTATATTGGCTCATGGTCATTTTCTTTCTTTCTTTTGTGTACGATGCTGCTATGTTACACTTCCGTCTCCTTTGTTGGAATTTTACAATAATATATCTGTAGATACACACTTTTTGTTCACATAATTTTACTTACTTAGAAATATTTTCATGCTTTCCCGTCACTTGACGTAATAATTGCTTACTTTATGTAACTACCAAATTTGGTAACGATATATGAATTGATTAATTCTGAATCAGTATACTTATTTTTCATTGAAGAATTCATCAATTGTTGTACGTTTCCATGTCGATTCATATGCTTTTATATATATATATATATATACCCCTTCACTTTCTTCTATTTGAATCATAATTATTTCTCTTCTATGTAATTATCTCCCTTGTTTATTTAGTTCCCTAATTCCCTAACATAAGCTTAGCTGGGGCAGTTCAGAGCGGCTCACTTTGGCATACAACTCCACTGGCCATACTAATATCAATAAATATGGAGGCACATCATCTCCATCAATAATAATAAATGATTGCTGGCATTATTCATCAGTCAATTCATCTCAAATAATCAAAAAATATAAAGTGGTCGTTCTTCCGACAAATAATAAATATCCTTGGGATTATCTCACGCATCTGCGGTTTATACATTGTTATACTCTCTTCTTGTTGATTCAACTCAACTAAATTCTTCACATAATACTGGGATAGTTTGTTTTACATTTCATCACTGGTATACTCTCATGATCATCTTAGTTAATATATTACTTTTTATTCTTCTTCGTCATCAATTAATTTCTTCTCTTTGTATCATATTAAACGTCATCTCATAATCTTCTTCATTTCGGGGTTTACTTCTTTGGATATAATTCATGAATATATTTTCTCATGGTTTCAATTGAGATATAGTCCATGTGGTATAGGCTTTCTTCTAGTAAAAGACACTAGAAGACATTGTGGTTGTGTGTTGTCTCTTATCTACATTAATGATACTTATTCATTTTTGTTCCTCCAACTTCTTATTTTCTCCTCCTTTCATTGGTAGTACGGGTGTGATTGTAATCTTACTGTTGACGTGGCTCTAGGAAATTTTTGTGCCAGAGGTGGTATGTGTCTTTCTCGTATAGTATATTTTTTCCTTTCATTGGTAGTACGGGTGTGATGGTAACTTTACTGTTGACGTGGCTCTTGGAATTTGATGTGCCTAGGATGTAGTTTGTCGGCCTCGTATAGTATATATTTTTTTTGTAGTAGTATTATTATTTGTAAATACAATTTTCTTGATCCTTTACATAACTTCTTTGGAACATATTCTTCGCATTACAAAATTACAATATAGTCAACGTTCATTTTCATAGTTATATATTCACTTCTTATTTAACATAAACAACAAATAATCTTCATAGAAATATTCCATCCTTTCTTCATATAGTCAACATTTATTTTCACAATTATATTTTCATTTTTCACTTATCTATAAAGAATAATCTTCATCGCTATATTTCACTTTTTATCTTCATACAGTTAATAGTTATATTCACAAGTATATTTTCATCCTTCACTTAATATCAGTAACAAGTATTTTCATCGCTTTTTTTCACTTTTGTCTTATAATTTAATCTTCGATATACCGTTTCATTGAAGCTTGTGTCAGCATTACTGGTTATCATTATGGTTCGTCCCATATTTCAGTGTATTTTTTATTCATTTTAACCATAATCATCGCTCTCCTCTCTTCTTGTCGTTCGAACTTCTTCAGTGTTCACGCTTCTGTCCGTTCTCGACATATATCTGGCTATCATCTGGTTTTTCCATTTGAATGCTATTAGGGCTTTGTCTGCCTTCCGTTCTTCCGTCTTCTTCTTCTCTTTCTCTTCGGTGTACTTGTGTCTATGTTTCTCCTGGTCGTCGTAAGTATTGACGTTTGGTAACTCTTCCAGTTCTGTTTGACCGTCATCCGTCCTTTGATTGGGTGCTTCCATTAATTGATTCCTCTTCTTCTTTAGTTCTCTTATTTCTCTGGCGTATCCTTCGACAATCCGGTCTCATTTCTCTTGATAGCCTTCCTTTTTCTTAAAATATCTCACTCTTCTTTTGGAAATCCTTGGTTGAAATGCTTTGTTGGTCATCTTCTTCTTCGTTGTCACACAGTCTTCCTCCTCGTCCATTGTCATGAAATTCCTCCGAAACTCCTTCCTGAAGGTCCCTTCTTCATGGTTGACGATTAGTAAGTTGACCATATTAATCAGACCGCTTCGAGTCATTTCAATTAACTCTTTTGTGATTCTTGCCTTCCTTGGATGAATGGTTCTTCTTTCTTCCATCTTCACCTCTTCCGTTTCCATAATTATTTGGATCTTCTTATCTCCACTATCTTCAGGCTCTGGATTCGTCTATTCTATGTTTTTATCTTCAGGTACTTCTTCAACCTCCATTTGATCGTCTACTATTAATTCTCTTCTTATCTTCTTAACACTCTCTTCTGCCTCTTCACAACATCTTTTTATTGTCTTTCCCGATTGCTTGTAATCATCCTTCACTACCGTGTTTATCGACTCCACGCTCTCCTTGTAATCTCCCTTTATTTTCTTATTCATTCGGTCTAATCTCCCATTGATCTCGTCAATTTTCTTGTTGGTTTGGTCGATTTTAATCCCCAACTCTGTAGACAAATCCCCCTTCATGATTGCCATCTTCTTCTCCAATAGTTCTTCAGTCTTTTTCTGTCCGTCTTCCATCCTCCTGTTGGTTTCACTTATTTTGTTATTTAACTCCTCCTTCAACAATTCCATATTTTTCTGGCTCTCCTTCTGGCCTTCTTCTTTTTTCTGGTTAGTGGACTGGCTGGTTTCCTCTATTTTGCTGTTCAATTCTTCCTTTAGTGTCTCGAGACTTTGCTTTGTGAATTCCTGGCCTTCCTTCAAAAATCGATTGTCCTCCTTTAATGAGTCTATTTTTTGGTCTGTGGATTTCTGGCTTTCCTCTATCTTTTCCCTTGTGGATCGGTTTTCCTCCTTCAACGACTCCATCATCTTCCTGAACATTTCTTGCATGAATTCGATTTCTCCTGGTACCATTGGTTTTTTTAGGTTGGCTATCCTCCGGTTGAGCTTCTTTGGGGTATGTCTTTCCGGCTCATCATCGGGTTGCTGAACCTCCTCCGCCGGTTCAAGTTGTTTTATCCTCGATTTCTAATAGAATCTCTTTCAACATCTTCTGTTGATGTTGCCTCCTTCTCTTCTAGTCTGGCCTCCCTCTCAGCCTCTGCTGCTCTTTTTTTTGAGGTTGATCTTCTAGTATACATCTTGTCGCTCTGGCAAATGCACTTGCTGTCTCTCGACGGATTGGGTTTGGAAATTATTGGTTACATTGTCAATTGTTTTCTCCCTAATCCGCGCTCAGACGTTGGGCGCCAATGTATAGTATAAACCTATAGCTGTAGATATTGAGTGTGTATTGTGATTGTATTGATTGTAATTGAATTGTTATTAATAGTTGTGTGGGTTATTCCCGTTTTAAATTCTTCAATTTAAAAAAGTATTTTCGCACCCCACTGATCACCTCCCCACTTACCATATGTGGATGATATTGTTCTGTTTGGCGACTGCTTCTGCTGTAACATACACTCTATACATACAAGTGGATATTCTATTTGAATATCATACGTGATAAGCAATGCACAATAAAATAAAAATAAAAGCCGAAATTATGATTTGAATTATCAGGAATATTCAAATTCTGCCGCCACCTTTTTGATAGAACTAGCTATGAAAACTAAACTACTTTAATTTTGAAATTAAACACTTTTTCCACTGGTAAAGAACAATTGAGGTTTATTAACAGTTATGGAATGCTATTAACTCTTTTAAAAATCAACAATCAATCACTAATAGTTGTACAGAACAATAATTATTATGAACAATTTTTTAAAAAGAAACTCTTTTTGACCTCAAGGCTGGTAAACACTGTAGGTTAATACAATAATTTTATTTAGAGAGGTTATGTCCTCTTTACATAGTTAAATTACCAAGTTCGTGTGATCTTTGAAGTGACATGATGCCAGATACAAGATGTTGTGTTTTTATAACAATATTTAATAAAGAAATTAATAGAGAACAAACAAACAAATATTAAAATTGAAAGTCGGTACCATATAACCGATAACTATCGTATTATCGTACGCGGCATACAGTTCACAGTAAGTTACTTTAATGAACACGTGCGTTTGAGTTGCATTGCTAAAAATTTACTATTATTATTTAATAGCTGGCTATAAAAATTATTTATTGACAAGAGAAAAAGTTTATAATAAAAAAAAAAAAACTCTTGTGATAGCTTTCATTTGGTTTGTATTACTTGAGAACAGACTTATGAAAAAAGGTGACAAGTTGTTGTTATTATTTTCTAGGTTATCTAATAACGTAAGTAGTTATTAGGGTTAAAAGAATATTATTCATTGAGTTCTTACTAATCTAAACATAATATATACTATTCATAATACTTCTGATGCGTAACTATCAGTTAATTTGAATGATTTTTCGAAAAAAAAATAAAAATATTGATTTTCATTAGTCAAATCAAAAAACAACATGAGTCAAATTGAGCGGCTATTTGCGACACTCATTATTTTGTAATATTTTAAATTAATCTTGACTCCTTTAATTATGATAAATAGTAAAAACATTTATTTTCTTAAGTTAATAAATGCGAAATAATTCCTTTTATTAGTTTCTGATAACTTTCGCCAGAAATTGCTACACTTCGATACTACTGATTAGAGTAGTATCCAAACAATCATCATTTACAGAAATTATTATTTCTGTTTTATTTTTTTAATAGTGAAAAATATAGTTACTCCCTGGTTTTGTATCAACACAAAACTCGAAAATACGACCGATATTATACACTGGTCGTATTTTATTATTATATTCACTCCGCACTATACACTCGTTACTTGTTTTATCATGTGTAGGTTAGGTGTGTGTAGAATGACTCTTGTATAATGTCGCGCACAATTCAAATAAAACTTCTTCATCGACCTTGCCCGTTCGAATTATGCGTGTTTTACTCCTTGATGATTGAAAAGATGACTGTGACGCTTCTTCTAAGCGACTCTGGCTTGTCTGCCGGTTTTCATTCATTTGATTGGTTTCAAATTTTTCGAACTCTCCGACCCAAAACACCTTGAATTTAGTAAAACTTTCAATTTATTACCAATTTCGTATATGGGGTTGGAGACTAAAGTGACGTAAACGTTGATGCACTAAATGATTAAAAAGTTTTATAATCGTTATAACTTTTTTATTAGTTGTCATATCGTTGAATGGTTGGTGTCAATAAATCGCGGACATCCTGGGCTTTAAATAAAGTCCAAACAAGAATGAAATCCGTCCATTATTAACTTATTACAACGATTTCACAAATTTTTATGGTGAATCTTAAAATTAATAAGTTTATTTCACCAAATCTTATCTAATTACACAATAAACACTTCTGATTAAACGTTTTGAGTCTATTTCTCAATTGCTTAATACAAAAATTGGGAAGTAATTTATTATTCAAACAATGTTTGATAATGGCGTCTCAAGCGTCCACATTCGATTATTTATAATCGCCCTTAATACTATTATTCCTTATCTAAGGACATTTGTTTTGTATTCTAATAATAATATAAACCTTTATTTACATTGGTTTACACTTTAGTATATGCACAATGTTGTGTTTCATATACTAGTAGGCTTATCTAACTACCTTCTGATCTCTTTTCCTTAAATTGTCACTTTGTTTGTGTTTTTTCTACATAAAGTATAATAATGTTGAAAAATGCAAAATAGGGTACAACTATAGTACATAGTTCATTTTAATATATTTGTTAGCCTTTCGCTATCAGAAAACCTTTCAATTCCTAGTATTTGGGTTTGTTTACATCAGGTTATGACACGGCAGTAAGTTATTTTTTAATAAATCAATAACTAAATTGTTATTATTACATTTGACATAGATTCCCAAAGTAGTATCAAATATCCTTCTGATTACTGATAACATTTTTATTTACCCTTTGAACAAGTTTGGATGGTGCATTTTGCTTTTAAATAACTTGCTACATAGTGTTTGTTTACATTCTGATTCCACCATCATGGTCATTTAGTTTACAATAATTTGTCTATAAAATTACTATCCTTATGCTTAATGATCTGTTCTCATAGTAAGTATTAGATGTCCTTTCTAACTACTGGTAACACTTTCATTGATCTTTGTTACAAGTTTTAATAATGTATTTTGCTTAATTAATTTGTGACATTGCCTTTGTTTACATCTGGCTATTCATTCATAGTCAGTTAGTCTACAATATTTTTGATCATAAAACTATAATTATTTACACTTATAATCTGTTCTCATAGTAGTGCCAGAATGTTTTTCTAACTGCTGGTAACACTTTCATCAATCTCTGTGTAAGTTTTTAAATAAGGTATTTTGCTTTAAAAATTTGTTACATTGCCTTTGTTTACATCTGGCTATTCATTCATTAGTCAGTTAGTTTACAATATTTTGATCATAAAAACTATTATTATTACACTTATATAATCTGTTCTCATAGTAGTACCAGAATGTTTTTTCTAACTACTGGTAACACTTTTCATTGATCTTTGTACAAGTTTTAATAATGTATTTTTGCTTAAATAATTTGTCATATTGGGTTTCCCTTTTCATCTAGCTTTGTGCTATCATATTTTAATCTGCTTTATGTGCAGTGTATTTTCAGTATAAGGACATTATTAATTAGCGTGCATCATTATTTATAATGAATCTTTAATTGAAACAATTGTTGATGGTTGCTTGGTTTTAATTAACATATATGATTTTTTTGTTTTATAAGTGCATTTTCCTATGGGGTTATGTATCAATGTACAACATATTCTTATGCAGTATTTGCTGCTACTATTATGACTTCATTATGGTATTTCTATTACAATGGTTTAATAGTGGATTATTACACATGTTTACACTATTTTTTCTAAACAATAACACAAATATTCTTAAACTAATGATAATACATTTCTTGTTATGGTTTGTACCCAATTTCTGTTACATTGTTGTTTGATACTTAACAAACTAGTTTGTTTGTTATTATTTTTTTCTGGCCTTTCTTTATATTGTATTCTGTTTTGCCGTGGTATTCAGTTACATTTCCTTTTAAAATTTACAAAGTTTTTTTATTATCAGGTTCTATGAACAATGATTTTACTGTTTCTATCTTACATTTTCTTGGTGGTCTTATGATTATCTATTTGGATTACAATCTTCATTAAATTAGTCACACTAACAGTCTGTGTAATTTTTGACTACTTAATCTTTGATGTTTCCAATATGAAGGTAACACATTTTCTTCTGCTATAAACCTTATCACTTGAATTGTCTGTGGGGTTTATTAGGTTAAAATTGGTTAACTGGTCACAGGTTCTCACACTTACATTAAGTATTCACTATTACTGTTTGTGATTTTCTTAAATATGTTAAACACTGTTTCTTCATATAGTTGACAATCGCTATTCTTCTTCCGGCTACTAGCATTGTCTCTAGTATACTTGGTGAATGGTGATTTCTTGTATTGTCTATCCATTATCTTCTCTCTTCATGTCATGTTTCCTTGTCCTTCTTCTTCCTTTCTTCTTTTGGTTTACACGTCTTCTTCAATATTTTCCATTGTAGTAGTCGTTGTTCCATAATATTTATATTTGTAAATATATTGGTTTGACTGCCATCATTGTGGGTTGTTCTTGAGTTGTCTCTTCTTTTTATTTTACATAATCATTGTTTTTGTTGGTTCCCCTCCACTGTTGGAAATCCTGTTGTCTTCTTCTTCATTTTTATATATATAGTCATTATCTTTGTTGGTTCCCCTCACTGTTGGAAATCTATTGGGGCCTGGTTTCTAACATTTTTATATTGGCTCATGGTCATTTTTCTTTCTTTCTTTTGTGTACGATGCTGCTATGTTACACTTCCGTCTCCTTTTGTTGGAATTTTACAATAATATATCTGTAGGATACACACTTTTTTGTTCACATAATTTTACTTACTTAGAAATATTTTCATGCTTTCCCCGTCACTTGACGTAATAATTGCTTACTTTATGTAACTACCAAATTTGGTAACGATATATGAATTGATTAATTCTGAATCAGTAATACTTATTTTTCATTGAAGAATTCATCAATTGTTGTACGTTTCCATGTCGATTCATATGCTTTTTATATATATATATATATTATATATATATATATATATATATACCCCTTCACTTTCTTTCTATTTGAATCATAATTATTTCTCTTCTATGTAATTATCTCCCTTGTTTATTTAGTTCCCTAATTCCCTAACATAAGCTTAGCTGGGGCAGTTCAGAGCGGCTCACTTTGGCATACAACTCCACTGGCCATTACTAATATCAATAAATATGGAGGCACATCATCTCCATCAATAATAATAAATGATTGCTGGCATTATTCATCAGTCAATTCATCTCAAATAATCAAAAAATATAAAGTGGTCGTTTCTTCCGACAAATAATAAATATCCTTGGGATTATCTCACGCATCTGCGGTTTTAATACATTGTTATACTCTCTTCTTCTTGATTCAACTCAACTAAATTCTTCACATATTACTGGGATAGTTTGTTTTACATTTCATCACTGGTATACTCTCATGATCATCTTCGTTAATATATTACTTTTTTATTCTTCTTCGTCATCAATTAATCTCTTCTCTTTGTATCATATTAAACGTCATCTCACAATCTTCTTCATTTCGGGGTTTTACTTCTTTTGGATATAATTCATGAATATATTTTTCTCATGGTTTCAATTGAGATATAGTCCATGTGGTATAGGCTTTCTTCTAGTAAAAGACACTAGAAGACATTGTGGTTGTGTGTTGTCTCTTATCTACATTAATGATACTTATTCATTTTTGTTCCTCCAACTTCTTATTTTCTCCTCCTTTCATTGGTAGTACGGGGTGTGATGGTAATCTTACTGTTGACGTGGCTCTAGGAAATTTTTGTGCCAGAGGTGGTATGTTGTCTTTCTCGTATAGTAATATTTTTTCCTTTCATTGGTTAGTACGGGGGTTGTGATAGTAAACTTTACTGTTGACGTTGCTCTTGGAATTTGTTGTGCCTAGGATGTAGTTTGTCGGCCTCGTATTGTATAATATTTTTTTGTAGTAGTATTATTATTTGTAAATTACAATTTTCTTGATCCTTTACATAACTTATTTGGAACATATTCTTCGCATTTACAAAATTACAATATAGTCAACGTTCAATTTTCATAGTTATCTATTCACTTTCTTATTTAACATAAACAACAAATAATCTTCATAGCAATATTCCATCCTTTCTTCGTATAGTCAACATTAATTTTCACAATTATATTTTCATTTTTCACTTATCTATAAACAATAATCTTCATCGCTATATTTCACTTTTTATCTTCATTACAGTTAATAGTTATATTCACAAGTATATTTTCATCCTTCACTTAATATCAGTAACAAGTAATTTTCATCGCTATTTTTCACTTTTGTCTTATTAATTTAATCTTCGATATACCGTTTCATTGAAGCTTGTGTCAGCATTACTGGTTATCATTATGGTTCGTCCCAATATTTCAGTGTATTTTTTATTCATTTTAACCATAATCATCGCTCTCCTCTCTTCTTGTCGTTCGAACTTCTTCAGTGTTCACGCTTCTGTCCGTTCTCGACATATATCTGGCTATCATCTGGTTTTTCCATTTGAATGCTATTAGGGCTTTGTCTGCCTTCCGTTCTTCCGTCTTCTTCTTCTCTTTTCTCTTCGGTGTACTTGTGTCTATGTTTCTCCTGGTCGTCGTAAGTATTGACGTTTGGTAACTCTTCCAGTTTCTGTTTTGACCGTCATCCGTCCTTTGATTGGGTGCTTCCATTAATTGATTCCTCTTCTTCTTTAGTTCTCTTATTTCTCTGGCGTATCCTTCGACAATCCGGTCCCATTTCTCTTGATAGCCTTCCTTTTTCTTAAAATATCTCACTCTTCTTTTGGAAATCCTTGGTTGAAATGTTTTGTTGGTCATCTTCTTCTTCGTTGTCACACAGTCTTCCTCCTCGTCCATTGTCATGAAATTCCTCCGAAACTCCTTCCTGAAGGTCCCTTCTTCATGGTTTGACGATTAGTAAGTTGACCATATTAATCAGACCGCTTCGAGTCATTTCAATTAACTCTTTTGTGATTCTTGCCTTCCTTGGATGAATGGTTCTTCTTTCTTCCATCTTCACCTCTTCCGTTTCCATAATTATTTGGATCTTCTTATCTCCACTATCTTCAGGCTCTGGATTCGTCTGTTCCATGTTTTTATCTTCAGGTACTTCTTCAACCTCCATTTGATCGTCTACTATTAATTCTCTTCTTATCTTCTTAACACTCTCTTCTGCCTCTTCACAACATCTTTTTATTGTCTTTCCCGATTGCTTGTAATCATCCTTCACTACCGTGTTTTATCGACTCCACGCTTCTCCTTGTAATCTCCCTTTATTTTCTTATTCATTTCGGTCTAATCTCCCATTGATCTCGTCAATTTTCTTGTTGGTTTGGTCGATTTTAATCCCCAACTCTGTAGACAAATCCCCCCTTCAATGATTGCCATCTTCTTCTCCAATAGCTCTTCAGTCTTTTTCTGTCCGTCTTCCATCCTCCTGTTGGTTTCACTTATTTTGTTATTTAACTCCTCCTTCAACAATTCCATATTTTTTTCTGGCTCTCCTTCTGGCCTTCTTCTATTTTCTGGTTAGTGGACTGGCTGGTTTCCTCTATTTTTGCTGTTCAATTCTTCCTTTAGTGTCTCGAGACTTTGCTTTGTGAATTCCTGGCCTTCCTTCAAAAATCGATTGTCCTCCTTTAATGAGTCTATTTTTTGGTCTGTGGATTTTCTGGCTTTCCTCTATCTTTTCCCTTGTGGATCGGTTTTCCTCCTTCAACGAACTCCATCATCTTCCTGAACATTTCTTGCATTGAATTCGATTTCTCCTGGTACCAATTTGTTTTTTTAGGTTGGCTATCCTCCGGTTGAGCTTCTTGGGGTATGTCTTCCGGCTCATCATCGGGTTGCTGAACCTCCTCCGCCGGTTCAAGTTGTTTTATCCTCGATTTCTAATAGAATCTCTTCAACATCTTCTGTTGATTGTTGCCTCCTTCTCTTCTAGTCTGGCCTCCTCTCTCAGCCTCTGCTGCTCTTTTTTTTGAGGTTGATCTTCTAGTATACATCTTGTCGCTCTGGCAATGCACTTGCTGTCTCTCGACGGATTGGGTTTGGAAATTATTGGTTACATTGTCAATTGTTTTCTCCCTAATCCGCGCTCAGACGTTGGGCGCCAATGTAATAGTAATAACCTATAGCTGTAGATATTGAGTGTGTAATGTGATTGTATTGATTGTATTGATTGTTATTAATAGTTGTGTGGGTAATTCCCGTTTTAAATTCTTCAATTTAGAAAGTATTTTCGCACCCCACTGATCACCTCCCCACTTTACCATATGTGGAATGATATTGTTCTGTTTGGCGACTGCTTCTGGTGTAACATATACTCTATACATACAAGTGGGATACTCTATTTGAATATCATACGTGATAAGCATGCACAATAAAATAAAAATAAAAGCCGAATTATGATTTTGAATTATCAGGAATATTCAAATTCTGCCGCCACCTTTTGATAGAACTAGCTATGAAAACTAA